>PIJE02000191.1:101767-481767 GCA_002895965.2 Coryphaenoides rupestris
GTCTACATCCTGAAGCAACATGCCCTAACCACGATTTCTTCATCAATGAGATGTAGCTCATTTTACTCTCATTTGCTTTGCATCTCCGAAATGACTGCAGAGTAAAAAGTTAATAGTAACGCAATTGAATTAAATTAATGTTGTAATGTTTGTCGGCAAAAAGCTGTTAGATCGTCCCATTAAAACATTACTGGAAGCACTGGAAGCACTGGAAGTACGTTCACCTTTAGAAAAAAAACACCCCGTGGAAAAATACTTATATACTCCAAGCAAAGAAGGTACACTCTGTACAACACTGACTCATTAACAGTGTTTCAAGTTAGTCGAGTTAAAACATTCACTCTGAAAGAATTTCTAGGAGACACAGGTCACACCAAAATACTGTACATTGGTACTGAGATCTGAAACCTGACTTGAGTGTACAGTTCTTGACAAGCACAAACAACAGTTCACTACAAAGACTAGTCTAGTCGCACGCTATCCACCACCAAGAACACTGGAAGGTCGATGTAGTTCATGTACAACACAAAGTGGTTTCATAGAAATGGAACTGGGCAGGTTTACAGAGCGAGGGAGAGATTGGGCCTCTAAAGCTGAGCATGGAGGCCCGTCTGTCAGCTGGAGGGGGATCTGGAGCTGCCAGTTAAGCTGGGGATCATTGGGTTAAACCTCCGTAACTACCGCAAGCCCCGGCCACTTAATCCACTCACCCATGAGCCAGCCTGGTTTAGCCTGGCTAACCCTGAAATAGGGTACAGTCAGGGATGGGGGTGGTGGTGGTGGTGGGGGGACTGGACAAGCCAGGGAATGTGCAAGTGGAATTGTATTTTTTTATTAAAATGAAATGGACCACGTTACCAACTTTCACACACAGCATGATGGTTTTGACGAATGACCAAGGAAATAGCTGCTAATATCACACTTCACACATTCCAATAGAAGTTGGGAGGTGTAGTTCATAAATCTGTTTTGCCCCATTTACCGTGTTCACAACCAAAGAATTCCAATGACATTTTTTTGTAAAGATAGCATTCGGAAACTGGACCGTTCACATCGCTGCAACAAGCAGTGATGTGAAGCCGTACTTAGAAGCTGCCAATGAAGTGGCTCATTCACAAACAAAACACAAATTCTAGGGACTATAATGCACCTGGACTGGAGACGAGAGACTAAATTAATGATAATGATTGGCCAGGCTGGTGAGAAACAAAACATCAACCCATGATTTTTTCACTTGTTAAAATGTTAGTATTCCCCCTTTTAATATAACTTCCTCTAATGTCCAATGGCTCGGATCAGATTTGAAGCTGGAATGTCAGAACATGATGTAAATGTAATTAACAATGTAATTAGCAACACTGAGCGCACCCCCACCTAGCAACACTCCCTAGCTAGCAACACTGAGCGCACCTCCAGCTAGCAACACGCCCTAGCTAGCAACACTGAGCGCACCTCCAGCTAGCAACACGCCCTAGCTAGCAACACTGAGCGCACCTCCAGCTAGCAACACTCCCTAGCTAGCAACACGCCCTAGCTAGCAACACTGAGCGCACCTCCACCTAGCAACACGCCCTAGCTAGCAACACTGAGCGCACCTCCAGCTAGCAACACGCCCTAGCTAGCAACACTGAGCGCGGCTCAACCTAGCAACACTCCCTAGCTAGCAACACTGATCGCCCCTCAAACTAGCAACTGTCCCTAGCTAGCAACACTGAGTGCACCTCAGCCTAGCAACAAGCCCTAGCTAGCAACACTGAGCGCGGCTCAACCTAGCGCTAGCACTGATCAGGGATAAGCCCCTTGAGCCTCTGCATGGGTCGGAACGGGACTTTAATATTTATATGTGTCTGTAAACACTGGACACCAGATTAGCCGCTTTCACTGCTGGTTATTTGCTCATGCGGTGGATAACCCAGACTGACAGCGTGACAGATTGTCATACCGTCCCGACACATGCTAACACCGCTATGACGAGGAGATTAATACTAGAGCTAGCTCAAGGAGAGGTCAGCGCCGGGCAAATCAATCAGAAATACAATTTCTAGACAATTTCATGTCATGTTGTCTGTGTTTACCATTTGACAACATATTAACACAGTTCAAAATGTGTTTTAATATCTGCAGTAGACACCATGTTGAGTGTGTGTTGATGTGTTTAGTGCAGCCTACATGTGGCCAGGGGGCACACAGCTAAACAAGAGTTGTAACAAATGTTTACATTGCCAAATAGCAAACATCTGAAATAATACAAATACATAAACCTAATATGTATCATAGGCTCTCTTTTTCACATTTCCAAGCATGAGTCATGTGACTGTGTCTGTGTATAGCAGTCTTAACTAGAACTGAATGATCCAATCACCTTGTAGCCACAAGTGCTAGGCTAGGATAAACCAACTCTAGGCTGTTATAAAACCCTATCCCATATACAGTTAGCACAAGGCAAATGACAAATGGGGCTGTAAGCTAATGTTAGCATTTCCTCGAAAGTATTGCTTACTATTTCCTTTACTTAAACAAAACTTTAATTAAACACACAACACACACACACACACACACACACACACACACACACACACACACACACACACAAAGTGGTAGTGGACAAATGGGGCTGACTGTAAGCTAATGTTAGCATTTCCTAGAGAGAGAGAGAGAGAGAGAGAGAGAGAGAGAGAGAGAGAGAGAGAGAGAGAGAGAGAAAGAGACAGTGAGGAAAAAACTAGAGAACAAGAGAGAGAACATGAGAGAGTGGGCCCAAAACTAGGAAGAGAGATAGAGAACACTAGAGCAAGGAAGGGTCCATAAAAGTGTTGACAGACTGACAGACAAGAAGATAGAGACACGGAAAGACAACGAGAGGTAGAGAGAGTGAGGGATACAGCAGGTTGGGAGAGAGAAACAGAGAGAGAATGAAAGCGAGAGAAAGAGGTAGTGATACAGCAGGTTGAGGGGAGGGAGAACGAGGCCAGGCAAGGGGCTTTAATCTGGGATTTGGATCTCTCTCTCTCTCTCTCTCTCTTGCTCTCTCTCTCTGCAGATTACTACACATGCTACACTGTAGAGTTACACTGACTAACCCCCAGACCAAGCCAGCCAATTTAGCAACATGCTATTAAGTCATTAGCGGTGGCTGTAGTGCAGAAAAACTGCTAGCTTGATTTCCCAGCTGTCAGCGGTGTGGATGAAATGATGACGGACAAGTTAGCTTAGCGCTATCCACTCTCAAAGACCTTTTAATGGCCTGGTATCCAGATTTTGTCACACATGTCAATTATATGATATCTATTCTTGAGAATCCAACCCAGAACAAATATCACCGGCCCTACTGGACCTAAAGCTGACATCACACTTTTGCAGACCCCACGTTCACGAAGATCGGCGTCAGGACTCAGAGACACAACACGCGTCTTTGCAGAGCTGCCTGCATTTAGACGTCCATGCCACTTTAACGTGTACACAAGGGGGCAGTGTAGCGCAAATGTACATGAACTGATGAGCAAATACAAAAACGCCAGAAAGTCTGCTTCGGTGAAAATATGTTGGAAAAGCAATACGTCCATGTGATAAAGATGTCACCAAAACCTTCAAATGCACCACAGTTGGTGTAACGCAGTTGGTGATTTTGCCAGGTGCCTTAAATTTCACTTTTGTCAACAAACAAATCTCACAACTCACACTACACAGGCTCCCCACTTGACCAATCAGCGATCAAGGGCAACACGTGGCTAAGCTCTGGGAGGTCTTCGTGCACGTGGAGGTCATCGACCGACAAAAGGTGGCGTGCACGGCCTCCGAATAACGATGCAGACCTTCGCATACGTGGTCGACAAAGTCTGATTCGGGCTTAATGCTACTCCAGCATGTCCAGCATGCACAATCTGTGTGTGTGCGCGTCTTGTGTAAGCATTTGCACGTTTTATAAGCACATGCGTGTGTGCCTGTGTGCGCGCGCGTGTGTGTCTGTTTGCTCTTTTTGTAATGATTAGCTTCAGTGTCTACACTCGTCTCTCTGAGGACCCAGCCGTATCTTGTAGCATGCTAACCACCTGCAGCCTGTAGCATGCTCAACACCTGTAGCCTTCAGCATACTAATGACTTGTAGCCTGCTAATCACCAGTAGTATTTGGCATGCTAACCACCTGTAGCATTTAGCATGCTAACCACCAGTAGTATCTTGCATGCCAACCACCAGTAGTATGTAGCATGCTAACCGCTTGTAGCTTGTAGCATGGTAACCATAGTAAGCACCAGCAGCCTGTAGCGTGGTAACCAACCACCAGTAGCAGAAGACCGTGCACTTCTACATCGTGGTCTGTAATTTAGCCTGGTGGACTCCCGGCCCAGTCCGCACCCAGGGCTGAGCCAGCCATGCGATGTAGACCAGGGTCTGATCGGTACAGAACACATGTGTTGTAGACTTCAGGAGAGACCAGGGTCTGATCGGTACAGAACACATGTGTTGTAGACTTCAGGAGAGACCAGGGTCTGATCGGTACAGAACACATGTGTTGTAGACTTCAGGAGAGACCAGGGTCTGATCGGTACAGAACACATGTGTTGTAGACTTCAGGAGAGACCAGGGTCTGATCGGTACAGAACACATGTGTTGTAGACTTCAGGAGAGACCAGGGTCTGATCGGTACAGAACACATGTGTTGTAGACTTCAGGAGAGACCAGGGTCTGATCGGTACAGAACACATGTGTTGTAGACTTCAGGAGAGACCAGGGTCTGGTTGGTACAGAATGCATGCAGCTATTGCACTTGGTCGATCTGTGAATGAATATGATGTGAATGTTGATTTGCATGTGTTGACCCAGCGTGTAACATGTTTTACGATGCAAGAACAAATACATTTAGTCATTAAGCAGATGTTCTTGTTCAAATACATTTAGAATGAATTTACAATTTACAATGCAATTACAATTGTTTTAGATACATGTGATGAAGGAATAGAGGGAACACGCTAGGGACGTCAACAAGTAGACTGTGTGGACTCTGGGGTTTGAACTCAGAACTCAGAACCTTTCGGCTGGGAGTTAAATACCCGAACCACTAGAATGCCCTAGCCCAGTTCTTCTGCTGTTTGACCGTTTGCTGTATCGCGAGTCTAGGCTACACGTGGACCAGAGGTCTGAGCTGCTGGTTGCACCACAACCGGTAATGATACGTCCACCGCTTTTATAGACCTAGAGCCCCCTGTCTCACCTCCAGCCACCTCCCTCACCACTCATCCTCCATCCCCCTCACCACCACTCCTCCACCCCCTCCTCACCACTCATCCTCCACACCACTCAGCACATCCCTAGTGCAGCCGAGTGACTCAGGACGTTCCAGGAATAGGATTCTCTCTCTCTCTATGACAACCTCTAGCCTCTACTGCTCAGCCAATCACAGCCAGGGTAGAGAGACAGAGAGACAGTGGAAGAGGACGCGAATGAGAGAAAGAGTGAGAGATAGGAAGAGAGAGATAGATAGATAGACAGAATCAAGAAAATGGGAGGGAGAGAGATAGAGACAGAGAAAGAGTAAGGGAGATGAAGAGTGAAAATAGGAAAAAAAAGAGAGATAAGAGCGAGAAGGAAAGGCAACAAGAAATAGGAAAAGAGATCGGAGAGAGAGAGCGAGAGCGAGAGCGAGAGAGAGAGAGAGAGACTACCAGGGTTCCCCTCTCACCATAAAGCATAAACACCCAACCCCTTCAGATGAGCACCCTATGTTTAAAGCAGAAACAGTTGGTCCAGAGGTGAACCTGGCGTCGCCATGGCAGCGGACAGTTGACCCCCTATCGCAAGCACCGCACCGCAACCCGCCACCACCTAAACAAACTCAACAAACAGCCAACACCGATCCATCCCTTTACATAACCGGTGGCGGGGTGGGGTTGGGGGGCGTGGTGTGTGGTGGTTTTGTGTGTGTGGTTGGGTGGTTGTTGGTATAAGTGACTTAACACATAACGCGGCATATTGTGTAGCAGCGCGCTAAGTTAATTGAGCACTCTATTGACATATAACCGGTATCTAGCGCGGGCAACGACGCGCTCAACGCTCTAGGTGGCTCTGAGCTTATACAATCACAGACAGGCCCTGGAGGGTGGATTTTTAGCGAAACGCTGCAGGTATTTATAGCTCCGCCGACCCCACTCCACGCGGGGGACATGGCAGCCAACAGCTCCACGCCACTCGATGTCACCTTGGGCCTACAACCCACACCACCCCACCAAGCGACCGATACCAGCACCCATTATGGATGCTCCTGTCTGAAGGCCGTTACTGGGAGTGACTGGAAAAAATTCTGATCGCCGTTTTCTAACAGACAGCTTTAACACTTAGCCATAATTTTGACTTGGAAATAGATCGCCCACAAACATTATGTTGATGATCATTATCACGCAATGCGGTGTCCGTAATATGCTCCCTGGGAGAGGTTGATTGAAATGTCAAACCATTTGACTTTCAAAACTTTGCCAATTCTTAAAACAATTTAAAAAACAGATATAACATGTTTATTGAACAGATCATTCTGAAAAAGAAAATAGAAAAATGAAGACTGTAAAGTTCCAATGTTGATAGATTGCACATTCTTCACCTTGTTAACAGTATTCCTTTTAAAATCATACCCACCAGCTCTGCACTGTAATGCGCTACTCAAAAGGTCGTTTGAATATCAGAGAACTGAAATGCTGATTCAGAGTCCCTGTGGTTGAAAGACTGATATGGTCGGGGTACATGCCAACTTTCTGAGTGGAATAAAACTGCTTCTAATGCAGGCTGCACACAGATTACAGACAAGCCTGCTTTTACGCAGGAAGCCTTGATTGAGTAACAGATTGCAAAGTGCCTTACCTCATTAAGCTGTAACTCTACGCGTCATTAATGCTCCATTCTATTTTGCCATGAAAGTCCCATTTCGGCAGTGAAATTGCAACAAAACATGTTTTACATTTTGAGTCAGATATGCCAGTGGAGTGAGAATCTGCTGGGTGGGTAAATTCAGAATTTATCTAAAAGTGTGTTCACAATTAGCTTCATACATGCCTAATATTCTTGTTAATTATTAAATGTATAACATAAAACTGCGTTTAGGTATGCATTCAGTTGAAAATGGGGTTTACAGTAAGATTGCATATTCCTACAAATGTAATTATTATAATTATTGTTATTATTTATTATTAATAATAATAATAATAATAATAATAATAATAATAATAATAATACAAATGTTGTTTATTGACTTTAGCTCTGCTTTCAACACCATAGTTCCGAGCAAACTGGCTGGCAAGCTGATTGAGCTGGGTCTGGAAACCCCCCTGTGCGCCTGGATCCTGGACCTCATAACCGCCAGGCCCCAGGTCATCAGGGTGGGCAAACACACCTCCAGACCCCTCACCCTGAACACAGGATCCCCCCTCAGCCCTCAACTCCCTGTACACACATGACTGTGTGGCCAGGTCCAGCTCCAACACCACCTTCAAGTTTGCGGATGACAGCGGTGGTGGGCCTGATCTCCGGTAACGATGAGAAGGCCTACCTAGAGGAAGTTGCTAACCTGTCACTCTGGTGCCAAGACAACAGCCTCATGCTGAATGTCTCCAAAACTAAGGAGCTGATTGTGGACTTTAGGAGGACACAATAATGAGGGTGAGCAGCTTCAGGTACCTGGTACTCGGAGTCCACATCTCAGAGGATCTGACTTGGACTACACAACATTGGCACTCTGCTGAGGAAGGCGAAGCAGCGCCTCTACCACCTCAGGCAACTGAGGAAGTTCCGAGTCTCCCGGAGGATCCTTCAGACCTTCTACGCTGGTGCGGTGGAGAGCATCCTGACAGGAAGCATCACTGCCTGGTTTGGCAACAGTTCCTCTCAGGACAGGAGGACAGTGGTGCGTTCAGCTGAGCACACCATTGGCACTACACTCCCCACCCTGCAGGACCTGTACTCCAGGAGGTGTCAAACCAGAGCCTGCAGGATCATGAAGGAGCCTCACCACCACAACAACAAACTGTTCCAACTGCTGCGATCAGGCAAGCGCCTCCGCAGTCACACTGCTAACAGAGAGACTAAAACAGAGTTTCTTTCCGCAGGCCATCAGGACTGTGAACTCTGACCTCACCAGGGACCCGCCACTGCCCCTCCCATGCATACACTCACATACACACATATTTTTACTGCATAAGTTAATACTAAATTTTTCATATTGCCTTGTTGATATGCCTACTTGTTATATGCATTGCTGTTTATTTGCTTATATTTCTCATTTGGAATACTGTATTTACAGTACTGTAAATACAGTACTGTAAATAGTGTGGATATTCTGATTCCTCAAATTCGTGATATTTGTATTGTTCTGTTGAACATTCCGCTGCAGATCCTGTTTGTGTATGTGACAAATATACTTCTTCAATCTTGAATCTTACATGTATATCTCATAATCCCGTCAGGGAGAAACCACCAATGACAACAAAGATGGTATATGTCACCTGCTTTCCCCGCCCACATCTTATTCACAATAGTCTAATGTCAGTTAAAAAATAGCATTGCTCCATCGGCCATCTTAATGTTTCAGAATATGACCTACACTGGCGTACACACTGCGGCTCACTGACACTGTTCCATTTCATAGACCTCCAAGTGATTTAAGGTTGTATCGTTTCTGTGTCACTGTGTGTGAATGTGAATGTTGGTTTATTACCCGTTTCAATATTTAGAGTTAAAATAACATCTACTGACACCTTTAAGACTTAAGAACATCTCTGTCATCATTTCTAACCTTGAATGCTTAAAATACCATTTAGATCTAACCTCCAATACTTTTATTTTTGAGAAGTGTCTGTAGTGTAAAATGGGAGTAGAATTACCAGTGTTTTGTTTTTTTAAATACAAATTCACATCCAATTGTCAGTGTTATTGTAGCATCTGCCTCTTTTGGACAGTTTTATGGTCCAAGGAGGAGTTTTGGAGGAGGAATAGCATTTCCTGGACTGCATATTTCTTCGGCTTCATTTGTGTCCCAACTGGGAAACAAATGAAGAGAAATTGTTGGATGTGTTTTTGAAGGGAAAAAGTACCAGTACAAGGTGGAGATTTGGAAACTGATAGCCTTTTAGCAATATTTTGTTGTTAGATTGTATGTTCTTCTTTGCAGTGTTTTCAGATGAATAGCTTTGTGTGGACTGGGTGATGTAACATAACATTGACTCTTTAGTGGCGCTTTAGTGCTGATGTTCTCAACCGTAAGGTACCAGACATAGTGGTCTGGAAGCCTTTTAGCAATGGATCAGTCATATAAATAGTACGGGTTGTTAGATTGTGTGTTTAAGTGCATTCGGACAATTTGAGGACATTAGGGCAGAGTTGAGGGAATTTTCACCCACCCGACCAACTCCTTTGTGTTGCTGATGCAGACTCATCAACATTCAGCTGGTGGCTCCATGTCATAACATTTAGAAAAAACACTCAATCAATAATAAAAATGGAAACAAGAAAGGCCAGACGAATTAGTCCTGACCTCAGCACCCCCCTCCACCCCCCCAAACAAACGGTTGTTTCAGAGCATTCCTGGAAACATTGGCAGTGGCTCTATATCTTCCTCTCTCACATGGGGCCGGCTTCCTGTCCGCTTATCCAGCTAAACTGACTCACCGTCTCCCGGCAGGTCGGTCAAATCACTTTCAGTAACAGACGACGTCTCCGTAAACACAGCAGGAAGAGTTGAGCGACCCCCCACCCACCAGCAGTGTGTGTGTGTGTATGTATGTTCAACCTCATGGCCAACTGACGAAAGCAACAGGCGGCTGGCAGAGTGAGACGGCACCACGGCCACTATTGTTTTTCTGGACGGTTTCCCCCCTGAACTCAGGAAGTGCACCGCGCATTAGCTGCTGACCAACTGTCTGACGCGTCTGAGCAGCCGACTTTTGTCTGTGGAAGCGCCGGCCAGAGGAAGAAGAAAGTAAAACAACTTTAAAAACGGTTGCCTCGACGACTGTTGTGTCTGGCAGTAGATCACTATCGCCAGACACTATCGCCAGACACAGATTTTAAATGTTTTAAAACGTTTCTAGTGTGCTCTAAAAGTGCACTAAAATATGCATAATAACACGTCAGTTGTCAAATGGTGATAAAGACAAATAACAACCAAACCCCAAACATAATCAGACATTGAAATGAGGCTAACTCTATGCGTATTGAACAACATAAGTAGATAAGTAAATATTTAAGTGAATTAACGCACTATAAACCATCAATAACTTTGCAATGTATTTCCTGGTTGATAAAAAAAATTACATAAACTACTTCAGCAATCAGCTGCACACCCTAAAGTGTGTGCTGTTGTGTACTGAACAACAAACAACAACTGTAATTCAACAGTTGTAACAAGAAGGAAAATCTGTTGGTTGGCGCAGCTTGACTATTATTTCACAGCACGGTTGGATGTACCGCTGACTGATCCAAGGCTCTGGGCCCCTGAGCGTTACGTTGGATGTACCGCTGGCTGATCCAAGGCTCTGGGCCCCTGAGCGTTACGTTGGATGTACCGCTGGCTGATCCAAGGCTCTGGGCCCCTGAGCGTTACGTTGTTGCGCGGTCGCTCGGATGTGAGAGACGCTCGTTTCCCTATCCTAACCTCAGTTATTTAAAAAAGCATCGCTTTAAAAAGGTCAACTCTGGAACCATGTTATTTTAGGAAAGGACAACATGACACATCCGATATTCACAGTTGAAATGTCGTACAGTAAAACGATGAGCCGTGCATTTCCCACCCTCACAGAGGCCCGCTTGTATCAAGTGTAAACTCCTAACCTGCTGACCGGTGAGTTTTTTAACCATTAAAATTATTGCTGACCAGTAGTCACAACTTCACCCCATCTGCAGCAGCAAAAACTACTGCCCTAAAAGAGAGATTGCACTAACCAACTTTTTTCTCTGGTTAAAATCACTTGGACTTGACAAATGCAATCTATTTTTCTCAGTGACAGATCTTATAAGTGAACTTCTAAACAACATACATCACCACATTGACACCAATGCTGCTGCTGACATTAAATACCTCCAAAGCTGATATTACATTTGAGATATCTATAGATTTAGTGAGATGTGTTATATTTTACAAAGAACCCTGATGCAGCAGTGCAGGGCAGCAGACGCAGACGTCGACGGGTGAGATGTGTCAAAACACCAGTTCTTGTTTTGACATAACGGGTTTGATTACACAGTATTGCGTTTTGAGTCTCACTGGCCAATAGAGCCGAACGCATGAGAATCATATGAGACTCAATTAAAAATATTGTGTTGTGTCGTGGGGCCACCCGCGGTGCAAGTTGTCCAAACCTGCCTGACATTTAGAGACACATTGGCACATCACGTTATCAATGGACTTTTTGCACGACTAAAAATGCACAAGCTGTGTACATCAAGACTGGATTTGAGACGTGGCAGAAATACACGATGAGGACGTGTTGTTGTGGCCAGAGAGCGAAGCAAGTGGATCATAAAGGAATCTTTATGTCAATGCACTGTGCAGAGAGAGAGAGAGAGAGAGAGAGAGAGAGGAGAGAGAGAGAGAGAGAGTCGGGTGCAACTGAAACGCTGCAACTTGCAACGGAACAAGGAGTTTTAAAACCAGATTTAAAACCCTGCTGCGCCTTTTAAAAGCGCTCCACACTTAAAATGCATGCAAAACGCAAACGAGAGCGCGTCAAGTTAGTTGAGTGGGTGAAGGTGCGTTTAAAAGCGCACCACAGCCCGCTTGAAGCTGAGCCGAGAGCGTATTTATAACACGTAAATAAATAAATAAATAAAATACACAAAACAAACAAACAAACAAACAAACCTTTCTTTCTTTCTTTTTTGGAGCGTTTAACAAAAACAGCGACGCGTCTTACCTGCGAGACGTCATTGCAGTGTTGGAAATGTGTCAAGTTGTCCTGGAATGAGAAGTGAAAGTCAAACGGTGCGAGAGGTTCCCCTTGCCTGCTGCCTCCGCCGCCGCGTCGCTGTGAGGGGAGGCGTGTCCAACTGGTCACCAACTCTAAAGATATCTCCCGTAACCCCGCCCCCCCATAACCACTAACCCCGCCCCCCCCCCTAACCCCTAACACCACCAGGGGTTGTGTAGGCCTCCCGTTATAATCCAGAATAAAACGCCCGTTTGGGAACAATTGTGAACAAAACAGTGAGCCATCAAATTGGGTGTCGCGCAACAGACCGATGTGCATGAGAGTGCATGAGAGTCACATTATAATCCTAATCCCGTAGAAGGTGCGTCGAAGGTGTCCGCGCCATGCTGGATTATAATCCAGCATGGCGCGGACACCTTCGACAAGAGCACCTCGCTACTTCACACCAGTTTGATATTATTTTCAGGCCATATGCATGCTGGTTTAGAATTTCTGCATTAAAGTAGACCTACCGTTAATCGTTATTTGTTTATTGTGCTACGTTTAGACATGCCGGCATATAGTCTATTTTTGTGTTTTTATGCAAACAGTGAACTGTCTTGAAAAGAGCATTACGAGCCACCAAGATCAATTCACTCGCCGCGAGAGATGCCAACGTTAAAAGGCAAACATCCTACGTCAAAACAAAATGTTTATTTATAAAGGCAGGTGTGTGTACAAAAACTCGCCTCTGGAATATCATCTCAAATGGTCCTTTTATATTTTATTCAGCGACATACTCCACTGTTCAGACCTTCAGTGTCTCCTGCAGGACTAATCCGTTTAACTCTGCCTCTCCAGATTACTGTGTCATTATGGGGCCGTCCCCTTCTTCTGGAGGGGAAAAAATAGGATAACATGAGAGAGAGAGTAAGTGTGTGTGTGTGTCAGAGAGGGAGGGGGAGAGAGATAGAGAGAGTGGGAAGGAGCAGTGAGACATAGGGTGATAGAGGGAGGAAGAGACAAGAGAGGGAGGAGAGAGAGAGAGAGAGAGAGAGAGAGAGAGAGAGAGAGAGAGAGAGAGCAGTTTTTGTTTGGTTAAGCTTGTCATGATTAATACCCTATAAAGAAGATGTTGTCCAGTTCAATCCACACCAGGAGTAGATGGCTTCAGAGGCTTCAGGTACAGCAACACAACCCAAAGCACATGCCAGCTCTCAGAACTCAAGTGCAGATGGATGGTGCTGCTGTAGAATCTAAATAACCATCCAGAACGGGTCCCTCATTGACCATTTGGGTCAGGTGTCTCAAATGGAATTTGAATTTGAATTCTTCCAACTCAAATCCAGGCTGTACAGCACTTGTAGTCTTCCAACTTCCTCCTTATCCTACATACTAAACATGGCAGCTTGCAGGCACAACGTTAAAGTGAAGTTCACCAATACTTTACGAGCGACGCTAACAAGCACATGGTTTAGACATTAAGGCTGACGAGGGAACAGCGGTTAGGGTTCCGCGACATTGTTGGAAAAACGTCTCTCATGGAAATCGACGCAAGCCCCCAAAGACGCAGGACCCTCACTGGCACAAGATCAAATAGGCGCAAGATGAAAGATGACCTCAAAGGTGACGGCAAAGCCCAGTGTTGTGACGCATCGCCATGCACGCATGCAGAATGTTAGAGTTCTCAACCGTTGGATTCCTTATTATACTTTTGTTGATATAATTAGCCTATCATACAAGTGTTGACGTATCCCTCAAACGAATATGACAAATTTACAATGTATCTTATAATAAAACTAACATATTTTGTCTATTCTTGTGCCGGACACACACGCCATATATGCAGAGTAGTTCTGAACTGCGTGATTCATTGTTATTTGTTCTTTAATATAGGCCTGTTATTCATACATCCCCTGATTCACAACCTTGGACACATCCTTATTGTATCCTGGAGTCCTCAGGTGTTTTGGGTCTCGCAACAGACACCCTCGTCCAGGTGACCCGACCAAGGTTGATCAAGCCTCGGCCTGCATCGAAGTGGCGTTCTACTGCCCTCACTGACCACCCCTTTTCAGCCAGAGCCATCTAGATGCTTCCTCTGCAGCCTCCACACTGTTACTGATGGCTCTCCTCCTGGAATGCCCACTGTTCCATAGGCCATGCTGAGGGAGTGGCCTGCAGATACCCCGGCTGCCCACCTCCACTGGCATGCATCTGCCAGTGGAGGCATGTATCTTGCGTGCCTCTGCCCATTCTTGTGGCAGTCCTCCACCAGCTCCTGGTTCTTCCCCCTCTTCCTCTCCTGTGCCCCCTCCATCCTCTCCTCCCAGGGCACTGTTAGCTCCAAGAGGATGAGCTGTCCGGTGGCCTGAGACCAAGATGGTGTCTGGTCTCAGTGAGGTCTGGATGATAATCGCTGGAATTTTCAGCTGCCTTGTAAGGTCAACTGCAATCACCCTTATCATGTGGTGGAGAGCAATCCACTAGAGCGTTCCTTACATGTTTTTTCGGCCGCTCTCCCTCCTTAACGAATGTGATCGTCCTGGCTGTAGCATGGGCGTATCTGCTGTTGCTGATCGCCTTGCTGATTGCCTCAGTGATGGTCTTGAGGACTTGGCCATGTCTCCAGCAATTGCGCCCCTTGCCCAGTGCCATGGAGCAGCTGATCAGAATGTGTTCAAGGGTCCCTGTCTGCCCCATGTGAACAGGTTGGATGGGCTGGAATGGATATCCAATGTATTCATTCCACTGAAGCATGCACCTCCTCCTGGACCAGCTTCCGCCTCGCCTTCCTGATGGCAGTGTTGTATTGGGTCGATGTTGGGCTCCCGAGTCCGGCCCTGCCCTGTGCCACACACCCAAGCAGTCCAGCAGGTAGAGCCAAGCTTCCGCCTGCTGGACCGCCTCCTCACGGCGATCCCTGCACCAGATACTCTGGTGTCCCTCGATCCGTTGTACTGCAGGTGTTCTCATGCCGGTGCCACGATGAACTCCTCCCTGACAGGACTGAAGGGAAGCCTGAGCTTATTGCTGTTTCCATACAGCCCAATACTAAGAGGATTATTGCGAGGATCCCGTGCTGGTAGACACAGGCCTTGAATATTCTGGGGAGCCCAGACTTGTCCAGAGCTCTCAACCAGCCCTCCAGGTCGGCTCTAGTGGCCTTGATGGAATCTATGTTGAAGACCTTCCCAAGGCTCTTCACTGGTTGCTCTGTGACAGACAGGATCTGGTCTTCTCTCAACCTGAAACGGAACTGGTCAGTGATCTTCCCTCTATTCATTACCAGTTACCGGGACTTTGTGGTCTTAAAACTCATGTGCACCCACGTCATGAGCCCCTCTGGCCCCTGGAGGATCCAACTGGCTACTGGCACAGCTTGTTGGCACCGTGAGGTCATCCATGAATGCTCTGATGGGTGGTTGCTTTACTCCAGACTTGCTGAGAGGTCCCCGGCACCCTGTTTCTGTTGACTTGACCAGCATATTCATTGCCAATGCGAAGAGAGTCACCAAGATGGTACACCCGCCAATTATTCCCACTTATATCTGGTGCCAGGCAGATGTCAGCTGGCCAGAGGATACCCTGAAGGTCTAATTATATAGGATTAATTAAAAGGGCTAATGTCATTGTTGGCATTATTATATTCTACCTTTAAAAAGTAGGCCTTTCCTTGTGTAACCCCTTGAACAAAGAACACTACAGCCATTCTGTCAGGGGCATAATCTGTAAAAAACGTGGTCAGCCTAATAGCCCACATTGCGTGAGTTATAATTCTGATCATAGCTGATATGTGACTTGATAAATACATACTTCTTCCAAATGCAAGATGCAGCTTGAAAATAAACTACTGTAAATACAATAAGTGTATTGTTGTTGTGTCGGACACACATCTCAACTGCATTCACAAGTCAACTGAGTTCTCAACTGCTTGATTCATTATTATTTGTTTGTTTATGTAATTATATACCTTATACACCTTGACTACTGTCTGTCACTTTAATGTCTAAGTTACAGACATCAGACATTACTAATGGTAATAAAGAAGTTTGCTGATCTCATCAGAAAATCAGCAACAATGATGAAACATCATACAGAGAGGAAGTGGAGCAACTGGTAAGCTGGTGCAATGACAACAACCTATCTCTCAATGTAGATCAAAATAAAGAAATGGTTGTTGACTTCAGGAGGGTGCCGGCTGACCACTCTCCACTGTTCATCAGTGGCTCCACAGTGGAGAGGGTCAGGAGCACCAAGTGTCTTGGAGTGAACATCGTCGACGACCTCACCTGGTCTCTCAACACCAACTCTGCTGCCAAGAAGGCACAGCAACGCCTCCACTTCCTGCTGAGAGTGAAGAGAGAGATTCAAGATTTCTTTATTGTCATATGTAACAAGTACAATGGAATGCTTACTCCCCATTCACTCCTGCAGTATTCATCGTATTAATTCGCGCAGTAGGTACTATTAGTAATAGTACCTAGTGAGTACAGTAAAACGTTTTCTTCAGAACAGTATTCTTATAAACATAAATACTAAAACAAGTCTGAACAATTACCACCATCCATCCTTACCACCTTCTACAGAGGCACTGTGGAGAGCGTCCTGGCCGGCTGCATCGCTGTGTGGTTTGGGAATTGCACAGCATCAGAACGCAAAGACCCTGCAACACATAGTGAGGACAGCTGAAAAGATCATAGGGGTCTCTCTCCCCTCCATCCAGGACATCTTTCAGAGGCACTGTGCACGCAGAGCCTCTTCCATCGTGAAGGACCCCTCCCACCCCTCCCTGCCCCTCTGCCATCAGAAGATCAGCAGCAGAATATACCGCAGCTTCAGAACCAGCTCTGCAAGGTTCTGCAGCAGCATCTTCCTCCAAGCTACAGTATGAGACTTCAGACACCCTGCTGCCATCCACCACATCAGCACACACCCCCTCCAAATCACACTAGAACATCCCTACATTACATTACACACATACAACTCACCTGGAGTATGCCTCTCTGTTCCTGCAATGGACTTCATGACTACCTTGCACAGACGCTTTATACCAGACCATCATCACTGCTGTGCCTCCTACCTATACTATGTACAATTACCTGAGATCACGAGTTAGGCATTACTTATATTGTTTACATTCTTATAGTTTCCGCTGTGCACTCTGTTTTACATATTCTGATCAATATGTTTCTACACAGGTTTTCGTATTGTAGTTTTTGTAATGTTGTATTTTTTTTATCATGTTGTATTTTATTATGTTGTTATTCTTCTGTGTTAGCACCTTGGTCCGCAGCATTTTGTTCTTGTACACTTGTTGTGAGAACAGCGTAGCCAATATTATGAATGAACCAACTTGACAATAAACCAACTTGAACATATACACATTTGAAAAAATGAAATGCGTTCCACAAATGTGTTCTGTTTACTTTGCAGATTCATCATAAAATGGATGTTAAAAATATTAGCAGTTGTTACTAATTAGTACTGAGTCACAAAGGGGGGCGTGCCAAGTTGGGTGAATTGTGAAATATTCAGAATATTCTGTATATGAAGTGACCACAAAAAACAGGACAAGATTAATTAAATGAAGCAAGTGGCATTTAAAAATGTCCCTAATTGCTATGGACCTCTTTACCTTCCGAGGCAGCTGGATTCACGTGATCACATCTGGCTCGTCAGGTTCTTGATCCTCCCTTGACACATGTGTATGACAAACAATGTAACTCACATTGAAATCCATACGTCCATCGTGTTGTGTTTCTGGTCGCTTAAGTCCACACGTGGGGCCTACAAGTGGGCCTCAAATCAAAAAGCCCAATCTGGGCCCATAACTATCGCCCATACATAACCCACTTGTGTTCCACACAGTTAGACCAGTTGGGTCAGCCTGCGTGTGACCCAGAAAGTTAAAAGTCCATTAAGAGCCCAAGCCCACTTCGTACCAATGAAGCCAAATGCCACTTGGGGCCCACATGGACATGTTGGCTGACCTGGGTTCATAAATTTAGCAGATTTTTAATTTAGAAATATATTCCAAACAAAACCTTCACAGTAATTAAGTCAGACATTGTCTTTTTGTAAGTATTCCGAAAGGATTAGTCGATTTAGAAAAGGGTTAGCACAGGACAGCGATACGTGACTAAATACAGCCATCTACTGGACAAAATAATAGTGATGGGCACTCCGAGTCCGTTCATTTGGCTCTTCGTTCACTTATAGTTCCGGTTTTTCGAAAAAAATGTTATTAATATTAATATTAAATTAATATTAAATATTAATTATTAATTACCCACAGTTTAATTAAATACGACTAGATCACTTCATCCTTCAACTATGATACTAATGTGATATATATACTAGTCTTTCTTTTTATACTAGCAATATAGCAATGATGATTAGTTTTAATTATTTAAGAATCAGAACATATTTGTGTGTTGAAAAAAAGTAACATGGGCTATACATCATACAATCAAATGTTTTATTTAAAAATAATTAAATAACACAATGTCAACAGATTAATATAATACTTAAGCAACACTGTTTTGCACTTTATTATTTATAATACTTTTATTTACAGATTATGCCATCTCTGACTTTTTATTTGTGTTGAATTCTTTTTGCATATTAAACATGATCCTATTATGTATGTTCTTACAATGTCCTAAGAGAAAAGTTTATTTCACAGAAGAAAAGCAACACTGGTTAAGTTACTCTGTCTTGTTGGTAGTAGTAATAGTGGATTACTACAGATGTGTTTTTTCAGTTTTGCACTTTTTGCATTTTGTTGTGTTTATTATTATTTAACCAATTTTCTTCCTTCCTCTTAGGTCAGGTTCAGTGGGAGGTTTGTGTTCAAAAAGACAAGTTGCCTCACTTTAGCGGGGCTGAGTCGGTTTCTTCTCTCTGTGATTATCTGTCTGTTTTGGAAAATATTCTTTCTGAAGGGACAGAAGTGGCTGTGATGCAAAGCCTGGTCATCATGACTTTAACAAGACGGGGGTACATGGCCCGGCTTTTCCACCACTCCAGGGGGTCAGCAGTTCTTTGAAGCAGGGGCTCCTCCAGATAGGACCGGACCTCCATTATTGCATCCGCTGTGGCATTGCGTCTCGTCATGCCTCCAGATACTCATTCCTCAAAGAGGCTCCAAATGGCAGAGCTCTCTTGTGGAGTATGCCCAGCTGCTGCTCCTGCTTCCTGCTGCTCTGCCGCCTCAGCCTGCAGGGTGACTCTCCCTGCAGCTCCTGCAATTCTTTGCAGAGCCTCGTCAGCAGCTCTGGCGTCACCAAAGGCCTGTTTTTTGAACCTTGGGTCCAGAGCCGCTGCCTCAGAGTAGATGGGATTGAATTCCATCCTGTGGAACCGTTGGGCCATTGATGCACTCATTGTTTGCACCAGTTCCTCCACCTGCTCACAATAGCCTCCTCTAGGCAGGTTGGCAGTGATCCTCTGAAGACCCTTTGATAAGATTATCACTTTAGAGGCTGTCACATAGCTGAAAAATAAGAAGGGGACGGGGTTAACAAAAAAGCATTATAACCTAAAAGATCAGACTCAATTTAGAGATACTCAGTAATATTAATCAAGAGTAAAATACAATTATTTATTCAACCCCATTAATGTGCATATCTAACATATAATACAACAACAACAATAATAATAATAATAATAAACTGTACCTTTCAGCGCTAATTTCGACGGTCACTTCCTCAAAGGGCTTTAAGACCTGACAACTTTCCATTCTTCTTGGGTCAGGCTGCCTATGCGGGCATCAAGCAAAGCCAAGGTGGAGACAATGGCATCTTTCACCTCCAGGAAGCGATTCAACATATAATATGTTGAGTTCCATCTGGTTGGGCAGTCCTGCTTGAGCCGCAGCTCAGGCAGGTTCATCTGGCGCTGTGTTGCTCTCAGTTTCTCTGCCGCAAGTGTGCTCCTGTGGAAGTACTCCACTATGGCCTTCACCTTCTCCTGAGTGGGCTTGATTTTCTTCAATCCATCTTTAACAATCAAGTTCAGATTATGAGCCAAACATGGCACATTCAGCCACCCTGTTTTACGGATGGCTAGGGTAATGTTGCTTGCATTATCGCTAACACAAGCAACTACCTTGTCCATGACCTGCCATTCCCTGGCAATTCGAAGCAGTTCGTCGGCCAGGTTGTCAGCTGTGTGGCGTTCTGTGAATTGAAAGCAGTCAAGGAGGCAGGAGAACATCTTATAGTCCTCTACAAAATGACATGTAATGGACATGTAGCTGCAGGTGGCAATAGATGTCCAGCAGTCTGTAGTAAGAGAGACTGCTGATGCTTTATCAATTCTCTCCTGTAGTGCAGCCCGTGTTTTGTCGTACAGCTGCGGGATCAAACTTTTGGAGAGGGTCTTCCTGCTGGGCAGAATATAAGATGGATTGAGTGCGTTGGTAAAGCTTCTGAATCCCTTGTCTTCGACAATTGAAAGGGGCTGGTAATCAAGGGCAATCAGTTTTGCTAATTCCTCATCCAACTTTTTTTGTTTAGATTGACCAAGGGCTTTTGTCATATACTGGCTCAGTGAAGCTTGGACTCCAACTATTGGTCTTGATGCACTAACAGCAGTGTTGCTGGACACTGTGGCAGTAGTGGTTATTCCAGAAGTAGAAGTGGAAGCGCTAGTTCCACCATCTGAAGCAGTGGTAGGCACACTGCTGCTAGCAACACTGACCTGTGTCATCTGCACTGTGGGGTGCTTTGTTTTTATGTGCCTGTGGAGGTTGTTTGTAGATCCAGCTTTAATGGAAATGCTCCCCTTGCACATATTGCATACTGCAGTTGATGCATCTTTACGGGTGAAAAAGGTCCAAATGATACTTCGTTTTCTATTGTCACTCATGTTATCTTCTTCTTAGCGTCTTTGCTTCACGTGCATCTCGGAGAATATGCAAAGTAAGGTGACTTCATTTGGGTCAAATCTAGGGGTAACCTGTAATTCGATACTCATGGACAAATCTCGCCAAAGGGGTACCCTATGTGTAATTCGACACTCATGGCTCTTAGTTCTGATTTGCTCATCGGACATGGACTTGAACGTAATACTTTATTTGGCTTTACAGGAATTTGTTTAGCACTTATTATAGCCTACTGCAATATATGTAATACTAGCCTAATTGCACAGCTCATATAATTGACAGATCATGAAACATTTAAGCGTGCTTACAAAACAATAGCATTACACAAATAAATAAATTCTACACCGTTATTATATAACATTTTATATAGCTAATCCAGCCGGCATAGAACGATATAGAATAGACAGTGACAAAAAAAATTAATACACAAGAAATACGCTTATTATTTGGTACTTGATTTTTTCTTTTATTCTTTACAGAATATTCACATATGATTTACTTGAGAGAAAATAATGTCTTGTCAGCTGTCAGTTTCAAGACTGAAGTGTCGTATGACGTTGAGTTTCCAGAGTGTATCAGCAAATTAACACGTTGAGACTGGTTCAAACGTAGGCACATACGAGGCCAGCTGAGTAACAAAACACTAGTTTTATTGTTTTTTACTTAGTTCACTCAACCATTGAACCTGTTAAAGAGTTGTGCTTGTGCATTTTAACATTAATGTAGCAACCGTAACAAACACTTGAATTACTTTGACTACATTTAAAACAAAGTCCCCTACTTCACCCACAAGTAGTCTATTAATATAACGTGCAGAGCTGATGTCAGCCATGCCAAAGCTTTTCAGCATCATTTGATTATTTATCAATCTAGCTACATGTTCTAATGGTGATGTTTGTTAGACCGAACTAGGTAGGAAGAACATGGGGGAAGAGTAAGGAGATATATGGAAGACCATTTCCGCCACTTGAAAAAAAAGTCACATCAAATCTCATAATTATGACTTAGTGTCTCATACATAGGACTTACTATCTCATAATTATGAAGTCATAATATGATTGAGCATACTAAGTCACAATTATGACATATAGGGCCTACAATACAATTGTGAATTGATCTATTCAATGCATGGACATTTAACCTAATCAATCATGGATTGTGAACACATTGAGGATGAAATCCTTGCTTTACTGGCTGAATTGAGAATATTGATGTTGAAAAGTAATTTTGTACAGAAGATTGTCATGTACAATATTACCTTTCAACATCATGTGCAATATTCTCAATATCATGTGCGATAATACTTTTCAATACCATTGGCAACTTTTCTATTTTAGGTAACTTATTTTAACACTAAATGTTTGCTTATACACATTTATTATAAGTTCATATTTTATGTTGTTATTCAACCTCTGATAAAATTTCCTTCAGGATTAATAAAGTTTTAATCTCCATCTGAATTGCATGGGGTTGTTCGAAGCAACGAACAAAAGCAAAGCAAAGAAATGGCACATGAAGAATGGTTCAATTAAATTAAAAAATTAAATTAAATTTGTTATACCATCACAAGACAGAACTACAGAGAATTTTATGGGCCATGTGTTAGACCCCTAGCCCTTAGCCCACTAAGGGCAAGAAACGACTCCCTTAATTAACAAGGAAGAAATCTGGAGGAGGAACTCAGAGTGGGGGATCCCTCCTTCCAGGGATGGTTCGGAGTGCAATGGGTGTCATACAGGCATTAAAAACAAGGGTAACAAAGCATGACAAATTATAAACGACAAAAGTACAAATAGTGAATGAAATAGTAATATTGTGATGGGGTGCTGGCTGGAGAGCAGGCTGGTAGCCGTCAGGTGGGGTGGCCAGGTATCCAGTCATGATCACAGCAGCACCCTAGATAATGGAGACAACATGATGGTTAGATGGAGCACAGTAAACAGGGAACATACAAGTAACCTCAACCCTAGTACCCATCGGCAGCTAGGGTAGGCTAGTGCTAACAGTGTTGATTTAGCTGTAATTAGAGCTATGGGGCACTCCTAGCAGCCAAAGGCAAGGGTAAATAGGTGGGTTTTAAGTCTAGCCTTAAATATATCAGCAGAGTCAGCCTCCCTGATTACAGGTGGCAGACTGTTCCACAGATAGGGTGCTCGATAAGAGAATGCCCTGTTTCCTGCTGATTTTTATTCACTTTTGGAATTGATAGAAGGCCAGCCCCTGAAGACTGGAGTGGCCGAGAAGGACAATAGGGAACAATAAGGTCCTTCAGGTACGATGGTGCGGACCCATGCAGGATCTTGTAGGTATGAAGTAGCACCTTAAAATCTGATATGGCATTTATTGGGAGCCAGTGGCGGGAAGTGAGAATAGGAATAATGTGGTCAAACTTCCTAGTTCTCGTTAGAAGTCTAGCAGCAGCGTTCTGTACAAGCTGGAGGCTTTTTGTAGCAGAGCTCGGTAAAACAGAGAACAGTGCATTACAGTAATCCAGTCTGGATGATATAAATGCATGGATGAGTGTCTCTGTGTCCACAGCGGATAGCATTGGTCTAATCTTGGCAATATTTCTAAGATGAAAGAATGCAGTTCTGGTGATACTTTTTACATGCTGATCAAAAGAAAGCGTAGGATCAAACAGAACACCAAGATTCTTGACGCAGGAGCTTTGGGCAATAGTAGATCCCTCAAGGCAGAGTGTGACATTATCAAGTTGTACTTATGCTTCGGGCCGATGATAATCATCTCAGTTTTCCCCGTATTTAGCTGCAAGTAATTTTGGGAAATCCATCTTTTAATGGCAGCCAGGCAGGATTCAACCTTTTGGATCTGTTGGATCTGGGGGGAGTCTTTTGATCCAATGGGAATGTAGATTTGGCTGTTGTCCACATAGCAGTGAAAGCAAATACCATAGCTGCGAATAATATCACCAAGGGGTGATATTATGTATATTGCAAAGAGCAGTGGACCAAGGACCGACCCTTGGGGAACACCAAAGCTTAGGTTGCAATGCTTCGATTTTGAATCTTTGCAGACAACAAATTGTGTTCTGTCTGAGAGGTAGGATCTAAACCAGTGAAGAGCAGTGCCTTTAATGCCGACATAATGTTTGAGATGCTCAAGGAGGATGCTGTGGTCAATTGTGTCAAAAGCGGCGCTGAGGTCAAGCAACACCATCAGGGAGCTTGCATTGCTGTCCATGCTAAGGAGGAGATCGTTTACCACTCTGGTCACAGCAGCTTCCGTGGAGTATAGGCTCCTGAAACCAGACTGAAATGGTTCAAATAAGTTGTTTGCCGTCAGGTGATTGATGATTTGGCTAGCTACAATTCTTTCCAGTACTTCAGAGAGGAACGGAAAGTTAGAGATGGGCCGATAGCTGCTAAGAGCTTCGGGTTCTAGGCCAGGCTTCTTGAGTCGAGGTTTTACTACAGCACACTTAAAGCTAGAGGGAACTGAGGCTGTCGACAATGACAGGTTCATGATGTGGAGCATAGCCGTTCCAACTGTTGGGAAAAGTTATTTAATGGCTACGAGAAGCTTAAGCTATTTGGAATCGCAATTAGTGGATGCATTGATCTCATAATTATGAGATAGTTAAGTACTAATGATTAGATACTAAGTCATAATTATGAGCTACTAAGTCATAATTATGAGATTTTATGTGCCTTTTTTTTCAAGTGGTGGAAACGGCATTCCATATTCCATAGATACCAGAGAGGATTGAAGCAGGATTGAAGAGTATTCTAAACTTTGTTTGGAGATACTGCCACGAGTAACTTCATTGAGCAATATGAACTTTTTTTTCTTCAATCCAGTGTTTGCGAAAACAATTAGCTCATGGGAAAATTCTGTCGCAAAACTATGTTGATATGTATCCTTGTACATTTTTAAGTGGGTATATGAAAATCTGTGAGCTTTCTATAGCTTACGCCATATACCTGCATCTCACACAGTAGACCACTGGTTTGAACCGGAATGCACCTGAACACAATAGGAGGGTTAATGCATGCTCACAGAAAATTTATTGGGGAACATAGGATCCTGGGAAAATAGGACCCTGGGAACTTAGAACCCTGGGAACATAGGTCTCTGGGAACATAGGTCTATAGGAACATAGATACGCTCCCTTTTTTGTTCTATTCTCTACAGCTGCCTTCATGACTTTTTACACAAGCTGCCATCATCCGACGGGGCCTCACAACCACACAACTTAATATTTTCAAACTCTATATTCATTCATTTGATAGAAAAGGGGTTAATACAAACATGGCTAACAAGCACTATAATTGAAACTTGACTTACCTATTCGTCTCAAGATATGTATTAACTGGTGTTTTTTGCTTTTATCTCTCCACAGATATTTCAGAACTTCAATACATTTAATGAAACGGCATGACAATGATGATATGGCAGCCAATGTACAGCATGTGTGCCCCATATAGTTGTTAAATCCAAACAATCCACTTTCATTTGCCTAAAAAAAATTAGATGACCATGTTCTCTTTTAATGTTCAATCCATATTCCTTTTAATTTTCTTTAATCTATATTTCATTGGTAATACTATTGCATCAGCACATTGTCGCCAGGGAGAATACAGAGTGGGAGAGGAATGTTGTCCTTCTTGTTCAGCTGGTAAGTGATATGAATTAGCTAACTAGCTGACTAAATCAAGTTCTAGTTGTGTTTAATGCAGCCCACAGAATGTCTGCATTAGCTAGCGAAATAACTTGTTGGGGATAAAATGTTGAAGATTAAATTAATCCAAATCATTCATTTGAGTTTAGTTTTGATTGATCTGTAATAAGATTGGAAAAAACTAAAAGAAATTCAATTCAACAACTTTTTCTGTCCAACAGGAATGCATGTGATCAAGCATTGCACAGAATTCAGAGGTACATCGTGTGCACCTTGCAGAGAAGGTTCATACCAAGATCACAACAACGGTCGTGAACAATGCTTTCTATGTAAAAAGTGTGATGCAGGTACATTTTGACTTTTCAGATGATTGTTTTACAAACCCCTTGATAATATTACACATTAGATGGTCTCATGGTTCAAGGCCCTGATGGCTAAGTTATATGTACATGTGTTCGAGACAGGGCATGAATGAGAAACATGACAGTTTACATGAATGAGGGTTACAGTCAGTGGTGTAGTGGTCCCTGGAGAAGTGGGTATACGCCGTATACCCGCGTATACGGGGGAATTTAGAAGTGGGTATACGCCGTATACCCGCGTATACGGGGGAATTTAGAAGTGGGTATACGCAATGCTGACTGAAAAATAAGTGGGTATACGCCGTATACCCGCGTATACCCTGGACTACACCACTGGTTACAGTGACTGCAAATGACAATGACACCACGCACAAAATAGTCACCTGCTTTTCCTCACAAATGATTATAATCAAAGACCTCAGACAGACCTTTTAATTCTCTCAGGTTTCCATGTAACTGCATTGTGATTGACAGGTCTTGGCCTGAAGGTGAAGAAGTCGTGTACAACAACATCAGATGCTCTGTGTGAGATCCTGGAGGGATTCTTCTGTGTTGACTCCAACAGAGATGGATGTATAGCAGCTGAGAGACACCTGGCTTGTAGTCCTGGTCAATACATCAGTCAAAGAGGTTGGTGTCAACATTCAATTATAAATCTATACAATCCATACAGTTTGGACATTGAATGTAATAGTATCTCTGTTACACCATGAGCTTCTCCAACAGTATGGCAATCACTTCATAGCCAGCAACTCCTTTGAATTACAACTCTTTTTTCCTTGCTTCTTCTTGGACAACTTCTTTTGCCAAATTTCAGCGTGTTGCTCTATTTAATATTGCAGAAGTAAATATCCATATTTTTTGTCACAACTGACAAATCTACGGTTGCCCTGGGAGCTCAACGCACTGTGACTTAAGAAAGTCCAAACAAATGCAAGAAAACATCTTCATCAACAACACACTCATTCAGAAAACACATGACAGAAACACGCTGCATTTACACCAAACGACAGCGGAAGTGTTTCCAGGGGACACTTTAGTGATGACACGTCTGGATGCTTGTTGTTGTTTTACATTGTGATCGCACAGGATTCAGATATTATTGCAGGTATCTGCTGTACTGTCAAATAACCAGATAAAATACACTCAATTAATTGTGAAAAATGTATCAGCTGGCTATAGTTACTTTCAGAACAGTCATGAATGTTCAAGGACAAAAATAAATTCCAAATTGTTTAATTAATGTGATCACAATGTTAAAATAAAATAAACCAAAAGCTGACGGACAGGCAACAAGCGTCCGGATGTGTTCATCATTAAAGTGTCCCCTGGAAACACTTGCACATTTCTGTCATGTGTTGTGTTGTCTGAACCATTTTCTGCTCAGCGTTTTCTAAATGCTGCGCATGTGTTGTGAAATTGATGAAGATGTTTTCTGAGTTTGCTTGTGTTTCCTTAAATTGCTGTGCGTTGAGCTACAACTTAATCTGAGAATGGTCATGTTTCAATAAAATATGAACATTTATTCAGGAACGGCAGATAAAGACACAGAGTGCCTTCAATGTCCTGATGGAACATTCTCAGATGGCACAATAACTTCTTGCCAGCCCCACACAAAGTAAGTGGAGTTAATTTAACAATTTATAGATACAGTACATTAATGATACTTTTAGCATTAGGGCAATATATCCTATGTGTATTGGTGTGGCTTTTTATTGTTAGCAGTCATTCTGTTTTATAGATACAAGCTCACATATGGTTTTCTCGTTTAATGTTATCCAAAGCAGCTTGCAGTGAATTCAAATACAGGTAGATGCAGGTCATTAGGGGCAGGTAGGGGTTAGGCATCCTACTGGAGAACCTACCTGGTAATACTATTGCATCAGCACATTGTCGCCAGGGAGAATACAGAGTGGGAGAGGAATGTTGTCCTTCTTGTTCAGCTGGTAAGTGATATGAATTAGCTAACTAGCTGACTAAATCAAGTTCTAGTTGTGTTTAATGCAGCCCACAGAATGTCTGCATTAGCTAGCTAAATAACTTGTTGCAACAAAAAAAGTTGAAGATTAAATTAATCCAAATCAAATCAATCAATCAAAATAGTTTTGATTGATGTGTAATATGATTGAAAAAAGGAAAAAACACAAATAAATTCAACATAGTCAAATGACAAACGTTTTCTGTCCAACAGGAATGCATGTGATCAAGCATTGCACAGAATTCAGAGGTACATCGTGTGCACCTTGCAGAGAAGGTTCATACCAAGATCACGACAACGGTCGTGAACAATGCTTTCTATGTAAAAAGTGTGATGCAGGTACATTTGACTTTTCAGATGATTGTTTTACAAACCCCTTGATAATATTACACATTAGATGGTCTCATGGTTCAAGGCCCTGATGGCTAAGTTATATGTACACGTGTTAGAGACAGGGCATGAATGAGAAACATGACAGTTTACATGAATGAGGGTGACAGTGACTGCAAATGACAATGACACCACGCACAAAATAGTCACCTGCTTTTCCTCACAAATGATTATAATCAAAGACCTCAGAGCTTTTAATTCTCCCAGGTTTCCATGTAACTTCGCTGTGATTGACAGGTCTGAAGGTGAAGAAGTCGTGTACAACAACATCAGATGCTCTGTGTGAGATCCTGGAGGGATACTTCTGTCTTGACTCCAACAGAGATGGATGTATAGCAGCTCAGAGACACCTGTCTTGTAGTCCTGGTCAATACATCAGTCAAAGAGGTTGGTGTCAACATTAAATGGACCTTTCCACCCTGTCAGTCACGCAGAGAATAATAACCAATAAGATTGCCTGATTTCTTAAGACCACGCCCCTTCCAATAGAGCTGCCATGATGTCCCACAAACAAAGCTTGTCCTGCGTTGTTGTGTTCATAGATTAGACTACAGCTACATTTAGTTAGAACAACATGGTTCTTAGATGCGCTTGAGGAACATGCAATAATGACCACAGATATCCAGAGAGATTACAGGGAGCGCGTTTCATCGAGATTTGGAGTATCCATGCAATCTGCAGGACTTGATTTTAATTCATGGATAGAGCTTATGTATTTTAAATTTGGACAACTGAGCATATGGCCTCATTGAGACATTATTATTAAAAACATGCCTGAAAACTTTAGAAAATAATTTCCGTCTACTTTAGTCATTATTGATGGTACTGAATGTAAGACCCAGGTGCCATCTGCACTGGCTTTACAGAGTCAGCTTTATAGTGACTATAAGTCAAGCACAACCCTCAAAGCATTGACTGGATGTGATCCAAGTGGTTCTGTCATTTTTGTGTCTGAGTTATTTACAGGTGCTGTATCTGATAAGGCAATTACTGAACGCAGTGGTTTTTATGATGGACTTAAAACACTGAAAGTTCACAAGTGCAACAATCAAATGGTTGATAGCGACTCCACACATCAATTTACAGCAGCGCCGACACAAAAAGATACAAAGCTCGCTAATTTGTTGAAATTCAAAGGTTTATTTCTCACCTATTTCAGTGTACAGGTACATTGAGCAGTGAAATGTTTTTTTTCGCTAGGACCAGATTGCTACCGCGCCATCGTGTGATTAGCATAGCTAGGTGATTAGCCCATTGTAAGCTAGTAGTTAGCAGATCTTAGGCTTATTTTCATTGTAAACACATCACTAACATACTCACCCTGCTTTACATGTGCAGTAGGACTCCACGATTTTCAATGTGGAGTTTGTGAGGCGTTTGTGTCTTCCTCATAGATCGCCAACACTTAGCATCAAGTTTTATGTTGTCGTCTGCTCCGTCTGAAATCCGAATGTCATCCTTGTGTCAAATAGTTCAGGCCTTTCTGTAGAACTCTCTTAGATAAAGTAGCAGCATTTGGCAAATAACATACAGCGATATTGAGAGAGAATCATCAACAGGGGGGCGTTGTTCAGTGGACATTTCGGTAACATGCTGCAGAGCGTGTGGGAAAGCTTGGGGGACATAGCAACAGTAACTAGGGGTGGCGGGACTTGCCGCTTGAATCGGGAAAGGTCCATTATAAATCTATAAAATCTACTAAATCTATTCAGCCCTATAAGGGGCCATACAGTTTGTTACATTGAGTGTATTAGCATCTATGTTACACCATGAGCATAACAGTCTGGTAATGACTCATAGCCAGAAACTCCTTTGAATTACAACTCTCCTTGTTTCTTCAAATTTCATCAAACAGCTTCTGCCAAATTTCTGGGTGTTACTATATTTTATATTGCAGAAGTAATATCCATATTTTTTTATCACAACTGACAAATCTAGGGTGGCCCTGTGAGCTCAACGCACTGTGACTTAAGAAAATCCACGCAAATAGAGAAAACACAAGAAAATGAAGAAAACATCTTCATCAACAACACACTCATTCAGAAAACACATGACAGAAACACGCTGCATTTACACCAAATGACAGCAGAAGTGCTTCGAGGTGATACTTTAGTGATGACACGTCTGGATGCTTGTTGTTGCCTAACTGTCAGTAATGTATCCGTAATGTATCGCAGGATTCCAATATTTTTGCAGATATCTGCTTTGCAGTTGGCCGTTTGCTTCTTATTAGCCTGCAAATAACCTGATAAAATGCACTCAACTAATTGTGAAACAATTGTTAGCTGGCTATAGTTAGTTTCAGAACAGTGATGAACGTCCAAGGACAACAAGAAATTCCAAATTGTTTCATTAATGTAGTCACAATGTTAAAATGAAATAAACCAAAAACATTACTGACGGAAAGGCAACAAGCATCCGGATGTGTTCATCATTAAAGTGAAACACTTCCTTGTGAATTTCTGTCATGTGTTTTCTACATACTGCACATGTGTTGTGCAATTGAAGATGTTTTCTGAATTTGCTTGGGTTTCCTTAAATTGCTGTGCGTTGAGCTGCAACTTGATCTGAGAATGGTCGTGTTTCAATAAAATTTGAACATTTATACAGGAACAGCAGATAAAGACACAGAGTGCCTTCAATGTCCTGATGGAACATTGTCCAACGGTACAATGACGTCTTGCCAGCGTTACACAAAGTAAGTGGAGTTAATTTAACAATAACTACTGTAATTTAACATTAATGATACTTTAAGCATTTGGCCTGGGCAAGATATTCTACGTGTATTGGTGTGGCATTCTATTGTTAGCAGTCATTCTGTTTTATAGATTACTCTTCTATTTAATCAATATACATTGCAAAAGCATCATACAAGCTTTACAATTACATATGGTTTTCTCTTTTAATGTTATCCAAAGCAGCTTGCAGTGAATTCAAATACAGGTAGATGCAGGTCATTAGGGGCAGGTAGGGGTTAGGCATCCTACTGGAGAACCTACCTGTAAACCTACAGGTAGGCTGTGGACCGGGAGCCAATCTACTATCCTGCCCCCCGGATGGTATAGACACAACACTACCCTGAAACTACACATGTTGGTTTGTCCTTCTCATTTCAGATGTGAATCTGTGGGACTGATACAACCAGGAAGTGATTCAACTGATTCTGAATGTGCAGAAGATTCAAATATAACTCCTAGAACTCCTGTTGCACTGTTGACTAGTGGAGTAACAACAGCAGTATCAGTAGTAGGAGTAAAAGTAGGCCTGATTGTAATAATGCTTGAGATATAAAAGAGGTAAGCGTCACAGCCCAGTCTCCTTCAGGGCCTGTGGACTGTTTGTCTTCTGTGTACTCATCTGTCTTTGGTGTTCCAATAGGACCTGTGGCTGATTGCTCCAATCAGGGCAACTCGGAGCACCTGGCTGGTCTCACCTGGTGCCTTCTTAAGCCACACCTCTCTCTCCATTTGGGAGAAGCTTACCCCGAGGCAGCAGTGCGTTTTGGTTCGTTTGGCGGTGCCACCTGTATATTACAGTTCTGCATCTTACAACATTGCACACAGCACATTTCCCACTTACACACACACCACCGCTGAACACCACTGATCACTGACTAACACACCTCATTGTTAACTTTTTTTTACATTTTGGTTTGCGTAATTATTGCTTAACTCCACACGAGACAGGATGTTAGAACAGCACTGTTCACAATATAGCACGGACAACATGTAAACACAGTAAACAAAGCACGCAGATGGGATCACCACAGTAATGTATAGTGCTCTGTATATTAGTGAACCCAGTGGCTCTCAGAGCCATGCCAGCGTGGTCCTGCCAGCAAAGGTGTCACAAACACATTTTAATTTGATCCAATTTTAAAACAAAGCTGGCGGATTAAGAAATGTACTGCACTGTCAAGATTCATTTTCAGATGTTTCATGACGTTGATCTTCTGTATTTCCAGTTATTTGTGTGGATCATTCATTGCAACATTTAACCTAATTCTCATGCATTTGGTCACTGCTTCACTGTTTTTTATCACCTGCAATCCCATTCAAAAAATGCTAAACCGACAATAAAAACAATGTAAAATGACATTGGACCTCATTCACGAACATTTTCTTAAGTGTCTTCTTAAATATCTTCTTACGAACTTCGTAAGAACAAACTTCATACAATCATAATACAATGGAACAATGAAATAGAATAAATAACATGAATCACTTCTGTTTCCTGGTTGTAAACTTTCCCATTTTCCAACCAGCAACATTTCGTGGCTTGAGTCGTAATCATAATCATAGCTATCGCACTTTCAGAGGAATGAAATAACACAAAAGTTGCTGGGGTGTCATGTTTCAAGTGTGTGGAGCTACTTTATTAGGGAGTGAGGTCTGTGTCTCACCGCCCCTGGCTGACAGTCATTCCTCAGGACGCTGTGAGGACCTCGGGCGCGTCGGACCAATCAGCTCCTCTGAGAAGCAGCTGCTAGGAACACACGGAGCTGCACACAGAAGAACAACTCACACTTGGAGGACAGGATTGGTGACAGGATCAAGTAAGGTAGGAAATCAAGTAAGGTAGGAAACGCCAGGACTCTTTGTAATACTTACTTTCACTTTAACTCACGGGAAATAACGAAGCCCTTCTATACATTTTGTTTTCTGGTTCCCGGGAACTTTTTAAGTCTGAAGAGCTGTTGAGTGTAAACACCGTTCACGGAGTGGTGACTCTTTATAGCCTCCACGTCTCAAGGAACACAATCTAATCCCGTCCCTTCGGTTCAATCATTTTTCATATAATTTTTGTTTTCTTTTCACTTTTCAAAGGAAATCATTAAAAAGGTGGAGACGCGGGCGGGTTTGTCTAGAGCAGGGGTCCCCAAACTTTTTCCTGTGAGGGCCACATAGCTTTTCCCTTCTCTGATGGGGGCCGGTAACAGGGGGGGCGGGTGCTAGACCGCTGTGATCCTCATTCTACCAATGGCCTGGCCGAGGGGGGGGGGGGGTGCTGAACGCTGCGATCGCTCATCTACCAATGGCTTGGCCGGGGGGGGGGGGGGGGGGTGCTGAGCGCTGCGATCTCATCTACCCAATGGCTTGGCCGGGGGGGGTGGGGGTGCTGAGCGCTGCGATCCACATCTATCCAATGGCCTGGCCGGGGGGGGGGGGGGGGGGAGGGGGGGTTCTGAACGTGCGACCTCATCTAACCAATGGCCCGGCCCGCGCTTGGTCAGCAACCCGTCGCGCGTCCACTACTGCTACTGAATGGTGCGCATCTGGGGGAATTTAGAAGTGGGTATACGCCGTATACCCGCGTATACCCTGGACTACACCACTGCTCTAGGATTCGCGTGGCCAGACTGAAGAAGACAGAAAAAAAAAAAAAAATCAATAATGCGTTTCGTCTGGTATTGTCAGGGGGCCGGCAAATGTGGAAGGCGGCCGTATCAAGTGCCCGCGGGCCGTAGTTTGGGGAACCCCTGGGTCTAGAGTCACCACGGCAGCATGCAACGCAACGCATTTGGTGTTGGGTGCTGTCCAGCGTGTCTATTCAGAGCCGGGGACATTCTAACCTTCACATTATTTGATGGAATAATTTGTCAAAAATAAGTATTTGTGAGTCATGCGAGTTATTTTATATCTTCTTAATTTTCCTTAACAGTGGTCGAAAACAATTTTACTTTCCCTGTTGGCCACTACGGTCCACAGCTCCGGGAGGAAACATTCAGAGGTATAAATATGGCCAAAAGGAAGAAGGTTCAGCCCTTGTCATGTGGAGCTCAACAATAATGCCAAGATATTTCTTATACCAAAATGTGATCCTATCTCAAAGAGTACTTTTGTACGTTCAAAAGACACTGTCTCCTGGGCAGGTATACACCTCTACATTCTAGGGACTCAGACCGTCCCCTGGGCAGGTCTAAAGTAATTGTGTGTGTGTGTGTGTGTTCTGTCTAAGTTGCTTTGGATAAAAGCGTCTGCTAAATGTAAGTGTGTGTGTGTGTGTGTTAAACAATATATACAGTATATATAAATGACACACATACTGAAATATAGTGTTACCAAACCCTAGCTGGCAGGTTCCCGAACCGTAGTAAGAGGACCTCTGAAGACCGTTAGCTTCTGGAGCTAGGTTTAGCTCGTTATGGCAACAACACATGAAAACGGGACCTCGTCTGCGTTGAAGAACAGCACTTTATTTCCAACACTGCAGGAATGATACACAGCCTCTCGGTGTTTTGTGCCTCCTCTCTCGTAGAGGAAAATAACATAGAACTATGACAGTCTCGGAACCTACTGTGGCTGCCTGTATACACATGTATTCCACACACACACACACACCCGTGGCGCATCTCTCTGACGTCACACAAACCCCCCCCAGCACACTAACGTCGCACACCTCCTACATCACACACACAGACATACAGGTTCACACTGTAACACTACCCCCACTCTGGATAATGATTAAAATAGAAGGAGACGGTGAACATGTGATAATGAAACATTTCCCATCAGTGTCCATTTTCCTCACAGTCCATGAAGGGGCCCTCCTCAGTGGAAAGAAGGCAACTTAAGACATAGGGTCAATGTTCAATAAGAGTCCATGAGCGCATACTGCATGTCCTTCTCCAAAAATTGTAACAAGATGTCCATATTTTCATAGCTAAAATGAAAATTACTCACTGGGGGAGCTTCATAACCAAAAATTTGCAAAGTCAGTTCTTTTTTTTTCACTCCGGCAAAGGTAAACAAACACTTGTTCAAAGTTCAAGTTCAAGTATTTTTATTGTAACTTCACAATTTACACGTGAGTATAAGCAGTGAGTTAAAAACTTTTTGTGCAAAAACGCCCGACAGCCAACAGTAATTATAAAGAATACAAAATAGGGTAAAACGACAAAATAGAAATAGAACTATAAATAGAATTCTATATAAAATAAGTAAATTAAATCTAAAGTGAAATGGAATATACAGTAAAATATACAGTAAAATATCCATACACATATAAATCAATGTACTAGCCATGAAACATTGTGTGTATACTAATTAAAAATATGACACTTGCTCTCAAAACCAACTCTGTAGGAGGAAAATAGTTAGGCACTTGTAAACTCATTAATTATCACTTCTGTTACTGGAATTTACACAGTTAAGTTTAAGTGCAACGAATATCAAAATAAAGCGCAGCCACAGTGTATAAAGCTATACATCACATTCACAAAGGTCTGTGCATTTACCTGTTAACTTGTAAACTCAGGTACTGTTTAGTGCAAATTAGAACTTAGAAAAATAGAACTACAAAACTCCTCTTTCCTTTAACCCAATAAACACATTGGACCTCATTCACGAACGCAGTTAAGAAAAAGTTAAGAAGAAATTTCTTCTTAACTCCACTTACGAAGTTCCTGCAAAAGTTGTGGCATTCATGAATGTTTTCTTATCTGGGATTGGTTCTTAGCTAAGAACAGGATTTAAGAATGTGGAAAAGCAGTCATACTATACATAATATACATAATATACATAGGGCCCAAGGACGTATTGTTGTTTTGGACATTGGTGGACATCACAGATATTGCGACAAGGATGCGCAATTACGCTACCATGAGGCGCGCGTCGGGCGGGGGGGACTCGGGTGCTCCGTTACTTCGCGGTTCTGATGGGGGGGGGTGGATATCGCTGGATATTGGTGGGGACATGTCCCCAGCGTCCCCACTAAATTCTACGCCCATGATAGGCCCTATCAAGATCCACAAGTAGCCTACTCATGTATTTAACTCAACTGTACAATTGAATCTGCTCTCAGCCGTCTTGTTCTCTATTGTTATTTTTCATTGTTGGTTCTATTTTCTTGACCTTGCTTAGTGTGTACATTGTAAGAGCCAGTGGAGAAACATTCCACTGCTCATCTTACTGGTATGATGTTACATGTGACATGTGACTGGTTTGGCCGGTGCACCATCGGTTTTCACTGTTTGCTTTGGCATGATTCTGTGTGCACACGGTTCTGTGGTTGCCCTTATAAGGAGCTGGCGGGGCGTGTCTGTATGCTAATTCAGGTGTAGGAGCACGCACGTTCCATTTAACAATGAGTGGCATTCCTCATCCGGGGAGCACAGCTAAGAACACTTTGGCGGTTTAAGAACACATTTCCCCGCGTTCATGAATCCGGCGGGCGGATTTCTTAAGTTTGTTCTTACGAAGTTTGTAAGAAGATATTTAAGAAGACACTTAAGAAAATGTTCATGAATGAGGTCGATTGTTTTTCTCTTTTTTAAAAAATTTTTTACCTTGAGTGAGATAACTCTCAGTCCTCAGAAAATAACCAGTCACCAAACCTATCTAGTGCTCTGCGGACTCTCTGGGGTCTCCGCAGAGATGTGGAGGGTGATGGATGGCTCCCGTTGCCAACCTGAACCAGCTGTGGCATGACGACATCGTTAGGATGCTGGCTGTGTCTCGGCGAAGCTGGTGATGGGGAACAGGGACCCTGGGAGGCCCCCACAGCGGCATCCCGTGTCTCCGATGGGTTTTCCCACAGGTTGAGGGGACCAATGTCTGGATCAGCGGAGTCCAGCGTTGTTCGGGAGTAGTAAAGCTTTAGCTTGTCGTGATGGACAACCTTGACCTTTGACCTCTGGTTCTTCTGGACACCGTAGACCAGATCATCCAGCAGACCCACGATGAAGTAGGGACCCTCGTAGGAAGGAAGAAACTTCTTCACTTTGTTCTTCGCTGCCTTTGTGCCTTTAATCAGGTGCCATACTGCATCTCCGACCTTGTATTGGACTTTGCAGATGTTCTTATCATACTGTCGTTTGGCACGCTCCGCAGACTGCCCCAGAGTCTCTCGGGCTAGCTGGTGAGAGAGCTCTAAGCGTTCCCGGAGCTGCGTGACATAGTCTGGAAGGGGGATGACATTGTTGTGGTCTGGGGGCGGACCCGCAACCAGGTCAATGGGCTCAGTGATTTCCCGCCCAAAAAGCATCATATTGGGGGACAGTTCAGTAGAGCTGTGTCTGGTTGCTCGGTAAGCCATGACGGCATACGGGATCATCATATCCCAGTCCCAGTGACATCCTTCAGCTGTAGTGGCCAGGATTTTCTGGTAGAGTGGCATTAAAGCGCTCTACTTGGCCGTCAGATTGGGGGTGAAATTAAGTGGTGTGTCTTTTCAATTCCCAGCAGCCTACACATCTCCCGAAACACAGCTGACTCGAAATTGGTGCCCTGGTCGCTGTGCAGTGAGTGTGGAGCCCCATACCTGCACATCCACTCAGAGGTGATTTTGTCAGCCACGGTGGTTTGTTCCTGGTTGGGAACTAGATAAGCTTCTACCCACTTACTGAAATAATCACTCACCACCAGTATGTAACGATTATGTCTGTCTCATTTAGTGGGCCCATCAAGTCGACTGCAACCCTCTCCATGAGGGCACCCACTTTAACTGTGCCCATGGCTGCTTGAGGAGTTTTCCTGGGGCGAGCTTTAGCAGCACAGCTAGTGCAGGTGCGGCACCACAGCGTGACATCATCTTTCATATTGTACCAGAAATATCTTGTCTTGAGGCGAGCGAGGGTCCTCTCCACCCCAAAATGGCCGCCCACAGGACCATCATGCATCTGTGTCAACACAGCGGTGCGATAAGGATGTGGCAGCAGGATCTGGGGATAGAACACTTTTCCTTCGCTGCAGTAGAACTTCCTCATTAAGGCTGATACATACTCCGCAAGAACAGAGAAATGTGTCCTCGCTCCCAGGGCTGCGAGAACAAAATGACGTCATTTTGTTCTCGCAGCCCTGGTTCAGGAGTTCTCGCAGCCTGTTCTTGACACATCATCCGGGCCATCGATTTGAAGTGGACGTGGTTAATGTGCTTTACGCCGGTGCAGAAGTTTGCTGCTGTGGGCGGGGCCTTTGAGGAGTTTCTCGTGAAGTATGAAATGTCGTGGCCAGAACAAACTTTGTTCTTGTTCTTGCCACCTCGAGAACAAGAACTAATTTCTCTGTTCTTGCGGAGTATGTATCAGCCTTTAGAATCCCATCCTTCTGATAGAGCCGTTTCCACTGTGCCCAATAAGCTTTGGTGGCGGGGCTACAGTGTGCTATGTCAGTCCATGTGGGTCTGCCCCTCCCTTCCTCGACCCACTTCCACACTGGTGCCAGGTCTGGATCAGTCATTTGTGCAGCTCTCAACTGCTCGTGGGTCCACCCACTGAACAGATCGGCCGGTGGTGATTCACTCACTCTGTGGATGCTGGGATGAGACAGGGGGTGGACACTTTTATGGGTGTCAGCTAACCCCACTAGAGGTTGCTCTGGGGGTCTTGTGGTGAGGACCTCTGTGGCTAAATTGTCTGTTAGGTTGCACTGTACTCCCTTTTCATGACACACTTCACTGCTGGAGCTGGGCTCTGGCGCAGTGCAGGGGCATGAGGCTCTGCATGGCCTCCTGGATAGTGCATTAGCGTTCTGGTGGTGTCTCCCGGGACGGTGAAGCACCTAGAAGTCGTACTCCGCCAGTTTCCCCAGCCAGCGGGCCAACTGCCCCTCCGGCTCTCTCAGCCTGGTCAGCCAGTGCAGGCTGCTGTGGTCAGTCCGTACAGGGAATGGTCGCCCAAGCAGCGTCAGTGTCTAGGAAGAATTTGCCACTGTCAAGGGAGTAGGCAAGAACAGGCGCTGATGTAAGTCGTGTCTTCAGCTCCTTGAATGCCTCCTGGCACTCGGCTGTCCAGTTGAAACGGGCATATTTTTTTGTGAGTTCATGCAGTGGCTTCACGATGGTGGCGAAATCTTCCCCGAAGCGTCGGTAGTAGGCCGGTAAACTGGCGCACTTCTGAGACGTTCTGGGGTGTGGGCCACTCTGCTACCTTTCTTACTTTCTCTGGGCCAGTGGCGATGCCTTTGGCGGAGACAATGTGCCCCAGGTAGCCAACCTGCTACCGGAACAGGCAATGTGGCTGGCGAATTAGAGTCCAAAAGGCATCACATTCCATTCAAAAAGCCCCTTACGGGTGCAGAAGGCGGCGGCTTTGCGGGCTCTGGGTGTCAACTCCACCTGCCAGTACTCTGATGTCAAGTCCAGCGTACTAAAGTACTTGGCAGTGGATAAAGTGTCAAGTGTCCTGTATACGTGGCAGGGGGTACGCATCTTTAATAGTGCGCTCATTCAGGGGTCTGTAATCCACACACAGGCGTGGACTCTGGTTCTTTTTGCACACCATTACAATCTGTGCTGCCCAGCTGCTGTTGCTGGGCTGTGCGACGCCGGCCTCTAGGCCCTGCTGCAGCTGCTGGTCTGCTGCAGTCTGCTTGTCTCGGGCCATTCTGCGGGGTTGCTGTTTGACAGGCGGCCCTGGTGTGGTCAGGATGTCGTGCTTGACGAGGCCGATTCGGCTGTGATTTCCCCCAAGACCGCCAGGCCTCCTGGCCCGACGCCCTGCAGGACCTTAGCGATCGACGGCTGAATGGGGGGTCTGGCCTGGGCAGGAAAGGCGTAACAATGGAGGGGCAGTACATTCCTCCGTGCCCCAGAATCTAACAAAGCACCAATTTCTAGTCCATAAATTATCATCTGAACACACATTTCCTCCTCCTCTTGTCTTCTGGCACTCACAACCACCGTAGCTGTGGCAGGTGCTGGGGCCCGTGCATGAGCTGGTGTGACCGTCACCGCAGGTTGTCTGGGTCGATGGGGGGAGGGGCAGTTTCTCTGAAAATTTCCAATGCCCGAACAGTTGTGGCAAACGACCTCCCCCAAGTCTACTCTCTTAGGACTGTCCTCTCTGGTGTGTCACTACGCCTCATGGCCACTCTCTCTGGTTCCACATAACAAAACAGGCTATCATCTTCACGTACTGTAGCTGCTCTGGTTCTCCGTTCATTAGCGCCGGCTGCACCTGACCGCATCAGCTGCGTGACTGCCTGCGCAGCCCTTCTGGTGGTCTCGTACCTGCGGCCTATATCGTAGGCTTTTGCCAGGGTACGTGGCTTTTCCTCCAGGAGTTTCTGCACCAGCTCGGCGTCGGCATGGGTGTTAGTGAATATCTCCACACCAATAGCATCCTGCCCTGACTCTCCACGATCAGCATATGCAATTGAAACTTTTTCGTAGATGTCGTCTCTGTGTGTGCAGGCTTTCACCTGGTTTCCTGGTCCTCTGTCTCAGTTCGATGCCGATGGCTGCAGCATGCTCTGAACACGGCCTGTAGGCGGCCTCAATCTCCTCCACAATGCGCTGATAGCCCCACTGAGCTGACCTTGGATTTTTATGGATGATAGCCCCAGCCGCTCCAGTCAGACTGAACCTTAGCTGCACAGCTATCGTCTTTTCTGACCAGTAGTTGGCCCTGGCACAGCTCTCAAACTGATAAAGTCTTTCCATGCACCGGTCCCATCAAACTGACCTGGCCGCAGCGTGGGGATTCTCTCTCCTTGCCCATAATATTCATCATCACTACTGTCTATGGGGCTCTGGTGGCGTGCTGAGGAGTGTGAGGGACAATGAGGTAGGGGCCCAGCTCTCAGGGGAATGCAGTCATAACTCAGGGCCTGCACTGCATGACTTGGTGTTACATGCTGGGGCATACATGGGGTGAATAGTGACATAGTCTGTGGGGGAAAGAGTGGTTGAGTGTGGGAAACAGGGGTACTGGTGGTAAAACAGTCATTGTTCATTTGGGCAGAAGTGAGGAAGGAAGCTGCGGTGGGTAATGGTGCAGCGGGAGCATAGTTGACCCACGGGGACATTGCAAGCTCACCACAGCCTTCCTTTTGCTGCACTGCCGGTTGGATGAAGGGGTTAGTAAATCCTGATGGCAGTGGAGTGAGCAGCCACCCCATGTCCGCCGCTCCGTTAGCCTGTGTTAGCTCCATGCTGACCACGAAGGGATTAGTACTTCGTCTGTTTCCGGTACGTCCGCCGTTTACTCCAAAAGTCTCTGCTATGTCCGTCACAAACGGATTCTTGCTTATATTTAGGGTAGTTACCTCCATTTTGAGTGTTGAGTTCCGAGTGCGCCGCCATTTTGTCCTGCGTCATCCCGCTACCTTCACCGCCGAGCGTCGTCATTTCCTGCAGATTTCTTTCTCTCGCTGAACAATAGACGTCTCTTACTTGCAGACGATCCCGGACGAGCCCCCAGTGTTGCCAAACCCTAGCTGGCAGGTTCCTGAACCGTAGTAAGAGGACCTCTGAAGACCGTTAGCTTCTGGAGCTAGGTTTAGCTCGTTATGGCAACAACACATGAAAACGGGACCTCGTCTGCGTTGAAGAACAGCACTTTATTTCCAGCACTGCAGGAATGATACACAGCCTCTCTTGGTGTTTTGTGCCTCCTCTCTCGTAGAGGAAAATAACATAGAACTATGACAGTCTCGGAACCTACTGTCACTGTGGCTGCCTGTATACACATGTATTCCACACACACACCCGTGGCGCATCTCTCTGACGTCACACATACCCCCCCCAGCACACTAACATCGCACACCTCCTACATCACACACACCGACATACAGGCTCAGACTGTAACAATATATCCCTATATTCAGTTGCCCGTCTTTGCTGCTCCTCTGCTGGGGTAAGAGTGTGTGTTATGAGGGGTTGCTGTCGGCACAGTACAGCCGGTCTGAGGAGGCCTGGTGGTGGTGTGTGACCCCTGCTCAGCTCACCCTGTAGCTGAGGTGGATGTGATGGGGGTGTTGTAGTCAGTAGACTCACCGTCTGTGACGTCTCTCCTCTGGGGGGGGGGGGGGAGGCGGTCTTCAGATTAGGGGGTGTTGTAGACAGAGTGCAGCCTGTCTGTAGAGGAGCATCACATTTTCATTAACGCCTGTCAATAAACTAGACACACACACACACACACACACCTGCTAACTCTGGGGGGTGGGATTAAACTTCTGACATACACCAAACTCATTTTGGTTACAAATAATGACCCATACTACTCATTACTATTACACTACTCACTATCCATTTACATTTAGGGAATTTGGCAGACGCTTTTATCCAAAGCGACTTACAAAGAAGAATATCACTATGGTACATCAAGATAGGAATAGAGCAGGTTTCAAGCATTCATTTTTACGAGACGATTTTCATAATTGCTAAGTTGCCTCCATAAGTAGCTGGGCAGGCATGCAATTCTGAGCATGTTGCCAACATCTAAGAACATACAACGTGCCAAGCAATGCTAAGTACTATTAATAAATGCCAAGACATACAAACACGCAGGTTAGTGCTAGGGATTCACAGAGGAGGGCGGGGGGGGGGGGGGGTTATGCAGGAGTCCAGGTGAACTCTGAACAGGTGGGTCTTGAGTCTCTTGCGGAAGCTGGCGAGCGACTCTGCCATCCTGACATGATAAGATAAGATAAACTTTATTGTCCCACAGAGGGAAATTTGTCTTGGGCAGTATTACACAGCTGCATCACAGAGTACAATTTGACATACAAACACAGAACACAATACAGACACAGTACACAGTGCACAATACAGACACAGTACACAGTACACAAAATACAGTACAAGGATAACATGGTCTCTCTCCGAGCGAAGGTTGAGTTTCAAGACAGTAGACAACCGTATTGCACATCCCTATTTAGCAAGTTCAATCACTCCATGCTATTTCAGAGAATAAACTAAATAAATAAAATGTCTCAAAGAGATGACATCGCACAGTTTTTCACATTGAGAAGAGGACAGAGCGCCTGCGCCAATAAAAATAAAAAGGATATAAAATATGAAATATAAAAGTATAAAAAGAATAAGCAAACTATTTCCTCCCTATATTCTATATTGCATACAATATGCACGCAGACCATGTTATAGTTTGGGATAAGCTATAGGATGATATTGCCTTTGACATTCCTTTGGAACAGAACCTGCACTGCTTGGCAAGAAACTGTAGGGAACAGGTTGCAAAATGACATTTCTCTCTCATTGACTCCACTTTCCTGAGTCCACTGCAAGACTCATTTACAACCGTAAACGAACGTCCCTAGACTTTAGGTCACACCCACCCATGTGTCAACCAAGGCTATTACATTTATTTACTAATGATTTATTTTATTTTTTATCTCCCCAGAGATTTCAAGTCAAACAATGATGAAGTCAAACAGCGCTTCGTCTTCATAATGGCCTATAGTCCTGGTTCTGTTTAATCTTGCCATTGCATCAGCTAATTGTCCCCCGAATGACTACAGAGCAGGGGGTGAATGCTGCCCTACATGTCCTCCTGGTAAGAGCCAAATAGCAGTTGTTGTCACATCTTATTGGTTTGATGACATTCAATATTATTCAATGTACATTCAATATATTCTTTCCAACAGGAACGCAGGTTAAAGAGGATTTCACAGCCACAAGCATTACAAAGTGCAAAATGTGCAATAAAGATACCTTCCAAGCAGGCCGTAATGGACAGAAGCAGTGCTCTACCTGTACAAAGTGTGACGCAGGTACATTCATGTTATCTGATGGAAATGTCCCCCATATGTACTGTTCACTACAACATTGTGTGGTTCATGTTTATTCATTCCAAAGAAGTTGTGCACACAGGTTGTCTCAGGTTTCTCTGCAGTTAGCATTGTGATGAACAGGTCTTGGCCTCAAGGTGAAGGAGTCGTGTACAACAAAATCAGATGCTCTGTGTGAGATCCTGGAGGGATACTTCTGTGTTGAGCCCAACAGAGGTGGATGTATGGCAGCTCAGAGACACCTGGTTTGCAGTCCTGGTCAATACATCAATCAAAGAGGTTGGTGTTCCTGTACTTCAACATTATATTACTCCACGATACTCTACAACAGTCTGGTAATGACTCAATAGCCAGAAACGTGAATTAAAATTCTCTGTTCTTCCAACAATGTTGGTAAATTCAACCTGCACTATATTAACTTGTTTCAATGGTCTTTTTCAATACAATGGTCTTGTTTCAAAAGAACATGTATATTTATACAGGAACATCAGATAAAGACACAGAGTGCCTTCAATGTCCTGGTGGAACATTCTCAGATGGCACATCAACAGCTTGCCAGCCCCACACAAAGTAAGTACAATTTATAGATACAGTACAGTGTGCATACATCTACTGATGCCTCTGGACACATCTTCAGTGATGTTCCTGGAATCCTCAGGTTTTTCGGGTCTTTTAACTTCCTACATCAGACCACCCAGAGATCTCAGTGTGCTGTCTCACAGGAACTGTTGGTTTCTTTTGGAAGCACATATTTGTGTGAAGCTGGATTTAGTGCTCTTGTGTGCATGAAATCAAAGTACCGTTCGCAACTGGATGTAACGGCAGAGATGAGATGCGCTCTTAACGGAGCACCCCCCCAGCCCCCGCTCATCAGAACCGCGAATTAACGGAGCACCCCCCCCCCCCCCCCCTTTTATATGAAGTATATATTTGGCATTTTTAGTGTAGGTAGATCATTTTGGCTTGGTCATTTTAAAAGTAGCTCGCAAGTTGAAAAAGTGTGGGCACCCCTGTCCTACACCATCGGTTCCCAACCTTGGGGACCATGGAATTTAAATGGGGTCGCCTGAAATAGTAAGTGATCAATACAAAAAAAGATATAATAATTCTTATTATAATAATGAAAACACCACACACAATTCAAAACAACTAAACGTATCCTACGTTTTCACCCCTCATAAAAATTGAGTTTAAATAAAATGCAGGAGCTCGGCCTTTCTTGATTCACACCACATGTGAACGTGACCAGGCTACCCATAAACAGGCTCAAACATAAACAGCACGCATAGTCATGGACGTAGAATTTAGTGGGAACGCTGGGGACATGTCCCCACCAATATCCAGCCTGGGTGGCTGTAGTCCTCGATGATTTTCTGTGGTTTCCTTGTGTGTGGTAGACACAATGGTCTCCACATGTTATGTTAAAGGAGAATTTTGCTTTAAAACACTTCTGGGGTCATTTTCACACCTACCCTGGCTTTTATATGGACCTCAGACAGTTATGTTGTCATGTTGGTTGCTTACATTTTTTTATATTTGATAACCGTACAGCAACCCCCCCCCCCCCCCAATCGTACACACGTCCTCGTTTCTCTTCACTTATATTGTCCTTCTAATGGACACATTGACATACATGAACCGAATAGTTATTTAATTTCAAATGTCTCACGTTAGAAATTATATTTCTTTGTAGCGCCAGTCCACACAGTGGTACGGTTTCGTTTTTTTTATCTTCCTGTCATTCCTCCTAACGCCCAGACTGCAGCCTTCGTGACACTGAGGGGATGTCTGAGCCGAAGTGAACCTCACGTCAACCTGGCATCAACCAAGCCTGTTGATCAGTCTAAAATCAATTGGTTCTTGACTTTCGAAAGGTTCTTTAGCGTATGAGCATAAGTCCAACTCAATAATAAGTGGACATCGTTTTCACTATCCACCATCTTCACTTAACTGAAGGAAATGGGAATAGAAAACGATATTTTGATATTCATAAATTGCATGGAGACATTTTCATTTGACATTGTTTTTATTGTAGGTTTACTATTTTGTTTTCATACGTCACGCCAAAAAAACACCCAGTTAAGATATAACTCCACTCATCATCAAAATTACAATCAAAGGCATCGAGTCTTAGCCTCGTGTGATATCGACGGGTTTGTGCGCAGCTCAGGGGCAGAGAGCAGCACCCGTCACCGCGCAGCAGCCTAGCTCCAAAGCAGAGATGAGGAGGATATATCATATGACAACAATTCAGAGTAGGCCTACACATCTTCTAACGCAGTGTTTTTCAACCTTTTTTGCGCCAAGGCACATATTGTACGTTCCAAATGTTTTTTTTTTTTTTATTACAAATCATTATTATATACAAAATACAGAGCATTCATTAGACACTGCATAGAAATTTGAGAACATAGCGTCCAGGGCATGTAGTTACGGAATAAGAATTGTCTACAGTAAATGGAAAGCACATTATAGTAGGCCTACACTACGTAAAAATGTTGTGCAAAAGTTAATGAGATTCATTCTACCTCAGACCAGCTGTGTGCATGGTCCAGACAGAGTCGTCCACATGACAGATCACATGTACCATTGTCCCTTGCATCAACTTTATATTGACAACGTCCGTGGCGGTTCTAGCTTGTACGGTGAACCCCAAGAAAATAAATAATAATATTTTCATTGATATTTAGAACGAAACAAATAATTAATCCTTCATTGAAAATATCCAATTATAGATATATAATAAATAAATAATAAATATCTATACAATTTATTTGGTAGCATTTCATAGTGTGACTTATTTGACCAATTGCATTAGCACCGCTGTACAAAGTTAGAGGATTTGACAGACCCCCCCCCCCTCTGAGAACTTCCCAGCAGGCAGTAGTGTAGCTCACAGACTAGACACGATATCATTGACGTGATGTGCAAATGAGCGGTAGAAAACAGATTGCGCAAATATCACCCGTCAAAAAGTCGCCCCGGGAAGATGCCACTCTGGGCTTCTGCCCGTGTCGGCCATATCTAAATCCACACTGTATACAGCACACTAGACCTGTTCTCTTCTCTGATGGCCACAGCTCACATCGGGCTTCTGTACTATTTGCTTCCCTCAGTCATTCCATGAACAACATGGTCCATCATGTTGCCCGCGTTTGACATCATTAGAAACTAATTTGAATGATTTTAAGTTGTGTGTAAACAACGACAACTCTGCGAAATGTGTTTTAGTGAGTGAGAATGTGTTTAGATTCAAGACGTTTATTTGTCACATACACATACAGGATGTGCAGTGAAATGAAATTGAGTTTTGCAAAAAGAGTGGATGAGATTTGCAAATCTCAACCCTAACTATCTGAACTTGTTAAAGGTTTTGCGTAAAGAGTGATTTACGTGACAAATGGGGTTTAGGCCACTGAGCATTTGGTTCAGAGAATGGGATTCAATGTTTTGCATGTGCAAAAAACTGTAATGCTATCCTTAACATAACAGGACAAAGTGGCAATATGATGAGGTCTTGCCAAAACCGGTTTGGAGTAAAGCAAAAACATTGTAATCTGCGAAAACAGTCAGATGACGGCGGTTTGATGATCTTCAATTTGTATTTCTGGAAGAGGAGGCAGAAGAGAGTCAGGACCTCCAGCCAGCCTCCACATGCAGCAACACTCTGAAGACTGAGGACCAGTGATGGAGCTCTGCAGCTGGTTATTCTCAGGTGAAGCTGAGGTCACAACCAGAGGTACAAGCAGACACACAACCAGACAACCAGAGACAAAGCCAGAGACACAACCAGACACACAACCAGCCAGAGGAGCAAGTCACTTTCATTAATTGTATTTCATATCACTTAATGTTTCCACTCTGATAAATAACTACCAATCATTTAATAAATAATAAAGTTCACACACACTCCAGAGTAAAATTAAAGTAATAACACTTGCCTATCGATCCTGGTTGGTTTTTCTGTGCTACATTGAGGTAAACAATACAGTAACATGTTAGAACAGCAGTGACTATCATTCAGCATGACCATGATACGTGGTTTAATGTAACGCTAACCTCTTTTAAACATCACTATTCCTATTGCTAGTAGGAGTGTTGCTAATCCCACCCACATCACTATATTTATCACTAGTGAGATCATATTTGAAAGTTCTGTACATTCAGAATCAGTTGAATCACTTCCTGGTAGTATCAGTTTCAGTCCCACAGATTCACATCTGAAATGAGAAGGACAAACCAACATGTTTATTTTCAGGGTAGTGTTGTGTCTATACCATCCTGGAGGCAGGATAGTAGATTAGATAGTAGATTGGCTCCCGGTCCACAGCCTACCGTTCTCCAGTAGGATGCCTAACCCCTACCTGCCCCTAATGACCTGCATCTACCTGTATTTGAATTCACTGCAAGCTGCTTTGGATAAAACGACAAAATATCATACTTGACAATATAGATATGTCAAGTATTAATGACACTTTTGCTTTATGTAATACTGACATTTCTATGATTAAATAGAAGAGTAAACTATAAACATGTTGACTACTGTATGTATTCTAAGTACAGGCCAATAAAAAGCCACACCAGTATATGATATAGGCCCAGGCCTAAGCGTACAGGGGAATTTAACTTTTACACTTCTATGCTCATTTTCACAACTACCCTGGCTTTTCTATGCACGCCAGACAGAGTTCATGTACTTTCAGGTACTGCTCCGGGCTTCAGACGCTAGCCTTGGTTGTTGGTGGCTCCAAAGTGATTGTGTATATCCTATTAGTCCTTGTTTGTGAACTTCTTCGGCTGTTATGTTGGGGTGTCTGATTGTCTGGTTATGTTGGGGTGTCCAGCCATCTTAAGCAGAGTTTAACGGGGGCATAATAACAACACACCTCACAAAGAACCTCATTATATCACCGATATAGCAATACAAGTGTAAAGATAGCTGATGTTCGTTTGTTCGATTTCAATGCAAGTTCATGGAATGTTTTGCTTCTCACTGACAGGAAGATAAAAAAAACGAAACCTACCACTGTGTGGACTGCTAAGAGGCCGCGTATTTCTCCCACGGGCGGGAAAATCCAGTAAAATCTATTTATTCACAAAGAAGGCTGAGCTGCCGACCGTGACCTTGAAAGGAAGAAAGGAAAGGAAAGGAAAGAAGGAAATAAATAAACGTGTATAGGAGGGGACGGGGAGGAAGAAAGAGAGAACTGAAGAAAAAGAGGCTGTAACCACGGCGACTGAAAAAAAACCAGCTTGTCTCTCGTCTGGTGGAGAATTGGAACCAGCCGGTAACCCGACCAAACAGGTGGTGTGTCACCTTTGCAGACTTCCCAGAATGCAGCGCTCTTTGAGCGGAGTCCGGTGTCTCTCCCTTGTGGCCCGTGTGTGTTGTGTTGTGTTGTGTGTGTTGTGTTGTGGTGTGTTGTGTTGTGTGTGTGTGTGTTGTGTGTTGTGTTGTGGTGTGTTGTGTGTTGTGTTGTGTTGTGTTGTTCAACATGAGGTTCGAGAGCCACCCGGGGCCCCTCAGTGGTCGTGGTGGGGGCGGGACCACGGATGCCAAGGGCATCCTCCTTTTCCTCTTCCCTCCTCCCCTTCCCTCCCTTTCCTCTCCTTTCCTCTCCTCCTCTCTCCTCCCTTTCTCCCCCTCTCCTCTCCCTCCCTTCTTCTCCCTCTTTCCCTCTCTCTTCCACCCCTCTTTCTCTCTCTCCCTCCCTTCTCTCTCTCTCCCTCCCTCCCTCCTCTCTTTCTCTCTCCCTCCCTCTCTCTCCCTTTCTCTCTCCTCCCTCCCTCCTCCTCTTTCTCTCTCCCTCCCTCCCTTCCTCTCTTCTCTCTCCTCTCAACCACGGGGGGGTGGGGGGGGCCCTCATCCTCTGGGCTCGAGTTGGGGGGGGACCCCTTCTTAATTTTAACATAAATGGGGGACACAACACCCACGCCCAACACGGCAACGGGGCCCACCAACCCACAAAACACACAACCACCAAAAACAACCACAGGGCCCACACACCCCCACAGCCACACAACCAAACAACAAACCAACCAACCCCAACAGGGGGGCACAATGCTACGGGACAAGTTTACAACAACCCAACCACTCACCAACACAATTTGGGGAAAACGCCCGTCTTTTTGTGGGGGGGGACCGGGGGGCCTCCCTTTTTTTCCCCCCCCGTCCCTCCCTGCCTCTTCCCCCGTCCTTCCCTGCCTCTTCCCCTGTCCCTCCCTGCCTCTTCCCCTTTCCCTCCCTCCCCGGTAATGGCTGTGCGGCCTCGGTGAGGAATTTTACGGTTGTCCTCCGCAGAGGATTCTAGAGGAGGCCTTTCTCCAAAGACCAGGCTCCTCCGCTCCGCTCCAAGCCCGCTGTTTTGTTTTTGTTTCCTTTTCATTTCTTGCCCTCCCCTCCCCTCCCCCCCACCCCCCCCCCCCCCCAACCCCACCCTGACCTTTTACGACGGGAATCTCGGCCCGTTCGCGCCCAAGGTCAGAAATATCTGGTGGGTTGAGGTTAGATCCCTCCAGATCTATGATTTCTTGGCTCTCCCACTCTCATGCACTCTCACTCTCCCTCTCTCCTTTCCTCTCTTTCCCTCTCTCTCTCTCCCCTCTCTCTCTCTCTCTTCCCTCTCTCTCTCTCTCTTCTCTCTCTTCCTCTCTCTTCTCTCTCTCCTCTCTCTATCTTTCTTTCTCTCACTCTCCCTCCCACTCCCTCTACACACACACACACACACACACACACACACACAAACCAACACCACCCCCCCCCCACACACACACACAAACACACACACACACACACACACACACACACAGACACACACACACCCACCACACAAATGTCCCTTAAGCTTTCCCTGTGAGAGAGAGAGAGAGTGAGGACAGACAACTAAGTGCGTGACGCGGCGGGGGATCGCACCAGTCGACAACCTCTCACCGGCCGCTCACCACCAGGCCCTCCCTCACAGTCTGAGCCGAAGAGAACCTCACGTCAACCTGGCATCAACCAAGCCTGTTGATCAGTCTAAAATCAATTGGTTCTTGACTTTCGAAAGGTTCTTTAGCGTATGAGCATAAGTCCAACTCAATAATAAGTGGACATCGTTTTCACTATCCACCATCTTCACTTAACTGAAGGAAATGGGAAGAGAAAAAGATATTTTGATATTCATAAATTGCATGGAGACATTTTCATTTGACATTGTTTTTATTGTAGGTTTACTATTTTTTTTTCATACGTCACGCCAAAAAAAAACCACCCAGTTAAGATATAACTCCACTCATCATCAAAATTACAATCAAAGGCATCGAGTCTTAGCCTCGTGTGATATCGACGGGTTTGTGCGCAGCTCAGGGGCAGAGAGCACCCGTCACCGCGCAGCAGCCTAGCTCCAAAGCAGAGATGAGGAGGATATATCATATGACAACAATTCAGAGTAGGCCTACACATCTTCTAACGCAGTGTTTTTCAACCTTTTTCGCGCCAAGGCACATTTTGTACGTTCCAAATGTTCTTTTTTTTTTAATTAAAAATCATTATTATATACAAAATACAGAGCATTCATTAGACACTGCATAGAAATTTGAGAACATAGCGTAGGGCATGTAGTTAGGGAATAAGAATTGTCTACAGTAAATGGAAAGCCACCTTATTCTCACCAGTGAGGTTCAGCCCGTTCTATCCCAACGCAACTAGACGCTCCTTTCTAGAAAGATGGTTTGTGTCCTAAAAAGGTTAATGAGGATGTCGTTACTACTGAGCAGACCAGCTGTGGGTTGCATGTCGGAGGACCAGAGCTCCGGAGGGGGGGGTGCCAGGGCAGGTGACGAGGAGGTGGCAACATGTTTAGTTCCAGTGGGTGTGGGTGGCGCCTTTGAGCAGTGCGAGGAGCTTTTTGGGGATATGATTGACAGAGCGGGTCCAAGGGGGGGCCCCCCCGTTCGGCGGGTCGTTAGGCTCTTTTAATTATACGCCGCACTTCCTCTGGGTATGGCCCACCGGAAGTGAAAACCTCCTTTCATATCGTAAAACTAACAATTCAATAATACATTGCGAGTTTGATATTTTTGCGTTAACCCTGCTAGAAGCGAGAACTACCAATAGCAATTAACATATCTCTTCGATTGAAAATAGTCCAAATAACTACAGAGAGGTGGGCACTATCCATTAATGAGATAAAATAAACTTAGAGTAGACCTATGCGGTTATGACCAAATGTCTCATCTATAGTAGACCACTCTCTCGAGCTATTGAGGTCCCGCCTTGAGCTTATTTGATGGCGGCGAGATGTGCCTGGTATGTTGAGGCCTCCGGCGTCGTTTAGCTATAGAGTTAGAGGACTGGGGTTTCTGACAGACTCGCTCCTCCTCGCCCCTCTTGAGAGGGCTGACTTAGCTGGCTGGGCTGGGGGCTCTCCTAGGGGCTCATGGGCTTGGCGGGAGTGAGGCTTTGGTGTATGCTCACTAGATCTTAGGTACACGATGCTGGGGGGGGGGGGCCAAAATATACATTGACAGCTGGCAATGTGCAAGGACATGAGCGGGGGGGGCTGGGGGTGTCTGGTTGGGTGTGGCTTGGTGACGTGAAAACACTGAGGCTTGCTCGCGCCAAATTATCATCGCCTCGTGTCTAAAATGGAGGGTGCGGCCCGGGCGAAGTAGTGTGCCAGCTCTCCTGGGCTTCTGGGCCTCGGTCGTTCGGGCTGAGCTAGGTCTAGAATCCTCAGCGGACTGGTCATGGAAGCAGTCGGACCTACTGGGTTAGAACCTGCTTCTCTTCTTTCTGGGAGCCTTGGCGCGACAGCGTTCTCGGCTAGGTCAATAGCTGGGCTTCGGTGTGACTAATTTGGTTGGGCCGCTCAGTCACTTGTCGGCCTGGATGGGCCTTATTGTTGTTATATCGATACTATTGGTGGCCTGGGGGGCTTCCTAGGCTGAGTGTTTGTGCCCGGCGGTTTGATATCTGATCAGTTTTATGAAAAACTAATCTTGATGAGTGGATTTTTTTGGAATTGTGTGTAGCATACTAAGCGGGACATAACGTCGTGCGAGAACTGTTGGGTGGTTTTTTTATGTGGCTGAGGTTCTGGGTGGCAGTAGATGTGGGCTTTGTTAGTATGTGTGTAAACGACTCTGCGAAATGTGTTTTAGTGAGTGAGAATGTGTTTAGATTCAAGATTCAAGACGTTTATTTGTTACATACACATACAGGATGTGCAGTGAAATGAAATTGAGTTTTGCAAAAAGAGTGGATGAGATTTGCAAATCTCAACCCTAACTATCTGAACTTGTTAAAGGTTTTGCGAAAAGAGTGATTTACGTGACAAATGGGGTTTAGGCCACTGAGCATTTGGTTCAGAGAATGGGATTCAATGTTTTGCATGTGCAAAAAACTGTAATGCTATCCTTAACATAACAGGACAAAGTGGCAATATGATGAGGTCTTGCCAAAACCGGTTTGGAGTACACTATGGAAAACCTGGCTGGGGCTGGCTTTGTGTAGATGGCCTTATCCTGGGTGGGGTAAACCTGGCATGAGCGAGGACAACATTGGTGGGGCGCTTATGAGTTGTTGTGAGTGAGAGGGGCTTTGCCAGAACCACACCCTCGGTGTGTGGTGAGGTACAAGCAAAAACATTGTACTATTGTTCTGGCGTGAACAGTCATTTTAAAGAATGTATCGCGGTGTGTTTGTGATTGATAGAATATTTGGTGGCACATATTGTATCGTGTTATCTTTGTGTGTCCAAAAGAAGGAAGGTGAGCAGAATAGGCAGATGTCTATTGAAGGCAGCTTCCAGCCCGAGCTTCGTGCCAGCTCAGTGTCAGCGCATTTCCCAACACTCTTGAAGAAACTGTGTAACTTTTATGGGGAGCCTCTATGATAGACTGGTATTGTGACCCTCCTCCAGCAGCTGCGCTATACTTCTCCCAGCAGCTGCGAAGCACTGAAAAGACGACAGTCACACACCCAAGCACCAGGATCAACCACAGCAGACCACAACACTCAAGAAACAACCCAGAACGAAGAACCACCAACCAGACCACACACAATCTCAGCCACGAGGAAGCGCAAACACGACTCACCCTGAAGACTGCAACTTTCCAACAACTTAATTCTCTAATTATCACCCAATATCAACATTCAAGTCTCTCCCAACCCTCTGACTACAATACTACCAACGATCACCTTACCCACATAAATGGAATGTGAAACAGTTCACACCAACACAGACACACAGCCCCAAGTCAAACACACTCTAACCACAACCCATCACCAAAATAACCCACCCCACAATCAAGTGGGGTGAGCCCCTAATCCGATTCCATGGCTGTGGTTGTTTTACTGTCGCTTACAAAATTGCGAGGTCACACACCAACCACAAACTACAACCCAAAACCACACTCAAAAGATAACAATATAGCTTTTATAAAACAAGCAAGGTGTAAAAGCTATTCATTTTACAGACATGAAGACTCCTATAGATACTTCGTAGAATTTAAATATGTAACGCTAACCTAACTGTTATAAATCTATCTCAGCGCATATTTCCTCCATTAGATAGTAGGACTTGTAGTTTTTTGCTACTCAAAAATCCACCCACATCTATCTATAATATGTATCCCATTATCTAGAGTGGCCGTTTAGAGAATATTCGAGTCTTTATTTTTGCGAAAAAGTTCATGTACATCTGAATCCCATGGGTTGGAGTATGCTGATATCGTGTGGTGCCTTGTGTAGTTATTTTCCTTTCTTAGTCCCCACGGGATATCACATCTGAGAATTGTATCCAAAAAGAGACAAAAACACACATTCGGATTGGTTTTTCACACATTTTCCAGTGGGTTTCAATATATTAAACAAACCAAACAGGATAGTTGTTTAATGTGAATACTATACACGGATCCTGCACGGCCGCTAGGGAGTTAAGTAGATTATGATAGGTAGAGATTATTGGACTGGCTTCTCTCTTTCATCAGGGGGCCTACCGTTCCATTAACGCAGAAAGATAGACCAATAGCCTAAACCCCACCGGTTCAGGCTCTCTGACCACCTAAATTGACTCTAATAGCATTCTAACCTGTAATATATGAAAATTACTAAGCCAGCGTGCCTATTGACGAAAATTAACGATCTCGGTAGACTCAATATAGGTGCTTCCAGGGACATACTTGACAATATAAAGATATGTCACCCCGAGTGAATATAATAACTAGCTATTTGTTGTTCTTTATGATAAAATAACATGGACATATATCTCACAAAATGAGAACTTAAAATAGAAGAACGCCACTTAACTCCTAGTTGAGAAGAGTGTGGTGACTGTGACTTGGTTAGTTGGTATTTCTATGATGGTTATCAGAGTCTCTCGATAGCTAATGAACAGCCCACGGTAGGCGCACAAGTTGTATATCTCTCGGACTGGGAGAGTAGGATATTTAGGTTCAACCTAAGAGGTCTGGTTAGTACAGGTAAAAACAGCCGGCGGGAGAGCGCGCGCACACTCTCAATAACTATATACGTACCCATCTTCCTCTATCATTTTATGGCCTCACTTTCATTTTCAATTTTTCATTTTTTCACTTGCGAATATGCTCTGAGGCCCCCGCCTGTGTGGCGCGTATTAGTGCCTATAAAAAAGGAAGTGGTGGGGACAAGGGAACGCCAGACAGAACGATTTCAGTCCCACCAGTTTATTCCTTTCCCCCCTAATAACGTATTCGTTTCCACGTATTAAGCGTTGTTAAGAGAAACTTTTCTTCGGCTTGGTTTTCGCTCCCAATAGAAAAAACAATTAAAAGAATTTCTAATGGCCTTTCTCTCTTCTGGTGTTTTCTTTCTAAGAGTTTCCACAAAAACCGCCCTTGAGGAGCCGCCTCTTGGCTTGGGACTGTTCGGAGTTGGAATTTTGGGTGGGTGGGGCTTCTCATATTAAAGGACGTTGGAGGGAGGGTTCGGTGGTGGAGTATGGGGCCTGGGAGGTGTGATCCTTGTTGGTGAACTATCTTCGGTGGTCCTGTTTATTTGTTGGGCCGGCCCGGGGGGGGAAAATGTGTGTTTGGTTTTTTTGGCTTGTGCGGTGGTCTGAGTGTTATCATGTGTTCGCTGTAAGGTGCCCTGGTGATCCTTAATATCCAGTTCTCATATAAAGCAGAAAGATAGGTTTCTGGCTTATTTAAAACGGAGGAACAACCGGACCCATTTTGTGCGCCTAGTGTTTTTTTCACTTACTTATTACCACAAACATCGCTTCACTCCGCCTTCTCTCCCTCCACTCTCTCCACTCTCTCTCTCTCTCTCTTTCTCTCTCTCTCTCCCTGCCATATTTCAAGGATTCAGACCAGACAGTTCTGTTTATGTGTGTGTGTGTGTGTTGTGTTGTGTTGTTTGTGTGTGTGTGTGTTGTTGTGTGTTGGTGTGTGTGTTGTGTGTGTATTTTTTGGTGCACACAAAACATGAATTATTAATTTGGGGCTCATTTATTAAATAGAGTCAAAAACATCAACACCCCAAAAAGCCCCTAGACTCACACCCCACCAGACACATCCACCGCACCCCCTAGCCCCACACGCCACACACCATTGCATTTTCTGTATACCAAAACCCAACACACAATTGCCTAAACCCTCACACGATATTCATATGCCATACCAAGTGTGTTGCGGCTATTATTTTAACGAAGTAGTGATATTGCATAGTGGTGTACTTCTGAAACTTATCACCCAACCCACATAGAACACCGACGAAACACACAGATACAAAAAAAAAAACAGAACAAAACCAGCCACCAAATTTAAAACACAACCATCGTCCCGAACACCACTCAGAGAACTACCCACGACTACAATCCACAAAAAATATTAAGAGTATATTTGAATGTTCCTAATTTACGCGAGTGGGGGGAGAGACAATAAAAGCAAGCTCGGGTATAATGAAAAAATCTTTAAGAAGTAAGCTATGTCGGCTCGGAGGTTTTCATGTCTGTATGGTCTCTAATGATGTCCATCGGGTAGGGCCGAAGGACAATATAAGTGGAAGTATTGTGTATAAGGCGGTCACGAGGGACGTGGTGGTGGTGGGCGGCCGGGTCCCCACCGCCGAGGGATTGTCGCTAGAGGGCCGTCTCTTGTTCGGCCCCCCGCCCCCCCCGGCGCCCCCCCGCGCCCCCCCCCCCGCGGCGGGCCGCGCCCCCCCCCCCCTCCCCCGCACCTTTCTCACAAAGAGGAAGCCCCCCCGCGCCCTGTTGCCTGTACGTGTTTCAAATAACAAAACTCAATAATACAACACTACACTGATAACAACGCGCACAAAACCAAAAACCCCATCCCAGCGACATATACCCACATCAAAAAAGAGACTGACTCTAGCGGCGCCTACCAATACTAGTTAATAGTGCATCAGTTTGTCGGATATATGGATGTGGCGTCTAGTATATCACATTTGATATGCTGGCCCCTCATCACAAGATGTGTTTAAGACGTGGCCACAACACTCTTTCTCTCCCCTTTTATTACCCCCCCTTAACATGCTGGGCCATACTCTCCCATTGTGCTTTCTACCACACAGCCATCACCATACATGTAGCAAATCCATACACGCGCATCCCTCACCATTACCTTCCGCGGGTGCACCTCATTAGCCTCCATCCTCTATGTTCCCTCCTGGCATTATTTTCCCTCGTGTCCCCCTCCTCCGGGACTATTCCGTCAAGCCTCTCTCGAAAGCGGGAGTGATGTAGCAGGGCGACTAAATATGCTGGCATACCGTTTCTCCTTATCTCTGCGGCATCTCTTCCATTTGCGTTCCTTCCTCTACCTCGTGTGGTACTTCCCCGTGCTTCTATGTGAGGGTGGTTTGTCCCTATAGATATGGAGAGCTGGGGTAGGCGCGGGAGCCGGCTCTTGAGTCACTGTGTGTCACGACAAATTCAAAACAACTAAACGTATCCTACGTTTTCACCCCTCATAAAAATTGAGTTTAAATAAAATGCAGGAGCTCGGCCTTTCTTGATTCACACCACATGTGAACGTGACCAGGCTACCCATAAACAGGCTCAAACATAAACAGCACGCATAGTCATGGACGTAGAATTTAGTGGGAACGCTGGGGACATGTCCCACCAATATCCAGCCTGGTGGCTGTAGTCCTCGATGATTTTCTGTGGTTTCCTTGTGTGTGGTAGACACAATGGTCTCCACATGTTATGTTAAAGGAGAATTTTGCTTTAAAACACTTCTGGGGTCATTTTCACACCTACCCTGGCTTTTATATGGACCTCAGACAGTTATGTTGTCATGTTGGTTGCTTACATTTTTTTATATTTGATAACCGTACAGCAACCCCCCCCCCCCAATCGTACACACGTCCTCGTTTCTCTTCACTTATATTGTCCTTCTAATGGACACATTGACATACATGAACCGAATAGTTATTTAATTTCAAATGTCTCACGTTAGAAATTATATTTCTTTGTAGCGCCAGTCCACACAGTGGTACGGTTTCGTTTTTTTTATCTTCCTGTCAGTGAGAAGCAAAACATTCCATGAACTTGCATTGAAATCGAACAAACGAACATCAGCTATCTTTACACTTGTATTGCTATATCGGTGATATAATGAGGTTCTTTGTGAGGTGTGTTGTTATTATGCCCCCGTTAAACTCTGCTTAAGATGGCTGGACACCCCAACATAACCAGACAATCAGACACCCCAATATAACAGCCGAAGAAGTTCACAAACAAGGACTAATAGGATATACACAATCACTTTGGAGCCACCAACAACCAAGGCTAGCGTCTGAAGCCCGGAGCAGTACCTGAAAGTACATGAACTCTGTCTGGCGTGCATAGAAAAGCCAGGGTAGTTGTGAAAATGAGCATAGAAGTGTAAAAGTTAAATTCCCCTGTACGCTTAGGCCTGGGCCTATATCATATACTGGTGTGGCTTTTTATTGGCCTGTACTTAGAATACATACAGTAGTCAACATGTTTATAGTTTACTCTTCTATTTAATCATAGAAATGTCAGTATTACATAAAGCAAAAGTGTCATTAATACTTGACATATCTATATTGTCAAGTATGATATTTTGTCGTTTTATCCAAAGCAGCTTGCAGTGAATTCAAATACAGGTAGATGCAGGTCATTAGGGGCAGGTAGGGGTTAGGATCCTACTGGAGAATGGTAGGCTGTGGACCGGGAGCCAATCTACTATCTAATCTACTATCCTGCCTCCAGGATGGTATAGACACAACACTACCCTGAAAATAAACATGTTGGTTTGTCCTTCTCATTTCAGATGTGAATCTGTGGGACTGAAACTGATACTACCAGGAAGTGATTCAACTGATTCTGAATGTACAGAACTTTCAAATATGATCTCACTAGTGATAAATATAGTGATGTGGGTGGGATTAGCAACACTCCTACTAGCAATAGGAATAGTGATGTTTAAAAGAGGTTAGCGTTACATTAAACCACGTATCATGGTCATGCTGAATGATAGTCACTGCTGTTCTAACATGTTACTGTATTGTTTACCTCAATGTAGCACAGAAAAACCAACCAGGATCGATAGGCAAGTGTTATTACTTTAATTTTACTCTGGAGTGTGTGTGAACTTTATTATTTATTAAATGATTGGTAGTTATTTATCAGAGTGGAAACATTAAGTGATATGAAATACAATTAATGAAAGTGCACTCAGTAGCTTGCTCCTCTGGCTGATTGTGTGTCTGGTTGTGTCTCTGGTTGTCTGATTGTGTGTCTGCTTGTACCTCTGGTTGTGACCTCAGCTTCACCTGAGAATAACCAGCTGCAGAGCTCCATCACTGGTCCTCAGTCTTCAGAGTGTTGCTGCATGTGGAGGCTGGCTGGAGCTCCTGACTCTCTTCTGCCTCCTCTTCCAGAAATACAAATTGAAGATCATCAAACCGCCGTCATCTGACTGTTTTCGCAGATTACAATGTTTTTGCTTTACTCCAAACCGGTTTTGGCAAGACCTCATCATATTGCCACTTTGTCCTGTTATGTTAAGGATAGCATTACAGTTTTTTGCACATGCAAAACATTGAATCCCATTCTCTGAACCAAATGCTCAGTGGCCTAAACCCCATTTGTCACGTAAATCACTCTTTTTCGCAAAACCTTTAACAAGTTCAGATAGTTAGGGTTGAGATTTGCAAATCTCATCCACTCTTTTTGCAAAACTCAATTTCATTTTCACTGCACATCCTGTATGTGTATGTGACAAATAAACGTCTTGAATCTAAACACATTCTCACTCACTAAAACACATTTCGCAGAGTTGTCGTTGTTTACACACAATTAAAATCATTCAAATTAGTTTCTAATGATGTCAAACGCGGGCAACATGATGGACCATGTTGTTCATGGAATGACTGAGGGAAGCAAATAGTACAGAAGCCCGATGTGAGCTGTGGCCATCAGAGAAGAGAACAGGTCTAGTGTGCTGTATACAGTGTGGATTTAGATATGGCCGACACGGGCAGAAGCCCAGACTGGCATCTTCCCGGGGCGACTTTTTGACGGGTGATATTTACGCAATCTGTTTTCTACCGCTCATTTGCACATCACGTCAATGATATCGTGTCTAGTCTGTGAGCTACACTACTGCCTGCAGGGAAGTTCTCAGAGGGGGGGGGGTCTGTCAAATCCTCTAACTTTGTACAGCGGTGCTAATGCAATTGGTCAAATAAGTCACACTATGAAATGCTACCAAATAAATTGTATAGATATTTATTATTTATTTATTATATATCTATAATTGGATATTTTCAATGAAGGATTAATTATTTGTTTCGTTCTAAATATCAATGAAAATATTATTATTTATTTTCTTGGGGTTCACCGTACAAGCTAGAACCGCCACGGACGTTGTCAATATAAAGTTGATGCAAGGGACAATGGTACATGTGATCTGTCATGTGGACGACTCTGTCTGGACCATGCACACAGCTGGTCTGAGGTAGAATGAATCTCATTAACTTTTGCACAACATTTTTACGTAGTGTAGGCCTACTATAATGTGCTTTCCATTTACTGTAGACAATTCTTATTCCGTAACTACATGCCCTGGACGCTATGTTCTCAAATTTCTATGCAGTGTCTAATGAATGCTCTGTATTTTGTATATAATAATGATTTGTAATAAAAAAAAATAAAAAAAAGAACATTTGGAACGTACAATATGTGCCTTGGCGCAAAAAAGGTTGAAAAACACTGCGTTAGAAGATGTGTAGGCCTACTCTGAATTGTTGTCATATGATATATCCTCCTCATCTCTGCTTTGGAGCTAGGCTGCTGCGCGGTGACGGGTGCTGCTCTCTGCCCCTGAGCTGCGCACAAACCCGTCGATATCACACGAGGCTAAGACTCGATGCCTTTGATTGTAATTTTGATGATGAGTGGAGTTATATCTTAACTGGGTGTTTTTTTGGCGTGACGTATGAAAACAAAATAGTAAACCTACAATAAAAACAATGTCAAATGAAAATGTCTCCATGCAATTTATGAATATCAAAATATCGTTTTCTATTCCCATTTCCTTCAGTTAAGTGAAGATGGTGGATAGTGAAAACGATGTCCACTTATTATTGAGTTGGACTTATGCTCATACGCTAAAGAACCTTTCGAAAGTCAAGAACCAATTGATTTTAGACTGATCAACAGGCTTGGTTGATGCCAGGTTGACGTGAGGTTCACTTCGCCGAAGAAGTTCACAAACAAGGACTAATAGGATATACACAATCACTTTGGAGCCACCAACAACCAAGGCTAGCGTCTGAAGCCCGGAGCAGTACCTGAAAGTACATGAACTCTGTCTGGCGTGCATAGAAAAGCCAGGGTAGTTGTGAAAATGAGCATAGAAGTGTAAAAGTTAAATTCCCCTGTACGCTTAGGCCTGGGCCTATATCATATACTGGTGTGGCTTTTTATTGGCCTGTACTTAGAATACATACAGTAGTCAACATGTTTATAGTTTACTCTTCTATTTAATCATAGAAATGTCAGTATTACATAAAGCAAAAGTGTCATTAATACTTGACATATCTATATTGTCAAGTATGATATTTTGTCGTTTTATCCAAAGCAGCTTGCAGTGAATTCAAATACAGGTAGATGCAGGTCATTAGGGGCAGGTAGGGGTTAGGCATCCTACTGGAGAACGGTAGGCTGTGGACCGGGAGCCAATCTACTATCTAATCTACTATCCTGCCTCCAGGATGGTATAGACACAACACTACCCTGAAAATAAACATGTTGGTTTGTCCTTCTCATTTCAGATGTGAATCTGTGGGACTGAAACTGATACTACCAGGAAGTGATTCAACTGATTCTGAATGTACAGAACTTTCAAATATGATCTCACTAGTGATAAATATAGTGATGTGGGTGGGATTAGCAACACTCCTACTAGCAATAGGAATAGTGATGTTTAAAAGCGGTAAGCGTTACATTAAACCACGTATCATGGTCATGCTGAATGATAGTCACTGCTGTTCTAACATGTTACTGTATTGTTTACCTCTATGTAGCACGGAAAAACCAACCAGGATCGATAGGCAAGTGTTATTACTTTAATTTTACTCTGGAGTGTGTGTGAACTTTATTATTTATTAAATGATTGGTAGTTGTTTATCAGAGTGGAAACATTAAGTGATGTGAAATACAATTAATGAAAGTGCACTCAGTAGCTTGCTTCTCTGGCTGATTGTGTGTCTGGTTGTGTCTCTGGTTGTCTGGTTGTGTGTCTGGTTGTGTCTCTGGTTGTCTGGTTGTGTGTCTGGTTGTGTGTCTGCTTGTACCTCTGGTTGTGACCTCAGCTTCACCTGAGAATAACCAGCTGCAGAGCTCCATCACTGGTCCTCAGTCTTCAGAGTGTTGCTGCATGTGGAGGCTGGCTGGAGGTCCTGACTCTCTTCTGCCTCCTCTTCCAGAAATACCATTGAAAGAGTATCAAACAACGCCGTCATCTGACAAATCTAGTGGCTCCAACCAAGAACCTGCGAGGAGAACCTATGGAGACTACAGCTGTGCCACTGAGGTCACCGAGGTACGGACCGCTGTATGATGTCTTAAGTGTATATAATAAATACATTGTTCCCAATGAGAAGGGAGCAGAGTGGCAGTTGTTTTGTCAGACCCGGGATAAAAGAGACAAATACAGTGTTCAAACTTTCAAAATGTTTAGTTCAGTATATAAACTCACGGTGCTCAGTATATAAACTCAAGCTACAATTCCATTATTGGTAGTTGTTTATCAGAGTGGAAACATTAAGTGATATGAAATACAATTAATGAAAGTGACTTGCTCCTCTGGCTGGTTTGTTGTGTCTGGTTGTGTCTCTGGCTTTGTCTCTGGTTGTCTGGTTGTGTGTCTGCTTGTACCTCTGGTTGTGACCTCAGCTTCACCTGAGAATAACCAGCTGCAGAGCTCCATCACTGGTCCTCAGTCTTCAGAGTGTTGCTGCATGTGGAGGCTGGCTGGAGGTCCTGACTCTCTTCTGCCTCCTCTTCCAGAAATACAAATTGAAGATCATCAAACCGCCGTCATCTGACTGTTTTCGCAGATTACAATGTTTTTGCTTTACTCCAAACCGGTTTTGGCAAGACCTCATCATATTGCCACTTTGTCCTGTTATGTTAAGGATAGCATTACAGTTTTTTGCACATGCAAAACATTGAATCCCATTCTCTGAACCAAATGCTCAGTGGCCTAAACCCCATTTGTCACGTAAATCACTCTTTTCGCAAAACCTTTAACAAGTTCAGATAGTTAGGGTTGAGATTTGCAAATCTCATCCACTCTTTTTGCAAAACTCAATTTCATTTCACTGCACATCCTGTATGTGTATGTGACAAATAAACGTCTTGAATCTAAACACATTCTCACTCACTAAAACACATTTCGCAGAGTTGTCGTTGTTTACACACAACTTAAAATCATTCAAATTAGTTTCTAATGATGTCAAACGCGGGCAACATGATGGACCATGTTGTTCATGGAATGACTGAGGGAAGCAAATAGTACAGAAGCCCGATGTGAGCTGTGGCCATCAGAGAAGAGAACAGGTCTAGTGTGCTGTATACAGTGTGGATTTAGATATGGCCGACACGGGCAGAAGCCCAGAGTGGCATCTTCCCGGGGCGACTTTTTGACGGGTGATATTTGCGCAATCTGTTTTCTACCGCTCATTTGCACATCACGTCAATGATATCGTGTCTAGTCTGTGAGCTACACTACTGCCTGCTGGGAAGTTCTCAGAGGGGGGGGGGGTCTGTCAAATCCTCTAACTTTGTACAGCGGTGCTAATGCAATTGGTCAAATAAGTCACACTATGAAATGCTACCAAATAAATTGTATAGATATTTATTATTTATTTATTATATATCTATAATTGGATATTTTCAATGAAGGATTAATTATTTGTTTCGTTCTAAATATCAATGAAAATATTATTATTTATTTTCTTGGGGTTCACCCGGGGCTCCGTACAAGCTAGAACCGCCACGGACGTTGTCAATATAAAGTTGATGCAAGGGACAATGGTACATGTGATCTGTCATGTGGACGACTCTGTCTGGACCATGCACACAGCTGGTCTGAGGTAGAATGAATCTCATTAACTTTTGCACAACATTTTTACGTAGTGTAGGCCTACTATAATGTGCTTTCCATTTACTGTAGACAATTCTTATTCCGTAACTACATGCCCTGGACGCTATGTTCTCAAATTTCTATGCAGTGTCTAATGAATGCTCTGTATTTTGTATATAATAATGATTTGTAATAAAAAAAAATAAAAAAAAACATTTGGAACGTACAATATGTGCCTTGGCGCAAAAAAGGTTGAAAAACACTGCGTTAGAAGATGTGTAGGCCTACTCTGAATTGTTGTCATATGATATATCCTCCTCATCTCTGCTTTGGAGCTAGGCTGCTGCGCGGTGACGGGTGCTGCTCTCTGCCCCTGAGCTGCGCACAAACCCGTCGATATCACACGAGGCTAAGACTCGATGCCTTTGATTGTAATTTTGATGATGAGTGGAGTTATATCTTAACTGGGTGTTTTTTTGGCGTGACGTATGAAAACAAAATAGTAAACCTACAATAAAAACAATGTCAAATGAAAATGTCTCCATGCAATTTATGAATATCAAAATATCGTTTTCTATTCCCATTTCCTTCAGTTAAGTGAAGATGGTGGATAGTGAAAACGATGTCCACTTATTATTGAGTTGGACTTATGCTCATACGCTAAAGAACCTTTCGAAAGTCAAGAACCAATTGATTTTAGACTGATCAACAGGCTTGGTTGATGCCAGGTTGACGTGAGGTTCACTTCGGCTCAGACATCCCCTCAGTGTCACGAAGGCTGCAGTCTGGGCGTTAGGACGCAGTGATCTATAGAGGATCTATAGAGACCTCTGCTGGTCAAGTGTTATGATATGGGTGGTAGCAACTTGGTAGCTTTCAGTTTTGATGTGACGCAGTTTTTAATTCCAAGCAAGAGAGAGAGAGTGCGTCTGGCCGTCAACTCGCGAGTGGACACGTTCTGAAGAGGTTCTGACTCAAGTAAGTTCGACTAAGTTAAACTATACCCCTCCTTATAATACTTCATTTTTTAGTTTCCCAACGTCTTTTAATTCATCATTCTTGTTCCTGTGAACTTAATGAGTCCGTGAAGAACTGTTGAATCCTTAGTGTTCCTGATTAGAATCCGTTTTGTGAATTGGGAAGTTTTCTGCTGCTTGAATGACACAAAACATTTTGTGTTTGTGATGAACAATATATTTTGTGGAGGGGTGATTGGAATAAATACGCACAATACGCATATATATATATATTCATTATATTCATGTCAGCCTATGTCATTATATTCTATGAATGCAGTGGTGTACTGCATGCCGGGACAAATCCCGTCGGACCGCAGTCATAAATCACCTGGACCATAATAATCTGGCCCGTAAAACACTTTCACACTGGACTGTGATTAAGGGCTCGACTAATAAAATGGAATTGGATTGAGTTTAATTGAAATTAAAGTAGCGCGCAGCAGTCAGATGGACAAGGAGAGCCACGGACAAGAACATGTCAAACAGTAAAGCCGAAAAACTTCCAGAAAACAAGGAAGCAGGCGCATGTCACGTGTAAACAGATCGAGCACAGTTTGGGGAGGAGGTCACGTGGCCAGCTGTGCCGTCCCGTTCAGAATGACAGGAAGTCAGAGATGGCGCGAAAGACGCACACAGGGCCGCTGACAGCCGTCCAGCACGGTCCAGCGGCTCAACATTTGCTTATTTTTATTTGGCTTGTTGAAAATATGTGGGAAAGAAGAGGAAGAATGGAAGAATTGTTGTGCTAATTAATTGATCATATTGTAGTGACCACTCACTAGCAGGACAATATAGATTAGATTTCACCGCGAGCTAACCTTGTTGACGTTAATCAAGTGGGACGGGGGAGCGCGTGTTGTGTTGTCAGAGCGAATGCAGAGTGTGAAATAAAGACGACGTTTATTTTGGAATACAAATGCAATCCGTTCTAATGGTGTTGGTGGATTTTAAATAATAAATAAAAGAATGTTTTTTGGTCATTGTTTAACACACTTAACCACATATAAGATGATGTAGCAAAAAGAAAACAGGACTAAAGCAGTACATTTGTCAAACCAAAAACAAACAAAAATTATCCCTGAAGCAACCTCTGATTTCGCTATTGTACCCACAGAATATCAATAATGCATAATGTGTGTGTGTCTTTGTGTGTCTGTGCGTGTCTGTGTTTGTGCGTGTGCGTGTAAGTAGGGGTGTGTGTGTGCGTGTCTGTGTTTGTGCGTGTGCGTGTAAGTAGGGGTGTGTGTGTGTGCGTGTGTGTATGTGTGTGTGTATTGTTGGGAGAAACTAATATAAACAACTCTATGGACTGGCCTTTAGATTCCCCACCCATCAGGTTAGTTCTACTCATACTGATATTGCTTTTGGCATATTTTCTACTGCTACTCGCAAATATGTTATGTGAAGTTTCCCAAAATCCACCAGTATCTTGCACTGACTCAACTAATTATTGTGGACACATACGCGTCCAAGATGCCCCTACACCAGGAACACTTTACATGGCCATTTGCCTCCGTATTACCGTGGTGGACAGTGTGGCATTTTGTTGTCAAAACATTGTGTTTGGGTCACTTAGTCCTGTAAGTGCTGAGTGGAGCTCAGGCAAATCATCTGCCGGAGAAACAGGTGTGTTTACACACCCATGGTCAAAATGAGTCTCAAATGTCCACCCAAAGGCAAATTCAACCAGCCACCTGGATGCTTATGGATGGACATTATAATGGCCTCCACTCAGCACCCTCTAGCAGAACATTACATCTCTGTTGAGATGTCATGGAAATACTGTTTCAGAAAATAACAGTTATTAATAGTTAAATAGAGGGCTCCCCGATTACATATCCAGTGCAAGCAATTTCCTGTGTGTGTGTGTGAGTGTATTGGTATAATCTTAAATAGCATAATGTATTTCCTAAACCAGTCGCCAGTCAACCAGTCAAACCAATCACCTTCATTTTCAAATATTCTGTACAAATTTGTTTCTATGCTACATGTCCGTTTGGGGTGTGTGTGTGTGTGTGTGTGCGCGTAAGTGTGTGTGTACGTGCTGTGGCACGTACACATTGAACTTTGTCTCGTGAACACTCTTCACCCCACTGAGTGTCACAGTGCGCACACATTAAAATGTTGCAATCTGAGCAAGAATGAGAGCCATTTCAAGTTCCTCCCAAAGGGAACGCTCTGTGTGTTTGTTCAACGTCTGTCTCTCCTGTGGCAGAAAATAGAGCCAAAGGCAGATTCCTGATGAATATGTAATCCTGATTGGCTGATAAAACAGTCTGTAAAAGATAAAAACAACAAGAAGTCACTTCCCTGAAACATTCACTTGCTCAGTAGCACCTCAAGACTAGCAAGAACAAAGAGCCTGCAAATATATCCGCGGTTGACAGTAAATCATGTGACCTCAGCAGCAGAAGTTGGTCTTCTTTGTGTCTCTTTTAAAAATCATTGTGACCTCAGAAGTGGTAAGTTCATTCGGAAAGTCTTTCAATTCATATCATGAATTGAAAGTAAAAATTTGCCAATTCTTTTAAATGTTTTATGGGTTTAAATTAAAATGTATTTATGAAATAACTTTTTATAACCAATTTAGCAAATGGTGTAAATGATACAATCATGATGACTTGCACAAATTCCTCCCCTCTGGAAGGAGCTTCCGGACTGTAGACCTAAACCACCCATCACAAGACCAGCTACTTCCCATGTCCAATAAAGCTCCTCAATTGCAGAAACTATAGCAGTTTGTTGTCGTCGGTGAATTAGTGTGTCTTGAGACCCCCCACACGACACGACAATCGGAAACTTGAGCCCCAATCGGATAGCAGCTGCAGCTCCTAACGCTTGGCAGCACCAGTGCTACCAAGTAAAGGATTTAATTCAAGCCCTACACACACACACACACACACACACACACTCACACTGAACTCCATCCTTCTCTCCTTGTTTTCTCCTTGTCTTCTTCCTAATTCACTCCTCTCCCCTCATTGGTCGGCACAAAGTTATCCTCACTCACCTGGCTGGCTAAGTTTCCCACGCACTGACTGCTGTCACCATTCACCTGGCATGCATCACACCACCATGGCTATGCAGAATGATGAGTGAATGCTGCCCATTAAAGTGCCGCTGACCTCTCATGTTCATCTCTTCTAGAAGCCGCTGAAATGTACCAGGTGGCAAGTAGGGTGACTAAACATGTGCTTTTTATTTCAGCTGTGAATCTGAGGGACTGAAACGGATAAAACCAGGAAGTGATTCCGCTGATTGTGAGTGTGGAGTGCCTGGTCCATCCACTACAGAAGTGTGGAAAGCAATAATAGCAGGGACACTGTTAATAGTAATCTTCAGTTTGCCATGTTTGATTGTTTTTCGGTGACATTATTAACCAGAAAATGTGATACAGTTGTATATGATGTTATACCACTTTTTATGTGGTATAACTCTGACGTCCTCTAACATTTACATTTAGGGCATTTGGCAGACGCTTTTATCCAAAGCGACTTACAAATTGTACATTTGTTGAAGGAGAGGCAGCAATATATCACTGTGGTACCTGAAGATAAGAATAGAGCTGTTTTCGAGCATTCATATTTACGAGACGATTATTATATTATATTATATATTATATATATTATATATTATTATTATATATTATATATTATTATATATTATATTATATTATATACTAACTAGGGGTGTGCATCTCTCCAAAAAAGACGATCCAATACATATCTAGATACATGGGGTACGATCATGGGCGTAGAATTTAGTGGACGCTGGGGACATGTCCCCACCAATATCCACACCTCACGGTAGCATAATTGCGCATCCTTGGCGCAATATCTGTGATGTCCCCACCAATGTGCAAAACAAAAATACGCCCTTGGGTACGATACGATTCAGGGACGATACATTTTTAAAATGGAACGATTCGGTTCGATTCGATTCAGTAGGATTGGATACGATTCGATACGATTTGATGGGATATGATACAATCTGATATAGTTCCTTGTTTAAAGTAGACAATCATTTTACATTATGAATTAACATAAGTCAATACTATAAATGTGGCATTGCTTACCTTCAAATAGATTTATCAAAGACCAGGGAACAAGTATGTTGTCACTTTTGACATGTGAATTCAGAAACATGCCATGTTTATGAGTGTAACATATTGCATTTTAAGAACTTTACAAAGACTCTCTGACAATAAAATCACTGTTGGCACAAATTAGAGCCAAAGTTGTGGAGAGGTCTGTGTAGGCTCAGATCAGGGAACAATGAACTACTGTGGTAGAAAATTATAACAATTTCAAGACATCCCTTGTGAACATTTTTTTGCAAACAGAACACAACAAAGTGGAAAACTGTAAGCACTCTTATAGAATATCAGTCTTTTAAAGTGTTGTTTTACAATGTAACATGCGTTCACGTTGTGAATCTCGCGAGAGTTTAATATGTGTGTGTGTGTGTGTGAGAGAGAGAGAGAGAGAGAGAGAGAGAGAGAGAGAGAGAGAGAGAGAGAGAGAGAGAGAGAGAGAGAATGGAAAACCCAAAATGCTGCTTGTTGGCAGCCAGATATGTCCTCGCCTGTCAGGCTGTCACAACCTCAGGGACAACCAGTGAAACGCCTTAAAGTGATTAAAAATATATATATGTATTTCTTTCATAAGCTGTTCTTCCTTTTATATTGTATTGTTCTATAGTTATATTGTCATGTATGTACCTATGTATTACTGTGTTCTTCATGTACTTGTTACTGTTTTGCTTTGGCAATATTAAGGAATGGCTTTTTCATGCCAATAAAGCTTTTGAATTAGAGAGAGAGAGAGAGAGAGAGACATCGGCCGGTTCATGCTACGTTTAGACCGATCCACGTGTCCGTGTACCGATGCACTCGCATCTTTTAAATCAAAACCGATTTTCCGATTCAAATCGGTTATTTGTTACACGGTTACACCCCTAATACTATCCCTCTAACCATTATTATTATCACCACAGTATTACACTTAAATTATGCCAAAATGTTTTCGCCGTCTGAATATCTTATCTAGTTTAGTTTATTTTTATTATTCTGTTGATTTCCATATTGTTTTATTGTACTGTATTGCTATGCAACCTGGCACAAGAACTTCCTTCAGGATTAATTAAGTTATATCTTATCTTATCTTATTGATTATTATATGATAGGTCAAATGAATGTATAACACGAGCAATAACATAATAATATCACAGGTTTTTTTTTCTATTTATGCTGTGTTGTTTTTGGAATACAAATGCAATCCGTTCTAATGGTGTTGGTGGATTTTAAATAATAAATAAAAGAATGTTTTTTGGTCATTGTTTAACACACTTAACCACATATAAGATGATGTAGCAAAAAGAAAACAGGACTAAAGCAGTACATTTGTCAAACCAAAAACAAACAAAAATTATCCCTGAACCAACCTCTGATTTCGCTATTGTACCCACAGAATATCAATAATACATAATGTGTGTGTGTCTTTGTGTGTCTGATGCGTGTCTGTGTTTGTGCGTGTGCGTGTAAGTAGGGGTGTGTGTGTGCGTGTGTGTGTGTATGTGTGTGTGTGTGTGAGTAGGGGTGTGTGTGCGTGCGTGTGTGTGTATGTGTGTGTGTGAGTAGGGGTGTGTGTGTGTGTGTGTGTGTATTGTTGGGAGAAACTAATAGAAACAACTCTATGGACTGGCCTTTAGATTCCCCACCCATCAGGTTAGTTCTACTCATACTGATATTGCTTTTGGCATATTTTCTACTGCTACTCGCAAATATGTTATGTGAAGTTTCCCAAAATCCACCAGTATCTTGCACTGACTCAACTAATTATTGTGGACACATACACGTCCAAGATGCCCCTACACCAAGGAACACTTTACATGGCCATTTGCCTCCGTATTACCGTGGTGGACACAGTGTGGCATTTTGTTGTCAAAACATTGTGTTTGGGTCACTTAGTCCTGTAAGTGCTGAGCTCAGGCAAATCATCTGCCGGAGAAACAGGTGTGTTTACACACCCATGGTCAAATGAGTCTCAAATGTCCACCCAAAGGCAAATTCAACCAGCCACCTGGATGCTTATGGATGGACATTATAATGGCCTTATACCGCCATATTACCTCCACTCAGCACCCTCTAGCAGAACATTACATCTCTGTTGAGATGTCATGGAAATACTGTTTCAGAAAATAACAGTTATTAATAGTTAAATAGAGGGCTCCCCGATTACATATCCAGTGCAAGCAATTTCCTGTGTGTGTGTGTGTGTGTGTGTGTGTGAGTGTATTGGTATAATCTTAAATAGCATAATGTATTTCCTAAACCAGTCGCCAGTCAACCAGTCAACCTTCACCAATCACCAATCACCTTCATTTTCAAATATTCTGTACAAATTTCTTTCTATGCTACATGTCCGTTTGTTTTGTGTGTGTGTGTGTGTGTGTGTGTGTGTGTGTGTGTGTGTGTGTGTGTGTGTGTGTGTGTGTGTGTGTGTGTGTGTATACCAATAAGTTACCCATCTCCAAACTCCAAGGACAGTTGTGGGTGTCACTTATCCCCTCTGCTTCTAGTCTCACGGCACATCTGAGCTCCTTTGACTGCGAGCAGGTTCTCTGTGGTTGGAAGCAAAAGATACAAATCTCCTCATGCAAATAGCGTCACCTTACATCAACAAGCCGTGCAAAGATGCAAAACCCCCAAAGAGATGATTATGACGCTCCTCCCGTGTTACCCATCTCCACATCCCAAACTCGCTCTCAGTCATCCTCCTCGCATCCAACGCCCCAGAACACTACAAGGTATAGAGACGGAGCTCAACAATCGATAATATATCCAATATATATATATATATATACAGTATATATTCATCACCTACAGAGCTGCTGCAGTATGTTGAGCGCTGTGGCTCAGTATCAGTATTGGGGCTGGCTCACGCTCGTCTCCACGGCGACAGCGGGGGGATCGGGGCCGTGTTCCAGGGTGACGGCCTCGGACTTCAGGGCGACTACTACATCTCTGGGTTCTTCCCCCTCCACGACACGGATGGACCGAGCAGCGGCACGCCCGTCTTGGCCGACTGCAGAGTGTAAAAGAAACCAACTTTATTCTTTATTATTGATATTATTGAGTCATTCAGCAGTCATCATTCATTTTGTGTGTGTGTGTGTGTGTAAGTGAGTGTGTGAGTGAGTGAGGAGTGCAGCTAATTTATAGACAGGCGTCAATTAAAATGTAGCTGTTCTAGCTAAAAGGGTACCAAGTAAATGTCTATATAACTATCTATTTAAAATGCTGTCTCTTTATTGCCTACAGCCTCTTGCCTCCCTCTCATTCACTCATATTGTGTCTCCAGAGGACGTGAGAAAAAGCACGGCTACCACCTGACGCAAGCCCTGCGCTTCGCCGTGGAGGAGATCAACAACGGCTCGGGACCCCCGCAGCAGCAGCCCCTCCTACCGGGTGTCACGCTGGGCTACCGGCTCTATGATGTCTGCTCCCTGCAGGCCGGCATCCTGGCCACCGTCAACGTCCTGCGGGACCAGGAGCAGAGGGAGCAGCAAGCCGCACAGCCGGGCTCCGCGCCGGGCCTGGAGGCCAGCCCCCTGGCAGTCATCGGGCCAGACACCAGCAGCAAGACCATGACCCCGGCCGTGTTGCTGGGGGCCTACCTGGTGCCTCAGGTGACCTCCTGTTGTTAGGAAGCTCAGTCCCAAAGCAGCGTTTTTTAATGGTAGTGAGTGTGGAGTGTTTTGACATTGCGGTTTGGAATCGTGAATGAAAGGCTTAAAACCTGGCGTTAAATAGTTTGGAAAAGGTCGATTGATTGTCTCATGTCTGTGTCTCATGTTACCATGTCTCATGTCTGGCATGGATGCAGAGTTCTCATGTAAACTGGTTACAATTGTAATGTTCTTTGTATGTAGGCCAATACACAGAGTTGCTCAAAACTTATTTGGATGTGGTCTTTAGTGGATGTGTTTCTTTTGTATACACTGTACATTGTTTTCCCTGCATTTCAAATTACCCACATTACTTTCCCCATCACGTCTACCATTACTTAGATCTCCTACGAGTCCTCCAACGAAATGTTGAGCAACAAGAAAGTCTACCCATCGTTTTTTCCGCACCATTCCCAGCGACAAGATCCAGGTGGCGGCGTTGATCAAGCTCCTGGTACGCTTCAAGTGGACCTGGATCGCCCTGCTGGGCAGCGACAACGCCTACGGGCTGCAGGGCATGCAGAGCCTGTCCCAGCAGTCCGCCTACCACGGCATCTGCATCGCCTACCAAGCCGTGCTGCCCAAGCTCACGGCCTCCAACGGCCAGGCCCTGAGGAAAATAGTGGACGCCATCCTGAAGACCAACGTCAACACCATTGTGCTGTTCTCTAGCACGTCCCGCCTGGTGGACTTCCTGCCCCTGGTGGTGGAGCGCAACGTGACGGGCAAGGTGTGGCTGGGCACCGAGGACTGGATCGCCTCGGACGTCATCGCGGGAATCCCCGGGATCAAAACCATCGGCACCATGCTGGGCATGTCCGTCAAGTACGACACCATTCCGGGCTTCGTGGAGTTTGAGAGGAAAATGATGGAAGCGGCCAAGGACGGGGACCACCAGCGTGCCGGTGAGTTCTCGGCGCTCCCGGGCGGTCCCATCAGCGAATGTCTCCAGAGCTCAGACCTGTACACCTTGGGGGCCCAGGAGCACTCTCTGGACACCCACGACCTGGCCTCCTCCTACAACGTGTACAAAGCCGTGTACGCGGTGGCCCACGCTCTGCACCGGACGCTGGGCTGCCACCTCGGACCGTGCCAAATGAGAAGTGTTCAACCCTGGCAGGTGAGATGGAGTGCACACGCACACGCACCCGCACACGCGCACACACACACGCGCACACACACGCACCCGCAGGCGCGCACACACACACGCGCACACACACGCACAAGCGCACACACACGCACACGCACGCGCACACACGCACACACGCGCGCACACGCACACGCACAAGCGCGCACACACACACGACACACGACACACACACAAGATCAAGTTCAAGGTAATTATTTTCCCCAAGGGGCAATTTGTTGCACAGCCAGCAGAACACAAGATCACACCAACTGCACACAAACAATTCACACAAAACAAAACATAGCATTACATAATACTATTTAAAAGGCCAATAGCAGTAGGGACCAGTGAGTTCTTCCTGTTCTTCCTGTTGGTCCTGTTGGTTCTGCATCTTGGCAGATTAAATCTACCACCAGATGGAAGCAACCTAAACTCACTACACGCACTCTGTATTGTTGGGAGAGGTCAATTTAGATTTGTGCCTGCGATTCTGCAACACACACACACACGCATGCACGCACACACACACATGCACACACACACACACACACACACACACACACACACTCAACAAGCAGATGGTTGACTTGCACAAAACAAAGGCAAGCTAAAGCTAATACCAAATACACCCAAAAGAAAGACCCCTATTTTACCACCAGGTGTCATTAGAGGCTATGACATGGCCTTTTAGAAAACTACCCTGTAGTGACATCACAGCTATCACACATCTGGTTGGACACGCCCACCGGTGACATCACTATAGGGTAGATTCAATCGCGTTTAATGCAATGTAAAGAGGCCCTTTAATATGAGGCAATATCAGCCTGTTCATTCATTCCCAGTCTGACTCAGAGAAACTCATGCATGCATTCGTCATGAGCAGGCTGGGCTATAGCAGTTCTCTGTTTACAGGTCTTCCTAACAAAACAATCCATAGACAACAACTTATCCAGAACTCAGCCACACGAGTACTAATCAGGATAATAAATCAGACCACATAACTCCAATCCTCCGAAGCCTTCACTGGCTACCCGTTGTTTTCAGAATACAATTCAAAATCCTGCTCCATGAGTCCAGGGCATTTTCTGGTGAGTCTGGTGAGATGGCATTTAGCATTTATGCCCACAAGACAGGTTGCCTGCTGATCTCTTTTAAAACCAGGCCAAAGTCCTGCTGTTTTATTTTGCTTTGTTTTATGTGAAGCACTTTGAACTGCTTTTATATATACCTTTTTCGCAACCTAATCAGCTGCTGCCATGGCTCCGGAAAGTACAGTTCACCGTGGGGAACTCATCCATGTACTTTGATGAGAACGGGGACCCGCCCACAGGATATGACATTGTGGCCTGGATTTGGAGAGGGAGCAACTGGACCATCCGAGAAGTGGGCTTCTACACCCCACTTCCCAGCACCCTGACCATGGACACCTCTCGGATCGAGTGGTCCCACCCTGGGGACTCCACATCAGTAAGGCTGGATTTGATAGGTCTTTTTGTGGATGTTCTCCCACACATAGTGTTCAGTGTGGTTGATGTCCCAGTGAATGTACTGAATGTTAGTAGTTATTTGTTTGTGGCTTTTCATCATTACACATTGTCTTTGTACATACAGAGACTATTCGAACCTTTAAACAACACTTTTAAATCAAAACAGTGTCATCAAATATCAGCAATTTGTGTGTCAGAGGCCACACATGCATGTGAGCGCAGTACCACCCTGCCTACAGAGCGTCAGGTAAGCCGGTGTCTCCTGGCCCTCCAGGTTCCTCTGTCCATCTGCTCCCCGGACTGTGACGTGGGCCACCGGAGGCTGCAGACAGGACAGCACAAGTGTTGCTTCGACTGCCTGGCCTGTCCCGCTGCCACCTTTCTCAACAAAACGGGTAAAAATAAATAAGCAGCATCCGGGTAGTCTAATGAGGAGGAATGATATAGTCACTCGTTGTGGAACAAGAGATCAAAACGTTTGGACATGTTGAGACTGCATGCATGCACACGTTTTACCAGCAGAGGCGCTTGATGAAAGGTCATTGAGGTACTGTATATTGGTCTCTCGTGAATGTGCATTTTTAAATTCATTGATAATTGATAATAGTTTTATTGCTAATTATATTATTATTGTTATTATTGTAAAAAAAAGTGCAAGTGGCGATGCCCAGTGGAATGTGCAAAAGGACAATACAATACAAATAATAATAATAAGGACCACCATTGCCACACCCCCTACAACCAACCCTGACGGGCCACTAACTCGGGCTCCATCTTTCTCCTTCTTCCTCCCAGGAGCCTCCAGCTGCCAGCCCTGCCCTAAGACGGAGTGGGCGCTGCCCAAGAGCGATGTGTGTCTGAAGCGCACCGTGTTCTTCCTGGCCTGGGACGCCCCGCTGTCCATCGCCTTGCTCCTGCTGCTGGCCGCCACTCTCCTCCTCACCACAGGCTCCTCCCTCGTCCTGCTGCTTCATCTCAACACCCCCGTGGTCAAGTCGGCGGGCGGCCGCACCTGCCTGGTGATGCTGGTGGCGCTGACGGCAGCGGCGGCCAGCGCCCTGTGCCACTTCGGCCCGCCCACCCGGCCAGGCTGCCTGCTCAAGCAGCCCCTGTTTGTGGTCAGCTTCGCCGTGTGCCTGGCCTCTGTGACCGTGCGCGCCTTCCAGGTGGTCTGCATCTTCAAGCTGTCCTCCCGGCTTCCCCGGGCCTACGACACCTGGGCCAAGAACCACGGGCCCGAGTACACCATCCTGCTGCTGTCGGGCACCGTGCTGTGCGTCTCCGTGTTGCGCGTGGCCGTCAACCCCCCTGAGCCCTCGGCGGACTTCCACTTCTATGCCGACAGCATCGTGCTGGAGTGCAGCGGGACGCTGTCGGCGGGCTCCTGGGTGGAGCTGGCGTGCGCCTCGCTGCTCAGCGTGCTGTGTTTCGCCCTCAGCTACATGGGCAAGGACCTGCCGGCCAACTACAACGAGGCCAAGTGCGTGGCGTTCAGCCTGGTGGTGTACATGATCAGCTGGATCTGCTACTTCACGCTGTACCTCATCAGCAGGAACCCCTTCACCATGGCGGTCAACGTCTTCGCCATCCTGTCCAGCGTGCTGGGCATGCTGGCCGGGTACTTCCTGCCCAAGGTGTACATCATCCTGTTCAGGCCGCAGATGAACACATCCGCCCATTTCCAAAACTGCATCCAAATGTACACGATGAATAAGCAGTAGTGCAGTGTTGCGTTTCAAAGTGCAAAAGTCAAACTCAAAGTCAAAAGTCAGGGTGTTTTATTGTCACATGTTCTTCATAACACAGGGCCATTCTGAACAGTGAAATTCTTATGACATGGCAGCCGCAAAAAAGTAGGCAAAAAAGATAAAATAGAGAACATTTTATATATATATATATGTATTGAAAATATACACATATAGTATATACACACATACATATAGTATGTCCCCAATCTACGACAACATCAGTAAATCCCAAACAGGACTTTTAACAACAACAACCTTACAAACAATTCAACTAAATCGTTCATGATAATGAGCATAGTCAACAGTGGTTATACGTATAGCCAAATGGTTCTGGGTTCGAATCCCAAGAATACCTGTCAGCCCCCTTTGAGCAAGGTGCTTAATCCATACCTGCTCCTTAATGTCATGCATCTGAATTCACTGCAAGTCGCTTTGGTTAGAAACATTTGCAGAAATGACTAAATAGTAAAACGTTAAACATGCTAGTGATGACCTCTGAAGAAGACATATTTTCAAACATTATTTACAGATTATTTACAGGTCGTTTTTCTTTTGTCTGTAAGAATATAATGGCAACAGAATGATTCTTACCATGACTGTAATACCTCCTCCCGAATCTAATAAAAGGAATTGGCCTATTATTATTGCTTTTGTCTGAGTTTATATACATATGAACACACGTGCACACGTGCGCACACACATGCAGACACGCGCACGCACGCACACACACACACACACACACACACACAGTGCTTCTCGTGGTGGGGGTGGATAAAGGCTTGTGTTGTGGAGAGGTCGAGAGGTCAACCCAGCTGACCAGTCAATGTGTGAGTAGACTCCTTGCTCGACTTTCCCACAGTCTCTTCAGCCGCCCTCCGCCTAATACCCTCAGCAAACAATACAAGCGTGCCATTGGCCAACAAGACGGTCGACTGAGTTTTATGGCGGTCGCTAGAGCCCTGCAATGGAGCCCGAGGCCCGGGGGGCCCGAAAGCCCGACAGCCCGAGGGTCGGGCCTCGGGCCAATTATCACATCATTAGCTCGGATGCGGGGCGGGCTCGGGCTTTTTTTTCTCTCTCTCTCAATTAAATTAAATTAAATTCAAAGAGGCTTTATTACCAGCAGCAGCAGCAGCAGCAGCAGTGAGCGTGCGTTCAGCGCCACTGGAAGAGTAATAGAGGAGAGGAGGACTGGACTGGCCCCTGAAACCGTGGATGCGATTCTTTTCCTTCATGATGCAAAGTGACTTAAAAAGACATGTTGCCATGTTAAGCGGCTGACTGTTTTTGTGTGATTGGACGTTTTTTTATTATTATCATGGGCGTAGAATTTAGTGGGGACGCTGGGGACATGTCCCCACCAATATCCACACCTCACGGTTGCGTAATTGCGCATCCTTGACGCAATATCTGTGATGTCCCCACCAATGTCCACACCTCACGGTTGCGTAATTGCGCATCCTTGACGCAATATCTGTGATGTCCCCACCAATGTCCAAAACAAAAATACGCCCTTGATTTTATTATTCTTGGAATGGCCTGTTTTGGTCAATTTTATTTTAGTCAAGGCTTACTCGGGTAAGACAAGCTGTTTTCTCTGTTAATAATAGCGTAACTGTTTCTCCGCACTTCCGTGTGCTTATTGTTCCAATGGTTTTTATAGGCTACGTTTAATAATAAACACTGATATACGCTTTAAGTGTTGAGTTGTTTTTTGTAGCCTATTCACTGGGATATAATTTGTAGTAGCCTATTCAACATTGATCTGATATGTAGCGAATGGATCAACTGTTAATCGCCGCGCAGCTGCTCGTCACTCACTTCAGAAAATAAAAAAAATTATTTAACTGCCTACAAAATGCTTCAAACATTTTCCTAAAATAACTTAAAATTGAAATGAAACTAAATATAACCACTTATGCCATTTAAAGTGCTCAAATAAGATCGGAAGTCTATAACTAGAATTGTCGCATCTGGGCAACAAGTCTAGTTTGCGACATTAGTCGCAAATATGGGAGGTTAAAAAAATGTCGGGCTTAATTCGGGCCTGAGAGTTCTAATAATGTGGCGGGCCGGGCCGGGCTGGGGCCTCACTCTCTCGGGCCAGGGCCGGGCTAGGGCCTACTTTCCAGGCCCGCGCAGTCCTCTAGCGGTCGCCCACAGAGACGTGGCGGGGGCCAACGGGCGGCGGCCATGTTGGCCCGGGTTTGTATTCAGCTTTGTGTTTCAAAGCTCCAATCCTTCTATTGGTCACACAGAATTAGCTTAAAAAACAAATACAACCGATACATCATTTAAAACAGTGACATTTTTACTTATTATTTGACGATATTCCATTTGTAACGCATGGTTTCTGCTGTGGAAAATATCATAAAAAACACTAATTAAAAATAAATATATAAATTACGAATTGCAGTCATATATGAAATGTAAGATATTTCATGAGGCAAATGTTGCTTCTACAATAAATCCTCTCGATGTGCAACGCTATTCCCCAATGAGTGCTAATGCAACAGTTCCTTATCTGGGGTCCATCTTTAATTAGGCTTCATGCTTCAAACAGATACGACTCCCCCCTCCCCAGAACCACCTGAGGCCCCTCATTTAAACCCCCCCGGGTCCTGGCCCCTCGTCATGCGCTGGAGCTCGGCTTCCCGGGGTCTGAGGGAGATAAGGTCCCAGCATCTGATAAGACATTCAGCACTGCGGTGAAAACCTGTCGCCACCATCTGATCCCCCACCTGATGTATGATCACCAGCGGGGTGCTTCTGCCTTTATCTGTGCTGCCCACCTTGTGACCAACGACCACCGAGAGACAGAGAGAGAGAGAGAGACAGAGAGATGGATCTGCTCCTCCTGATTGCGGTGTTTGTGGTCCCTCTGGTCTCCCCCGTCTGAGTGTGGGAACGGGAGCCAGAGTGGAGACACATGGACACGGGGGTGGTTGTTATGCTAATGCCCTCCTGTCCTATAAAGACAGGAGGCAGCCGCCCATCCTCAGCACTCGGACCTCGGAGGAGCTGCCAGGGCATAACAACGCAAGCCATGGCTCCCTGCTTCAGCTACACCTCTGTACACCACCTCCCAGAGAAAGACCACCTCCGAGTAAGTAGTAGTAGCAGTCGTAGTGGTGCTCAGTTCGTGTGTCTCCTGCTAAAGCTATAGCACTAGCTATGTGTGTTGAGTTGTACTGTGTTGTTGACCAGCTCCAGCTCACCTCCTCCTCTTCTCCCTCTCAGCAGCTGAGGAAGCCCAGGGTGGAGAAGATGCGGCGGGACCGCATCAACACCTGCATCGAGCAGCTCAAGCTCCTCCTGGAGACGGAGCTCCACCAGCAGGAGCCCAACGCCAAGCTGGAGAAGGCCGACGTCCTGGAGGGCTTCTCTCAGGGCCTCCTCCTCTCCCCGGTGCCAGCCAGCAGAGAGCTCCGTCTGCGATGCTCCTCCTCCTCCTTCTCCTCCATCTCTCTGTGGTCTCCAGCACCAGGAGCAGCAAGGGGGGCTTCTCCTCCACAGAGAATTCACCTCCTCATCCAGTGTCTCCTCCACCCACCGACCCAGCAGCAGCAGCAGCAACAGCAACAAATCTCTTGTCTGGAGGCCCTGGTAGTGGAGATGGTCTCCAGGAGTAGAACCAGACCCACAAGGAGGATGGTCTCTCTCAGTGGGGGAGGAGAGTTAGCCACCCAGCTCATCATCATCATCATCATCATCATATCATCATCATTGTCCATGCTGGGTTCTTCTATGGTTCCATCATATTGGTGGAGAACAGTAGCAGTCATGTTGAACGGCTGAAAGGCTCATGTGAAGACTTAAGTCTGGTGCAGCCTTGTAGGAAATATGTATTTCCCTTCTGAGATCCTTCCCTGAGCATTTATCGGGATAGTGTCACTGTGTCCTGGTTGACGATGGGAATATTGGGTGGTTTAACCTCCAGAATGATTTTAACAATGTAACAATGACATTATATTCCAGCATCCATAGTCTTTGTTTAGGATTATAGGACCTTTTTTCCCCCAAATGTATATTGTATTAGGTTGTTAAGTTGCTATGCTGTTAAGTTGTTATGTAATATCAATGTACATCAAATTCTATCCTGTTAAGTTAGGGAGGGGGATAGTGAGTGTCCATGGCTGTGTGTTGTTGGGACAGATCTGCCTTTCAGAAAGGCTCCAAGTGTTTGACAGATGTCAACCGGCAGTAGTTTGCTTTTGCAGCAAAAGTAGCTTGAGGAGTATTACTCAAGTATGCATTACATATTGGTACTATGCCGTACTGTGTATTGGTGTTGTGTGAGTGATATTCACTTCAATGGCCATATTATTTACTGTATTATTCAATGTTTAGACCAAATAACGTGTTCAAAATATGATTCTGTGTATTTTGTCTCATCCTGTCATGAAGACATGAATCAGCATTCAGAGAATATCTCCAGGTCCAGGTGTTTTATGATCAAGCGTGGCACCCAACAACAACAACAACCACCTGTTGCTTGACGTCTGTTGGTGTTCATCATGGGAGTGTGCGAGCATCTTCACATGGTCATGTTGTACAGAATTCAACAATAGAATAGAATAGAACTTTATTAATCCCGAGGGAAATTCTTGTGCCAGGTTACATAGCAATAGAAACAATATGGAAAACAGAATAATACAAATAAACTAACGGATTTACAAATTTACAGTTAAAATATACAAATATGTAGGCAAGATAAGATTGCGAATTGCGAAAACAATTTGGCATAATTTAAGTGTAATATTATTGGACATGATATTAAGAATATTGCACATGATGATGAGACGAGATGAGAGGTAGTGTTATAGATAATATTTATAGACAACATGATAATAATAATAATAATATAGCATATGATAGCACATGATTGAGTATTGCACATGATGTTGGACAGTAATATTAATATTGCACGTAATACTGAGGCTGAACAAGGCTACAGCGAGGGTCCCACCGCCCCATCTTGGATGTGAGGGTGGGATGACATCGAGGTGTGAATGGATGAAGGGTTCAGTCAGTGTTGTAGTGTGGGTATGAGCCCCCATCTTTACAATCTACCTGTAGGCACCTTTGAGAGAGTGATTATACCTGCTTATTCATGATATGTGTTTAAATTAAATTCACAACTTGTTTTGGACACATGTGTTTCCTCGATGACTCATAGGTAAATAAGCAAGTGATGTAATCAGTGTTGCATGTGAGTACCGCCGACTGCTGGTGTCCAAACCCTAGGCGCGTCTCTATTGGTTGTAATGTGTGTGCCAACGCAGATAGCTTCCTGGACCTGGGATCACCTCACCTAAAGTAAGATAAACAAGGGGTCCTCGGTCTAGGCTGAGGTCAACCTCGTCGTCCAATTGTAGCACCCAGGTGTGAGTGTGATTAGCCATTGCAAAGCGTTTCAGAATCTCTGGCTTATTACATGACAAGTGGGAGTGTCCACCCAGAAGTGTGCTGGATAGATACGCCTACCAGCCTGGTGGACTGTAGCAACTGGTAGGCTGATCTATCGAGCACACTTCTGGGAGGACACTCCCACTTGTGATGTAATAAGCCGGGGATGGTGTAATAGGAGCCCTTTAAAAGTAGACAAATTCATAAACTGGCCTGTTCGGGAAAAAACTAATTCTCAAACCATTTTAAAGCTCAAAGCCCAGTCAGAGTCAAAGGTGTTTTTAGTGATTGTATCTTTATTGTTCATTGTCATACAAAAGTACATTTGAGGTTTAAGAGCTTAAACGTGATAACACACACAGCAATAGCAACAAGAGGAATGCATGAACATTAGATCAATATGCTAATATGCACACACGCACGGACATACAGACACACACACGCACAGACATACAGACACACACACACACACACACACCAATGTATCCCTTCACTAAAGATGTTACCATCAATAAAACTAAGAATTAGGATTCAAAGCACACGAGAAATATTCTCAAAACAACACCGCTCCTAGCAATACATCTTTATAATCAGATACTGCAGGTACTGTAACATCAGCAGAGTCGAACGAGTTGAACTCCACTGGAGTTAGTGATCGCTTCACACTAAAAGTCCCCGACAATTCGCAAGAAAGATCTCCACTTCAACGATTAAAGTACCAGTTCTTCGATTGGGAAACTCGATGGATTACTTCAGCTCAAAGCAGCACAACCTTCCAAAAAATAAAAAAGTCGGCCTTAAACTTTCAACAACAAAAATTTGCTACTTGGGTCCATCAATGTGATGATAATGTGATAAGAGTCATCTGGAAGCCTAGCTCTCCTCCCCCACTGAGAGAGACCATCCTCAGGGTTGTGGGTCTGGTTCTACTCCTGGAGACCATCTCCACTACCAGGGCCTCCAGACCAGAGACTTGCTGCTGGGTCGGTGGGTGGAGTAGACACTGGATGAGGAGGTGAATTCTCTGTGGAGGAGAAGCCCCCCCTGCTGCTCCTGGTGCTGGAGACCACGGAGAGATGGAGGAGAAGGTGGAGGAGGAGCACCGCAGGTCTCTCTGCTGGCTGGCACCGGGGAGAGGAGGAGGCCCTGCACACACTCCCCAGGGCCCTGAGAGAAGCCCTGCAGGCCGGGCTCCCGGGGGCCCCCGGGCGCGCGCAGCAGCTGCCGCCGCAGGACACTAACAGTCATCTCCAGGACGTCGGCCTTCTCCAGCTTGGCGTTGGGCTCCTGCTGGTGGAGCTCCGTCTCCAGGAGGAGCTTGAGCTGCTCGATGCAGGTGTTGATGCGGTCCCGCCGCATCTTCTCCACCCTGGGCTTCCTCAGCTGCTGAGAGGGAGAAGAGGAGGAGGTGGAGGTGAGCTGGAGCTGGTCAACAACACAGTACAACTCAACACACATAGCTAGTGCTATAGCTTTAGCAGGAGACACACGAACTGAGCACCACTACGACTGCTACTACTACTTACTCGGAGGTGGTCTTTCTCTGGGAGGTGGTGTACAGAGGTGTAGCTGAAGCAGGGAGCCATGGCGTGCGTGTGTGTGGTGGTGGTGTTGCTGTTGGCAGCGCAGAGCTCTGATCTCTGGCTGGAGCTCTGCCTCCTCCCTTTATAGGGCTGCATTAGCATAACAAAGGCCTGCGGTATGCCGGGGTGCTGGGCATTTGGCTGGGGTTCCCACACTCGGAGACGCCCACCGCAACAATGGCTGACACATCAATAACTCAGGGCAGTGTGCGGCACACAGGGCCCCAGTTCCCATGAAACAAGATAGCGGGTAATCAATACATTATCTGCAAGGGCATCATTGATTCTTATCACGTGCAGGAGAATGACGATCAATGGCAAATTTAGGTCAAATTTAGACATGGGGATCCTTAGATTGAAAATAAGCAGAAGGGGCGTGTTTTAGTGGCGGGAACGGGGCAGTTTACGTGGGGTCCGGGGAAGTTTGGGCCAAATGTGTTACCCCAATAAAGCAATAGCTTGATGGGGAGGAAGTCTTTCATGTCTGGTTCAAAGGAACCTCACGGCCACAATGTGATTTAGCCTTCAGTCAAGAACACCAATGAACAGAGAACATCGTCCTATTTCACCTGTTTGTGGACGCACCAAAGCAACAGGGTGAATTACCACAGCGATGGAAAAAGCAAACTAATTCGAAATAAAAGGCCACGTGTGCATGCATGGGCCGACCAGGCGCGCGTTACGTCACAGCGTGCGGAAGCGTTCACGTGCGGGTGTGAAACTCGTCAAAGTGGCGCGTGTGTGTGGGCTCCACGGCGCGCGCGCGTGTGTGTGTGTGTGTGTGTGTGTGTGACGCAGGGAAAAACAAATAGAGACGCAGCTCGCTCGCGCACTTTGCGTCCATTTGTTGAAACGTTAATTGAAATGTGGCTTCAGGTGTCCGTAAAGATGTGCCGTGGTGGATGTATCCCCCACGCCCATGGCATTGTACTCCACTAGACTACAGCGTGGATTTCGACGTCTACTCCAGTGGTTGGTTATGAACAATATTGTAAAATAACGCTGAGTGTGAATCTTAAAGTTAAAATAAAACTAAATCCTAACATACACGCTTGGTCAATTTTTTCCGATCCATGACAAACACCGTCAGACTAAACAACACTAAATACATTTTTTCATCATTTTTAAAATATATTCTTTTCATTGTTTTGCGCAGGGAACCCCCCCCATTGCACTGTTTGTTTGCAAAAGTGCATAAAGTGTGTCAAAGCACGAGGAGTAGGAGGAGGAGGAGGAGGAGGAGCAGCGGTGGTGTCGCTGTCACCCCGGCCGGCAGTATTAATACTATCATAAAGGGAGCTGCTCTGAGTGTGGGAAAGTTGTGTCCCTTTAGCGTTGTTGACGTCACTCCACTTTCTTAATCATCCAACGAGCTGCTGCTGTATAGTTTAGGCTGCTCGTTTATATTCAGCGTGTATGCACTTGATGGGAGATGGCAGACAACTGAGAGTACATAAAAAAAATAAAAAATAAAAATACATTTAAAAAGCCCGGGGGGGGGGGGCGTCACCACACAGGATCATAAAAGTAAAACATGAAAGAGCGCCACACACTTCACATTTGAAACGCGTGCAGTCGTCAACCTGTTGCTGACCTACAGCCACGCATCTAACTCACTCGTATTCCTCTTCACTGATGTCTCGCTGTTTCGCTTTTAAAACGTCAAAAGGTGTCATCGTATTCTACTGTGTCGTCAAGCCTATCTATCCTCAGTCCTCAGTCCCTGACCGACGACGACGACGCGCCGCATGTGCACTGGATGCCGCGTAGAAGCAGAAGCAGCCACGTGCTGCTGCTGCTGCTGCTGTGTGGGCGGCCCCGACACTTACCGGTAATGCGCGCCCGCCAGATGTGAAAAGCCAGTGTGAGTACGGCCGTGAAGCCACTTTCCCACCAGAGCTCTGTCTCTCTCTCTCTCTGTCTCCCTCTCTGTCACACACACTCTGTCACACACACACACACACACACACACAACACACGTGTGTAAAGCAGCTCCTAAAAGGCGGGCCGCTCCCTCCGTGCTCCAGGGAGAATGTTAATTGATCCATTGTGGGGGGACAAACAGAAGCAGACCATCTGGGGGGGGGGAGAGACCATCAACGGGGAGGGAGATCCAGGCTCTCTGCCCGGCCAGCATTCACAGAGTGTATAACAGAGAGTGTATAACAGAGAGTGTATAACAGAGGGGGTTCACTCCTGGAATGTCTCTGTACCCCTGATGGGAACCGTCATATCATGTGACTGACCACTACAGCAGCAACAACAGACCTATACAATCCTATATCCTATACAAGCACAGACACACCCTCCTCTCCTTCAACTGTTGTCAGTCAAATGTGTGTCAGCGAGAATTAAATAAAATGATTAATTCTATTTCAGCTGTCTATTTTTTGGATTGTACTGATGCGGTTGTGAAAGGCCAAGTGAACAACTTCTCCCATGTGACTTAGCCTCGTAACTTGTTGTCTCGTGACTAATTAACTAACTAACTAACTAACTAACTAATTTACTAACAGGTGCATCTCAAAACACCATTGAAACCAACTTGGCCACCAGCTCCTGCTCATCAAGTCATACTCCCTGATTTACAATATGTGTGTGTGTGTGTGTGGTGTGTTGTGTGTGTGTGTGTGTGTGTGTGTGTAGTGTGCATTCTGTGGCACAAGAGGTCCCAAGGGCCTTTGTCCACCAGTGTGTGTGTGTGTGTGTGTGGTGTGTGTGTGTGTGTGTGTGTGTGTGTGTGTGTGTGTGTGTGTGTGTGTGTGTGTGTGAGAAAGTGAGTCACCCATCCATCAGGAGACCTGAACTCCTGCCATGGACATTCAACCAGTGGCCCCCGGGAACCTGTAGCGGCCCCTAGCCACAGGCTGGTCTGGTGGAGGTGGTGGAGGTGGGTGGCGGTGGTGGGTGGCGGTGGTGTGGTGGGTGGTGGCGGGGTGGTGGTGTGGTGGGTGGTGGTGTGTTGGTGGGGTGCGGCCTCCCATCCTCCACCCTCTCTGTGAGAGTCGCTTCTCTGCTTTCCCACACTCTCTCGTCTATTCAACCCGCCCCCCCGCCTCCCCCCTGGAACCGTAGACAGTGGAAGTGTGTCCTGTTACACAGCCACATTAGCCACGGTGTTTGATCTCTCGTCCGTCGGGTGAGGGAGGGGGGGGGGGGGGGGGGGGGGTGGTCTGTATCCCCAGTTAGACCATCTGTCCTGCATGGCCCAGACCAGACCCTGAGAAAAAACTCTCTCTCATGGCTATAACTTCGCCAAGCGATGTGAGAAGACTTTAGTAACACCTTGGGGAGGAGGAGGTGGGGGAGGGCAGGGGGTAGACTGTGTGTGTGTGTCTGTGTGTCTGTGTGTGTGTGTGTGTGTGTGTGTGTGTGTGTGTGTCTGTGTGTGCGCTTACCCATCACATCCAACTGAAGTGTAGAAAAAAGTTCTACATAATATTATATTGTACTTCAATAATATTGCATTGAAGTCTTTTAAACACACACACACCACACACACACAGACACCTGCATCAAGCATCATGTATTTAATGTCATCACACTATTTATCACACTATGATAAATATTTGGATTCAGTATTAAGGTTGTGTTGGTGTGGGGCACATCATAACTCAACATATGGTATTATATTGGATAACACTGTATATAAATGCTATAACATACTGAATGAGTTGCATATAATCGATGTTGACACTATTTCTTCTAGTAGTACTATCGATAGCTCAGATATGATCAAGGTATACTCCCTAAGTACCTCCCTAAAATAGTTTGAAAAGATCTGAGTTGAAGGTGTGGTAAAAGTATAAAATACATTAGTTACTGTAGTCAATATTATTGTCCAGAGATTCTAGAGCAACTTCAAAATAGAAGTATCACCTTCGGCTAGTGGCCACTTGTTGTTCATCGTCACTATAGGACAGTGTTAGCTTGTAAACATGGCTGCCTGTGTGCTAAACAAGGACTGTACAGTAAGTTTGGAAGTTGGACATATTCTGCCTCATCAACTGACTCAGCAAGTTTGCTATGTTTCTTTATGTATGGTCACTCGCACCACAACTATGTAAATATTGATGGTAAACCCCTTTATGTTAGTAGTAATAAGATAGCTGTGTTTTGTTTGGGATCCTTGAGAACTTACTTCAACCGTTAAGATTCAAGAGAGGAAGAGCAACAGACACAAGTGTAACTTTTGACAAACTTCTCATGAAGTTTTTCAATTTATTTTCACATGTTCAAAGGCATTCTTCTCATAGAAGAAATATCATTGTGTTTCTCTTTACAGAGAATTAAGTTGGCAACAACAAATGTCTCCTTTACAAAAGGTATTCACTTGAAGCAAAGCTCAATTATCAACAGTTTACAATGCTATTAATAACATAAATTAAGAATCCAACATTAAGACATAGAATCCAACCACATAATGGTTTACACAATAGTCACAGTTCATCATAATCATAACATGATTTACATCAGCAACAGATCCATTGGATCAATTTAGGGTTTCATAGTAACATTCCCTGATACACGGTATCAAGCCTGGCGTTTGAGGAAGTCAAACAGTGTCGTAGCAAAACACCCTGTCAACAGCGGGTGCTTGTGACATGTACACACGGTGTACATATAGAGTCAGTGCTTCAGTCCTTCCAAAGGATGACTCAGCATAAAAAATACGCAATGTGCGCACGTAAATCTCTTCACCTCGATCCTTGATGGAAGTACATCAGCGACGTTGAGTAGTGTCGCTACTTTTACGAAAGAGAAAACACAGGATGCGTGTGTCGCTCTTTCCAACTTGTGGTCTATGACCTCCATAGACGTGTGTCCTGTGTTCCACTGGTGGTGGGTCCCTTTACCAGGGCCTCCACAGTGGGGACTGGCTGCCCTCCTTAGTGGTGCGGCTGGGGCTGGTCTGGTGGTGGAGCGGTGAGCCCGGTGGGGAAGCGATGGCGGCCGCAGAGGTGGTGACGACCTGGGGGCCCTTAGCGGAGGCCTGCAGGCCCAGGAAGTGGTTGAGAAGGCGTCCGTCGGCCCGGCTCTTGGACAGGAAGCTGACCGCCTCCTGGACACAGTGGGCGTAGCCGTCGCCAACGGCCTGGGCCCGCGGTGCCTGCTTGGCCGCGCTGCCCTGCTGCAGGCGCCAGATCTTCAGGTAGGAGACGGCCATCTCCAGGATGTCGGCCTTCTCCTGCTTGGAGTCGGGCTGCTGGTGGAGGAACTCGGGGCCCAGCAGGGACTTGAGCTGCTCGATGCTGGTGTTGATGCGGTCGCGCCGAAGCTTCTCAACCATGGGCTTCCTCAGCTGGAGAAGAAGAACAAGAGGAAGGAACCGTTAGACCAGCCGAACAACTTTGTTACATTTTGCGTGTATAACTCTCAAAAAACATTGTGAGATTTGCACCGAACGTGTGTTGGTCCTGGAGCTTACCTTGTGAGAGGATGAGAGGTGCTCCTTGGAGTAGTGAACGTGTCCAACAGTGGTGGCAGTAGTAGGAGCCATGTCTTCACGATGACAGATAGATACACCTCAGTGTAACAGTAGCAGTAGTAGTAGTAGTGGCAGTAGTAGTAGTAGCAGTAGTAGTCGAGAGCCAAGCGGTAGCTGGTCTGTTCTGGTCTCCTCCTCTGCCCCTGGACCCTCTATTTATACTCCCCCATCTCCATGTGAATGCGTGGGTCTCGGGCCGCTTGCACTTTCTCATAGGTCCCTCGGCCAATCAGAGGGCTCCAGGGAAGGGCTTTGATGCGCGGGCCGGGGCACCGCCACATGCTCAATGAAGTGTTTATTGCCACGGGGACAATGGAGCACGTCTCGGGGAGCAGGTGGAGGAATAGACTGGGCCAGAGAAAGACAGGAGTGTGGGAGAGTGTGTGTGTGTGTGTGTGTGTGTGTGTGTGTGTGTGTGTGTGTGTGTGTGTGTGTGTGTGTGTGTGTGGAGGAGGAAGGGAGGGAGGGAGGGAGGGAGGGAGGGTGCTGACCCCAGTGCTTGTGTCGATGTGGGAAATGGGTGACCCGGGAGCGAAGCATGCCGCTGTCTCTTGTCATCTCTTGTCACACATCGTAATTGAGCAGAAAGGGGGCTGTTGGGGGGGGGGTGGAGGGTGCTGGGGGGCGGTGTGCTGGTCAGGGTGGGGTGCTGGACAGCCCGGGTTAAGTTCCACCACCACCGCTGTGCTACCAGACCGGTTTGCTCTGCGGGGATGTTAAGTTCAGTACACTCAACATGGCAACATGGCTTCAAGCCCGAGGCAACCCTCTGAAGAATAACCCCCTTTTTTCACAGAATAAACCCTGAATTATCTTTACATTTTTTATAAGATTACAAAACAATGTCATTTGTTCTAAGTTATGAAGTAGTGTTCCACATCAAAATAATATATCTAATAGAAAGGTAAATAGTGACTGAGGTCATCTGGCATGGGTCTTTTTTTGTTTTGTTTTTTAGTTTTAGTTTATTTGGTATCTGACTCTGATCTGAGTCACAACAGCAGTACACAGTTCTGATTCAGTTTATGACTCTCCATTACAGAGTGGGTGTCATGTGGTGTGTGTGTGTGTGAAGTGTGTGTGTCTGGGAGTGTGTGTGTGGGAGCCCAAATCGCCACACGCTCTCAGCACGTTCCCAAACCATAAAACACACCTCACACACTCTTACACACTCACACACTTCCGCCTCTTCCTCCCCACAGCGCACACTTTTCACATGGACATTACCCACACACACACACACACACACACACGTTTAGCGCACAGATGGGCACACATACACACTTACACACACACATGAACGCACGCATGCCCACGCGCACCCACACACACACATGCATGCACACACAGATACATAGACACACTGTCACCGCATAATTCATAAATATGGAGACTTTTCTTTATTTCTTTGTCTATGTGTGTGTACATGTGCACAGACAGACAGTCACACACACTCCACACACACACACGCACACACACAGCTGCGTGCCGCTGGTCACACGCCCCCCCCCCCCCCCCCTTCCTGTCTGGAACGTGAGAGCGCTGCGCGTCCCACGCTTCCCACACTCTAGCGTTAATGACACTGAGACACACACACACACACACACACACACACACACACACACATAAAGGAAGTGTGCCCTGGCCAACAAAGACCAAGTGACCGACTTGCTGCCCAACCCCCCTCACCCACCCCCACCCAGTCACCCCCACCACCTCGTCTCCTGTACACACACTCTCTCTCTCTCTCTGTCTTTCTCCCACACACACCCACCTCTCTCTCCACTGTTTCTCAGCCAAAGGGAGGGAGGAGGGAGGGGGGTGGGGGGGGCTCCTGGGCTAACCATCTGGAGCGGCGGTGTGCTATTGAGCTCCTCGCCATGGAGACAGAGGCACACCCCCCGTGAGAACCAGGCCCGCGCCGCCGGGAACACACACACCAGAGAGAATCTAATCAGAGACAAGAAGGCAGGAGAATGACAGACACACACACACACACACACACACACACTGGGGTTTTTTTTCTTCTCTCCTCCTGAGGAATTTCTCAGACGACGGAGTTTGTTGTCGACACACAAAACGTTTGCTGGACATTGAGCAGACGCTTTTAGCCAAAGCAACGTCATTCATTTTTTCATTTACAGAGGCCTGCATGTCATGAAGTGAGCAGGTTGTGGGGTCAGGGGTCAGAGGGCACCAGGAAGCCTACTACAGGTGGACTCCAGTGTTTGGGGATGGACCCAGAACCCTGAGCTGCCTCAGGGTTCTGAGTTCAGGGTTGGGTTCAGGGTTGGCTCTCCCTACAGCTACCACATACTGTCCGAAAGCAACACAGTACTACATCCCATGTCAAGATCTGCATGCATGCTTATAGATCAGTGTGTGTGTAAGAGAGAAGGCTTGTGACGTATGGAGGTTAGGTCCTTGCAGGCAGATGTTTCGACTCTGCGTTCCCACTGCATATCACTCCCTTTTCCCCTTGTCATCCCAGGTCAGCTGATGAGTGACAGCCGGGCATATCGGGGGTGGAGGGTGCCCCCAGATCAGACCCCCCCTCCCCACCCGTTTGTTTGCCCTGGTGTGTACCCATGCGTCCCATTCAGCCTATTCATGCACATCCTATTGTCACAGCGCTGGCCCCCGATTGGCTGATTTGGTGAGAACCAGAATCACATTAAAGTTGCTATAAGTAGACGTGGAAACTGATAGCAAGTTGTAATCACAACACTGGAGGACGTTGTGTTTACCACACACAAAAACATCCACACACACACACACACACACAAAGGTTGGATAACTGGACTGCCAGACCTTCGTCATGTGGGATCAACAGATAAGGTAACTTCAGATCCAGTTAATTCAACAGCAATAGGCCTGTATTACAATTTGTGTTCTGGTGTTAAACTCTAGTGTTTATAGTGTTAAACTCTTTCACTTAAGTGTAGCGCGTGTTGTAGTTCAGGATCTGTCACATCCTAATTATGTAAGAGACTGTTTTAAATGTAGTTGGCAATTTTCCCACACTAAACTAGCATTGTATCGTCGTCCTAATACAAGATTTCAAAAAGGTAATGCTTGCAGTTTCGGATCATGAGTGTGAATAATGTGAACCAGTCAATCTCATCTTCAGCACACGAGGCTGAGCCGAGAGAGGGAGTGCAGCGATGGCGCCGGGGAGCTCCGCGCCCCCCGTGGTGGAGACCAGCGGGTACCGCGTCCACCGCAGCGGCCTCCCCGGCGGGCCCCAGCAGACGGTCCTCCAGAGACGCGCCTCGGAGCCTCGGAGGACGCGGCTCCGCTCTGCCGCCGGTCGTCCCGGAGTAGAGAGACGAGCTGTGGAAGAAGCAGTGAATATTCTGCACACATTTTGTATTGTATTTGAAAGATTAGCTTTCACATTGAAAGTGATTATTATTTTTTTGGTAAGAAACACGTTTTATATTTTTTCTAATGTTTAGAAATGTTTGTTTTCTAATGTTTAGAATTTTTTGTTCTTGTAGAAATAATTTTTGATGTTATTTTTTTAATTTTGGGGGTTTTATTAGCGTGTGAAATAGGTGGACTTTTTAAATTCATTTGAACGTCATCAGTGTGATTTGGTCCATTAATAGACCCTGGAGACGCACGTCGTGCCTTAAACGAACATCAGCCCCCAAAGCGCGAGCAGCCGCTAATGTATTCCCGCCTCTGCTCGCGCCACGAGTGGTGAGCTGATAAAGACCACGTGGTCCTAAAGGAGCGCGGCGCGGATTGCGGGTTTTGGGCGGAGTTCACAATGAGGCCGCCGAGGTCTGGTCGTGTTATCTCGCACACACTTCAGGAAAATAAGCCATATTGCCTTTATGTGGAGGAGAACGTTGTCTTTTCTTTTTGGCGAATTTCACAAAATGCCTTAACGTAGTAGAGTTGGAAAATGGTTAAAAGCAAGACGCAGGCCTATTATGTTCTGTCCTTATGCGTCTTTATCTTCTTCATTTTTTCACCATTTAAAATGTGGCATTCACAGTTTGACAGCCTTGTGCTGGTTGAATGTTTTTGTGCCTGGTTGGTGAGCTCTCCTGAAGTTCTCCAGGTTTTGTAATAAAAACTAATAGAATAAATTAATTGTGGATTGAATTCATGTTATTCTGGATGGATGGAGGTCAACGTTGTTCTGCATACGTTCATAATCAGTCGGAGTCGACATTATACATTGAGCAATACTGCCCCCTGGTGGCATAACGTAAATAGTGCAAACTTTTCACAAACAAAAATCCAGCTGTGATGACCCTTAAAAAGACTGCATTGTGTTAACCATAATATTACACTGGCACACACGTCACGTAAAAATAAGAGGTTACAGGGTCAGGACAGGGAATAGTTATTACGACTTTATTAATCATAGGCTAGATCCAAAAAGCACACATTCAGCGACAGTTGGACATTGTAGCAGCGGGAAATAGGCAAATGAACAAGAAACTGGCTGAACTCCACACCATGCATTCGGACGTGTACAAGGACGCCATTTTGTAACCGGCGTCTAAAGAGTTGTATTTTTCGCTGATGGTGCAAGCACAGCGGCACTTTGCTTAAGAGGGACCTGCTCTAGGATGGGGGGGGGGGCTGACAGGAGTCTCACCATGGTAATAGATCCATTAGTATAAAATGCCATAAGCAGAGTGATTGAGACAGCAGGTCATCTTTAGAAAATTCTAATGAAACAATAAAAGGAAAAATAGTAGATATAACGCAGGTCCATTTATTCTTCATTTTAGACAGGTCAGATATTTAATTGCACGAGATGGAATCATTCACAAGCTCCTCCTGTCACCAAAAGATGGCTTCTTCGCAAAACAAAAAGAAAGAAAACAAAAAACGTTAAACGCCTCTCTTTTATTCCTCTTTCGCTCCATTCGCTTCTGCGATCGTTAAAAGACACGTTACACATGCACACTAAATCAAAACGCAACTCGTCCGCCAATCATTCACATTCCAGTTAGAACCTACATGAAGTTGACCAACAGCAAAAAAAAATTATAAAACAAAAACTTGAATCACAACCGAGTGACACTGAATGGTTTCACCATTAAAATAAAAACCGAACGAGAAGAAAACAAAATCAAACTTCCACAAACCGAACAAAAAAATAGATTAAAACAAATGCCACTCTCTCAATATGTGGTGGGTCAAATCGCCAAACAACGGTATTTTTTTTTCCTTTTTTAAGTTACCTTAAAGATTGCACCCGAAAACACTTGCAGACTTAAAGCAAGGAGGAACGCAGGGAAATACAGCGTGTCAGTTTGTATTTCACCGTCCCAGAGGAAGGGGGGGGGGGGTTGTGAACATGACCGGTTACATTTTCTATCCAGTGCCACAACCTGCCGACTGTGAAAGGTGCCGCTACAACTTCACATTCTGTGGAGAGTTAAGAGTTAAAACTAAAAGAAGGCCAGAAAGCCGCGATTGAGTCTCTTCTTCGTCAACGTTAAATAATTGGTATATTGATTATCTCACAGCCAGTGGGCAGAAAATTATTCCACATCATGTTCACAACGTCCAGGTGGCCCTGGCCAGGGGCCGCTTGTGTTCCTGGCCAGGGGCCGCTTGTGTTCCTGGCCAGGGGCCGCTTGTGTTCCTGGCCAGGGGCCGCTTGTGTTCCTGCGTGTCCCCTTTATCTGTGTTAGGTTTTTAGTATGGTGTTAGAGTAGGTTGCGGTACACGGATGAATTTCTTAGTTCTACACATAGCTTCTGCTTTAAATTAAATCAGGAGGTTTCATACGGGCAGCGGGGAAGTAAACAAGGTGAGAACGAAGCATGGTACTCTTGTGTTTGTGTGAGTGTGTGTGTAAGTGTGTGTCAGTGTGTTTGAATCGGAGAGCTGTCCTCTGGTGTCATTAGTAAAGTTGGTGTGAGACTAGTTGGGTGGTGGGGTGGGTGGGTTGATGCCGATCAGGGCACAGAGTTCAACAAATCTTGCAAGAAGAGATCCGGATCCGGGATGTCCGTGAGAAGACCTGCAAGAGAAGGACCGTGTCAGAAGACCGCATCGACTTATCATCTATACAACACCCAATATGGCCAGTCTCAACTTTAAATGGACATTTTAAACTGTGTGTGTGCGCGTGCGTATGTGTGCGTGTGACCACTGACCTACGACGTCAAGGAACTCTGAGAAGGACTCTGCGGGCATAAGCTCGTCCTGGAAGGCTCGGAGGACGCGCTCGGAGGCCTCGTAGATGGGCATGTCATTGTGGCGCACATACTCGGCCAGGGAGAAGGACCAGCCGCCCTCTGTGTTGCTGGTGGGCACCTTCTGCACGGCCACCGGGAAACAACGTCATGGAGCCCACGGAACACCGGGAGACCATGGAACCAAGCCGATTGATAACCAGGAACCAATGGAAAACCAGGAACCGATCGGAGAGAGCCAATGGAACAGAGCCGATGGAATGGAGCAAACGGAAAAACAGGAGCCAATGGGACGGAGCCGAAGGGACAGAGCAAATGGAAAACCAGGAGCCAATGGAAAACCAGGAGCCGAAGGGAAGGAGCCAATGGAAAACCAGGAGCCAATGGAATGGAACCGATGGGAGGGAGCCAATGGAAAACCAGGGGCCAATGGAAAGGAGCCAAGAAATGGAAAACAATGGTCAGTGTCATTCTCTAGAGCCCTGCAGTGAATGCAGATGCATGTTAGCAGCTACGGGTTGTCACATTGTTCATAAGATGCTCCTTGGAGCGGCAAATGGAGGATACTCTCCCAGATGACAACACATTATGCGTGTAAATGCAGATGGACTGTGGACACACACTCACCCTGAACATGTCGTACACCAGGTCTACCAGGGCCCAGAAGAGCAGGGGAGAGCGGTACACAGCGTATTCCTTTGGTGCTTTATCTGAGAGTCTGGTACAGAAGAACACAATGAGAGCTCACGGGTCAACAGAAAGCATTTTATATTCATTATTACTCATTCAATTCACAGGACTAAGTATTACAAGTTACAAATACAAAGCAGTACAGTAGCACCAAGTAGCAAGTAAAACTAATAGATTCAACAGCAGCAATTGATGTCCTTGGCGGTTTCAGATGAATCTCTTTACTACTGTGGTATGTTTTGCTCACTTGTTGGTGCAGGCGGGCGACACCTTGCGTGCGTGCGCCGCCACCAGCAGGCGGCGCAGGAAGTGCAGGCGGCAGCTCCTCCAGCGCTCGGGCGGCAGCACGTGCACGGCCAGGACGGTGAAGTAGTGCGGGCCGTCCACCTCGTAGGCACTCTCCACCCACTTCTCACACGGCTGCTCCTGGAAGCCCTGCAGGTTTTTCTCCTCCCGCGATGTGGCCCTCGTACTGGGGGGGGGGGGGGGGGGGGGGGGGTTCATGTTTTAGGTTTATATTTAGAAGAATAGAACTTTATTATTCCCGAAGGAAATTCTTGTGCCAGTTTGCATAGCAATACAGTACAATCAAACAATATGGAAAACGACAGAATAATAAAAATAAACTAACGGATTTACAAATGTACAGTTAAAATATACAAATATGTAGGCAAGATAAGATATTCCGACAGCGAAAACAACTTGGCATAATTGAAGTGTAATATTATTGGACATGACATTAAGAATATTGCACATGATGATGAGAAGAGATGAGAGGTAGTGTTATAGATAATATTTATAGACATGATAATAATAATAATATAGCACATGATGGAGTATTGCACATGATGTTGGACAGTAATATTAATATTGCATATTCAGCCCTGGACTTGACACTATTAACATACTACTAAAGGATGGGGAGGTTCTGAAGCACCTAAACAAACAGTTAGAACCCTGACATGTTGTAAGACAAAGCTTACCTTGATGACTGAACAATGTCCAGATGCACAATTATTTAGATTATTTTGAAGAGAAATGCAAAAAAACTACACAGTACATGAAGCAGTTTGTTAAGCAGGAAAAATAAGAACATGCACAGCATGCATTTCTCTTGAAATAATTGTCAGTACTAAAATTAATCTGTGCAAAACAAGGGGGTTTTAGCTGTACGTTCAGGTGCATTAAGGCTCACTCAACAGTTGTTACAGGTTTTAGAGCTGCCTCCAAGATGCCTATAGGCTCGTCCCATCTGGTACTCTAGCCCAGTGAGATGCTTATCTCAGGATCGAGTCCGGCCCAACTCCATAGGAAATGGTTCCAACCTGCAACTTGGAGCCATTTTGAGGAGAAACGGCAACAAGATGAAAATAACGAAGAAGCGCCCTGTTTGTTTGGGGGATTTATGTAGACCTTTTGGAGCATGGTGCGGGGTTGTTAGAATAGAACTTTATTTATCCCGAAGGAAATTCTTGTGCCAGGTTACGTACGTGTTGAGGACGTAGAGCACCGTGTGGATGATGTAGGGAATGAGGTGGATGTTGCTCTCGCGGCCGCCTCCGCCCGAGTCCACGCTGAATGACTGTTCGGTGGCGAAGCGCAGGAACAGCAGCTTGGTGTCGTGGATGTTGAGCTGGTAGGTGGGCTCCCGCTGGCCTGTGCACTCCTGCAGGTAAGTGTTGTGTCTGCATAACAGAGAGAACACGTTTTATATGAAGCTGCTGTATGGGGACCGTTGAAGAGACCGCAATTATTAAGGGGACACTATTTACCATAAACTTTATACCATTATTTATGTATTTATTTTTACCATTATGTTGGTTAATGGGGACACTATTTACCCTATATAGTACCCCCATACAAATATTTTATTACCGTTTATGTGCACGTTATTTAGGGTATTATTTATATTCAAATAGATACATTAATAATGAATGAATCAGGAAAATGAATCAAGAAAATGGAAGTATAAGCCATCATGAGGAAATCTTTGTCACCGTACATAAACAAGTGTCCTGACTGCAACACAGATTATGAACGTTTACATTCACAACACCACGAGCACTGACATCAAATACAACACAAACACACACACGGTGAGAGTGTGTTTGTGGTGGAGTCCTCACCTCGCTAGACAGGTAGCGAACGCTGACTCGGGTACCTGCGGGCCCCACACAGGGAGCAGCCCGTTGCACCGAGTGTTGGCGTTCTGGAGGGCAGCGCTCTCCCACTCCTCTCGTCCACGAGCCAGCCTGCAGGAGGGAGGGGAGGGCTTAATGATCACATACCACCATGTATACCACAGCATTGGTAGATACTCGTAGATACTTCACCCTGATTGGTCAATAACATTCCAAGGCTGTGCACTGTGCATTCGCTTTCAACAACACCTACCTGACGGCGGCCAGGTGACAGTCATAGTGGACTATGTTAAAGTGAGACACGGTGCTGTAGCCCTGTTGTTTGCGGGGCTTGTTCTCAAACTCCTCCAGGGTGACGCGCTTGGTGTGGGTGTAGATACCCAGCACCTTGGTGGACTGTGGGGGGGGGGGAGGAGGAGGAGAGGAGAGGAGAGAGAGAGGAGAAAACATCAACACTACAGCAGAGACAAGAGGGTCCAAACAAACCCTTTACTTGTAGTCCTCTCTACAGATGCAGGTCAGCCCTAGTATGAACATGTACCTGGAACTTGTAGCCCTCTCTACAGATGCAGCAGGTCAGCCCCGGCTCCTCGATCAGCTCCTCCATCTGCTTCAGCAGTGGAGTCTTGGTCACCACCTGACCCTTCTCGTTTGTCTGAAACACACAGCACACGCATCGCTATGGAGACGGCTGCTCAACAACATCATCATCATCATCCCCAAATGGGGAGGGTTACGTCAAGGGGAGGTTACATCAAGGGGAGGGGTTAAGTCAAGGGGAGGGGTTAAGTCAAGGGGAGAGGTTACATCAAGGTGAGGACATCAACGTTCAGGGGAGGGTTATGTCTGGGGCAGAGTTACGTACGGTCATGCCCAGCGTGCCCAAGGCCTTCTGCCTCATAGCCATGGCCATGCGCTTTTTCTCGGCGCGGGTCTCGCGGCGTGCAGCGTCGATCTTCAGGTTGACATTGGCGTGCTCCCGCAGCGCCTCCAGCAGGTTCTCCGCCAGCGTGCCGATGCCCTCGTCACTCGACACCTGCTCCAGCTTGTGCAGGTTGGTGATGGAGTCTGTACCGATCAAGGCCTGGAGGGGAGAGAAGTGACCAGACCATGGGGGATGGTGAGGATTGGGTATTCCACCACGTGTTTATTGCATAGAATAAAATATAAACAGAAATCTGTTATATTTATTTTATGTTATGCATGTTTATTGGATCTTTTTTAAATCGAAACAGCCCAATGTGATAGACTCTACATTGTGAAAAACATTTCCATTTGTGTCCTTAGCCATGTTGTAAAATACTTGTTTTCATATTTAGTTAATAAAATCATACATTTATATCATATTTAATGTATACAATTCAATTGCATGAATACACATTAACAAAATATTTACCTGTATGAGTTGGCATGTACCTGGGTGGGGTTATATTCACCCAGGTGGGGTGGTATGTACCTGGGTGGGGTTATATTTACCCAGGTGGGGTGGTATATACCTGGGTGGGGTTATATTCACCCAGGTGGGGTGGTCTGTACCTGGGTGGAGGTTATATTTACCCAGGTGGGTGTTAATATAACCCCTGGGTGGGTTATATCTTACCCAGGTGGGGTGGTAATGATAGTTGACCCAGGCAGGGTGTAAATCTACCCAAGGGTGGGGTGGTATGTATCTACACCATGCGTTTGTATGTACCTGGGTGGGGGGGTGCTGGGTAGCGAGGCCTCGCAGGAGTCTCAGGATGAAAGGCAGCGCTGGTCTGGACAGGAACTTCTTCCACACGTCAGCATCCAGACTTGATAATAAAAATACAATCACAGTGGTGATGAAATCACAAAGGTGAAGTCTATGTGAGCACACTGTCCAGAAACAGGGTAAAACATATAATTAAGTTTAATTAAATGCAGTTAAATACAAATCTACAATGGAAAGGAGGTGATTGATGCATGCCTTGCATCGACTCCATTGACCCACAAGCAGCTGGAGACGTTTCCCCTAGATAGGCCTCATCCAGTGCAAGGCAGAACAGAAACATCTCAACAGTATTACACTTGTGTTTAAGACACCAAGAGAATAACAACGGCTTACTTTTTGGCATTAGGGATATGTTTCTTCATGTAGTCCAGGGCACTTTGGGTGATCCCCTTCTGGAGGATGAGGTCTTTCAGTTGGTGGCCGTTGCTGTTGTTTTTGATTCCAGCTGCGATTTTGCAGAAGCAGTCGAGGAAGACCTTGTCGTCTGCACTGTGCTCCTCGTCATACCTGGAGAGCGAGAGAGACAGAGAGAGAGACACGCATGAATGCTGCTTCAACACCAACTCAATCTAAAACTCAAAAAATGTATCATGTCTACCTACACAAGGTACATTTTATTTAACTTTTACCTATATTACATTGTGTCATTTATTTTTGTGTGTTTGTTTGGGGACCCACATTAAACATTTCTTAATTTTGATGTGAAAAAAAGAACAAGAAAATAAATGTGATCGTCAACATATTGTCCATCCAAGTAAGGGTGAGTGCTTTCATCTAAGGGTGAGTTCAAATAAAAGCATTATTATAAAATAGTATAGATTTTATTAGAGGACATGTGCTTACTTGTAACAGCGAGTTCAAATAAAAGTGCCATAAAACCGGTAATGTGCTTACTTGTCAAGGTGCCTTATAATGAATGGATTGTGAGGCGGCAAGGATAAGGTAAACTAAACGTAGCTCTGCGTTACTATAAGGTTAAACTCAAAGTGCTTTTACTTGTCGAAGCTGCAGCAGGGCTTGAAGCGCTCCACCAGGATGCGCATCTTCTCCAGCTCGCCGAAGGACAGGTAGGGTATGATGCGCAGCAGGCCCTGCAGTACGCTGGGGTTGGAGCGCACAAACGGCGTGTTGATTTGGTCCAGCAGCATCATCAGCTGGTCCTTGTCCCCCGTCAGCAGCAGGTTACTCTGGGAGAGGGAGGAGGGTTAGAATGACACCATGGCTGAAAACACTTGCTTGGCTCACTTACTGAATCACCATTAGAACACCAACATTTGTTAATTTCCCCCTGTGGGATTAATAAAGTAATCGCATTTGATCAATCCGGGTAGATTAGACCAGTTGGAAGTCAATTGCTGGCATACAGTAAACAATGGTCGTCAATGAGCCAAGATTACTCTTAGATAATCACCAGAAATACACATTCATTTGTGTTGTTAGTAATGGAAGGGCTATGAAGGAGATCAGCCTTATCTCAAGCGCAAGAGCGAGAACCCCATTGCCATTTCAGGAGCGTTAATAATCCCAACCCTAACCTCATCTCATGGCGCCCGACAGTCTGAACGATGGTGTGTGTGCACCATGTGACCATGGACCCTAGTCTCTCTAGAGGTCTCACCTTGTCTTCAGAGATCTCGGCGTTGGCCTCGTCCAGGATGATCTCCATGATGCTGAGGACCTGCTCTGCTATGGACGCCCCACCGCTGTCCTTGCTCTCCTGCTCCGCCACCAGGGCCTGCAGGAGGGAACACAGCCTGCTTAGGAAGATTCAGGGGCTAACGGCTAACAGGTCACAGGACTAGTTTAAGACTTTCAAGGCAAACGAGGATAAGCTGAACTGGCCTTCAAGGATGTAAAAATGATGACAAGTCTTGTTTTTACTCAGGTCTGTTTTGACTGAACAAATAGATTGGTATTAAATAATGTAGCCCAAAATGCTCCTCATCCCACAGTTCATCATGACAAGGTGAGGTCTCACCAGGTTGAGTGTTCCCAGCATGACGTTGAGGGTGTTCATCTCTGGTCGGACCAGCTGCTGTCGGTTCACCTTCACCTTCACACAGTAGCTGAACAGCTTCAGCAGCACCTGGACGTCAACACACACAGACACATGCATAAAGGTTAAACAGAGGTTCTGGATCAGGGAATATGTCTAGTAGTCAAGAGATTAGCATGGCAGGTTTAGACTTTAGATGCTCGTTCAAAGCTTCAACGTTTGGAGCCTAATGCAAACATTACTCATCATTTGTATTGTACGTAGTTGACGTTGCCAACACTGGCCGCCTTGGGATTTAGTACTGAATATTAACTGTTTATTAATGTAGCCAGTTTTATCCAGTTGATAATCAATGTAGGGTTTGTAGAGTTTAGCATTTCATAAATATAACATAAGACATAAGCCAAATGTTATTTGCGTCAATATTTGCACTACTAGGTTACTACTAGCTTACGAGCAGGTTTAAGTGTGCGTCTTGACTTACGGTGAGGAGGTGCCTTCCTTGCTTGAAGTCCTTGATTCCTGACAGGCGGTTCAGCATGCACTCCAGACCCCGGCACGGGGCCATCACACCCGCCATCTTGTACACCTCCTCGTCATCCTCCTCTTCGTCTGCAATACCAAAACACATTCAGAATTGAACAAATGATTTGTTTAATTTCCCTTATCATTTTCAATTAGTTGTACCTGTAGTTGAGTCCAGTAGTGTAAACCATGTGTAGTTGTACCTGTGGTTGAGTCCAGTGACTCGATGAACTCCTCTGTAGCATCACCCAGCAGGCCTCTCATGCGATAGACGATTCTCATTGGTTCACCCTGGCAAGACAAAAAAAACATGAACCAAAATATTAAACTTTGTGTTGCCTACCTTTGCTCTAAAATGGTAAGGCACTGGGAAAATCCCCTTTGACAATTTCTCAACATTAGGACAATACCAATCCAGGTGGTCAAACCATCGTCTCTCCTTCACTAAAAGATCCATTAGCGATGTGGCTGGTAGATGCTTAGATCATCCAGATGCGTATTGCCCTTAAAAGTTTTATACAATTCATTAACCAGACGGGACTCACCTCGTTGGTGGGGCACCAGACCTTCTTGTAGACCTCAGCGACAGACAGATCCAAGCTGATGATTTTGTTGTTCACCAGAAGCTAGGTGGGGGAAAGACACACTTTTGTTAAATTGAATATACACAGAACTATAACTGCCAAATTAACAGTCATGGCAAATGTAAGTGGGTGCCAGTTTTCAATCAGTGGTTGATTAAATGTTATTTGTTGACATATCAACAAAATGCGAAGAGCAATAATCAAATAATTATATTTTGGAGTATGGCCCCAGAAGCCTCAGCTCTGGGAAGCCTGGTAGTGGACCCTGACCCCCGGTGTGAGAAAGGGTTTGGTCTATAAGGCCTGGTCAGGGGTCTGGCGGGGCTCTGACCTCCATGCCACTGTCGTCCTCCAGCAGGGCCACCAGGTCGCAGTCCTGGCAGATCTTGTTCTTGATGTCCCTCATGAGGGGCCGGATGCCCGGCTCGTTGCTGCTGTACGGGTTCCCGGGCATGCGGCCCTGCAGGAAGTCCTCCTGCTGGGGGTCCTTCTCCAGGGTCACGAAAAACTCTGTCACCTCGTTCTCCTCCTGGGGGAGGCAGAGAGGAGAGGTGAGAGACTAGGGTGAGGGGGTGACCTCTGTCATACAGCTGTCAGATGCCTTGAACTATAGGGTTGATCATCTTTTCTATTCCTTTCATATTGTATCCTCAGATGACTGTTTTTGTATATATTGTTATCCAAAGTGACTTGTGATGAAGTCATAACTATAGCAGACAGCGGTTAACCATCTCGCTCATGGATACTAGTAATGCGCGATATAAACGATATACGATAAACGATAAAAATGGCCTACGATAGAGATTTTAATTCTATCGCGATAACGCATGTTGATGACGCAATCTACCCGCGACACGTGAAATTTAGAGCCACGAGCTGCAACGGGCTGCAACGCGTCATCGTCATCTGTAGTAAGGAGGGAGCTAGTGGATAAAGGACCGGTGCTACTTCCATTATTTGGACTTGGTTCGGATTTAAGCCGTCCGACGAGCAGCAGCAAAACATACGCTGTAGAGTGTGTGGGGCAACAGTTCTGGCTAAGAGCGGTAACACAAACTAATCTGTTCTACCACCTCAAAACAAAACATGCTATTGAAGTACCAAGAGTGCCAGGCAATGCAGCTTTTTTTTTACCCGTCTATGGCATGACACTACTGTAAAGAAACTTTTATACTTGAAACATTTTCTTTTTTTTACGTATATGTGCCTTATACTGGAAGTATTTTATTTATTAAAAAAAAATTATTGTGCTTTCATTTTGCACTTTTATGTTTTCATTTGAAGTATCTGTGCACTACACTTGGAATTATTTTCTTTATTTAAAATAGCCATGCCAAATACTGGAAGTATTTACCTAATTCACAGTATCCGTTCCTTTAACAAGACACCACCAGTTTTCATTTCATTAAGAGAACAAAATGTTTAAAACCAAATGCGTTACATTAGGCTGCAGGTAAGAAAGTTTATGTTTTGTTTGTATTTAAAGTATCTGTCATTACACAGAAGAATTTTCTTTGCCTAATACTGAAAGTATTTTCAGTACAGTGTCTGTTCCTTAAAAAGACACCAGTTTTTTATTTATCTGCAAACATTATGTTTACAGTTTACTGTATGATTACAGTTTACATTTAGCAGTTTGGCTTTCCTTAGGGTCTATGTAACCTGTTCTGAAATGGTTCTATTATAATTTATATATCGTGATATGTATCGTTATCGCAAGAGGCTGCAATGTATATCGCAATATGGATTTTAGGCCATATCGACCATCCCTCATGGATACCCATTTAATATTTCAATGCAATCTGCATCAAACGCACAGGAGAGTGGGGAAGAAAGTGAGCCTAGTTTTACATTCATGGTTAGGTCCGACTGATGAGGCCCAGTGAAACACTCACAGGGTAGATGATGCTGCACAGCCTCTCAAAGATGAAGACGGGCGTCCGGTAGTCGTCCAGGTTGTAGCGCTTGGCGGTCTCGATGCACACTGCCATGAAGGCCTTTGTCTCAGACTCGGTTCCTGTGGACAGTGTTGACACACACACACACATGTAAAGAAGTGAGGTTGCCCAAACTAGTGGCCTTCATTGATGATAGATACTGTATATATCCTATACATCTTATCTTTAGAACTATTTTAAGGTTCACAGGTCAAGGTTGGAGTGACCTAGACTGAACCTAAAATGCAATTATTGTAAAATAGGATTGGAATTGGTTCGGGGGGTTATATTTTCATTATTTGTCCTTAATATGCAACAGAAGTGGACTCTAAGCTCCCTAAAGAAGGAAGAGAAACTCCGAGTGCAAAATCCAAGGGTTGAAACCTCATCCATTAACAGTCAGGCCCTGGAGGCCAGGCCCCACCCACCCACCTGTGGTCATGTCCTCCAGCATCTCCAGCAGCATGTCCTGGGTCTCGTCGATGAGCTTGGTGCGTTGGACCACCAGCTTCCTTAGACACAGGTAGCCGTTGAGCACCGTGCCCACCAGCCGGCTCTTGAAGTGCCGTTTGATGGACTCCACCTCCACGAACGACGACAGCAGCCCTGGGGAAAGGGGTCACAACGTGTCAAGACCAGCCAAAAACATCAACATTATCTTAGTGGAAGCAAATGCATGGTACTGTCCTACAGAGGGCACTATAGCGTATTCAACAAATGGTCAATTCACATGAAGAATGTTCTGCTCCAAGCAATAGTGGACACAGATAGACCTATGGAACCTGAACACGTTAGGTTTTTATTTATTTATTTTTAAAATCATAATATCGTATCACAATATTTACAGACTCGCAATACACATTTTATCGGGACCCAAAAAACATAATATTGTATCCTGTGCTCCTTGCCGATTCCTGTCCCTCCCAAGCTACAGCTAGACATACCCGTCAAGCTCTTGAGGGCGTAGCCCTGCTGCAGGTCGGTGCTCAGAGTAGCTTCTTCCAGAGCCAGCAGGTTGGCGATCTCCTACACAGAGATACAGAGAGAGATACTGCTCATGAATCACTGCTACTGTAATGCCTAGTAATCTTTCAAATACAAACATTTGTTGTTTGCTGCCGTTTTAAGAGAATAAGAATTAAAGGCAAACCAATGCAATTTGGATTGCTTAATTGTGTGTACCAATTGTATACATGGGTTTAATAATCATCAATAATCAATAATCATCATCAACAGTTATACAAGGGTGTTCCTATTGATGTTCTCATGAAGCAGGGACCATGGCATGAACACGGCCAACCATACCAAGAACATTACGTTCTCAGGGTATCGTCAGAGACTTGGATTAAAAACATTCGTCCACTGGTATATTTATATTATTATAATATTCATGGAGCCTCTAGTAACCTTGGTGATGAGGTTGCCGATGTAGGGAAGGACCCCGCGGGCGGCCAGGTACACCTTCCAGTGGGCTGGCTTGATGAGCTTCTGGTACAGACCCAGGTACTCCACCGCACACTCCCCTGCTACACTCAGCTCGTCCAGGTAGCTAATTTAGAAATTAAATGAGGATTAAACAGTGATCAAGGAAACAATTTTTTTAATCCACAAAAATATATACATTTCCATTACAAGTGTAGAGCCTAGACACCTTGTTTATCAATAACAGCCCATTCAATTATTAATAATTATTTAATTGAATAACTTCTGCATCCTAATTGGTCCTTTCACTGTGTCCTACACCCAGCCCCCTACAGCCATGTTGCTAGGCGACCCTGGTGTGGGGGCTCCTACCTGGTGAGCAGGTCCAGGACCTGCTGCTTGCGGCTGGGGATGGTGCTGAGGGCCTCCACGATGGTACAGGCCGCCTGCCTGGCTGCCTGGGTGGCAGGCGTGAAGAGCACCTTCAACACACACACACACACACACAGTCATTTAGAATCGGTGCACAGATCTTCGACATCATGACAAAAAAAAAGTCAAAAGTTAGCTTGACGTCTAACGACTACTAAAATAAAATAATAAATGCAAGAGAGATTACCCTTTACAAACTGCCTTGAGAGTAGATTGTTAAATTCAAGGACCAACAAATATCGAGGAATGGTGACAATGCACGTCTACTTTTTGTCTATACGCCTCAAGGAGACGTTAGTTGCAGGTTAAGCATGGTAAAGAGTTGTTACCTGACGAAGCCAGTTGTTGTGGCTGAGTTTGAGCAGGCGGGGGAACAGGCCCTCGGTCCTGGACCTCATGAACTGCTTCCACTTCCACATGTACTTCTCCAGCAGGTAATGCCTGCGCAGCTCCACCTTGCTCTGGGGCTTGGACACCGTCTCCTGGCCTGCAGGGGAGAGAAACATCCAGGAATTAAAGTCATGACGAGTGGATGAAATAGACTACATAAGAAAACCGCAAAAAAGCCACTGAAATACAATGCAGTCATTTTTCAGGACACTTCACTTACATCGAGCGGGGAGGCACTTCTTCCAGGCTTCGTAAGAGGCTTTAGGGTCCTTCTTCAGCCACAGCTGAGCCTGGGCGTGGATCTCATTGCTGTAGGGCTTCACTGTGGTCAGAGACTCCACAGCAGCATCCTACACACACAAAATTACAACACTGTTAAGTATCAAAATATAAAAGTAGATCACATGACCCTCCAAGACCAATGGCTGCGTGGCGTTTACCTTGTTCTTTTTGCTGGTGGGCGCGGGAGGCTTGATGAGCTTCTGCAGGATCCTCAGACACATCAGGGTGATGTTCTCCACCACCACGGGCGTCTTGATGTTCACAGACATGAGGAACAGGCTGAGGGCTGGATGGAGGAGAGAGGGGAAGATGCATTACAAGGATGTTTGCAGTGTCACCAAGTGATGAAGGAGGAATTAAGGCCGACTTCACATCCATTTACAAGCATGCATTATTCATCAATCCTGAACATACCACAGCGCAGCCTGAGCTCCCAGCATCCGCCCTCTTTGGAGATGGAGTCTGTCAGCAGCAGCATCTCATACTGCAGGTTACTGACCTGTGAGGGAAACAAGGACCATCAGACACAAACACACCTCACACACCTGTCACATCCCAGTAGTTTGGATCTGAATTCCTTAAGTAGGATAATAGAAATACAGTCTGTATGCGACTCCAGACGTCCGGTTGAGGAAGGGCTGGTTAATATCGTACCAGGTCTGGATTGGCCCAGTGACCTTTAAGGGCCGAAGACACTTTGGCGATGATGAGGTCATTCATCTGCTGAGTGGCTTCCGGGTGATCCCTGGAAGAAGAGAGGACAACAGTGTTTACATCAGCACACACATAGAGCTAGGTGTTGGAAACAGTTAACCTCACACAATATAACAATTGAATTGTTAGTTAGCAGAAACCTTTATCCAAAGTGACTTCAGGAACAGGTCACTTAGGTGTAGTCATTTAGTTCAAGGTATGCTCACGGTAGGGGCATCTTGCTCAAGGATGCCTACATGTAGACTGCAGACTTTGACTACAACCTTTGGGCTGAAAGTCAAACACACCCAACGACTACACTGCAACACCTGATGCCTCCACAAGCTGACCTACACTGCACACCTATACTGAGCATTCATCAAACCGTACTCCAGCACAATGTTTCTCAGTTCTGGATGTGCTGAACAACAGGTGTGAAAGGACTCACCTGGTGAGGAGGCAGACCAGCTGCCGCACCTCCTCCCGCATGGCGGCCGTGCCCCGCCGCAGGTTGTACTCAAACAGCTCCCGGATCAGCCCCTGGAGGACCAGGATCTGCCGGAGGGCCGGGTTGGTGGCCAGGGCGCGCAGCAGCGTGATGCAGTGGCCCGTGACGGCCGAGGCGCAGCCGTAGCACTTGTTGGAGGAGGTGTGTCCGCAGCCCAGCACCGAGAGGGCGCGGTACTGGCTGGCCGTGAAGGTGGGCTGGTGGCCGCCGCTGCTGCGAGACGACTTGGTGGCCGCCTCGCGCTGCTGCAGGTCGTACTCCAGGAGCTCCTTGCGGGACGCCAGCACCTTCTGCTCACGCACGGGGGAGGGGGGGCGGGGGGGGGGGGGAGCGGGCCAGCGTTCAGTGGGGGGTTTCATGTACTATCCAACAGACCAATGGTATTTATCTCAAACCTCAAAGTACAGGTTGGTTCATAATGTGGAAATCTAAATTGGCTGGTCAAAATCTTAATAGGGTTAGAATTTCGTCCTCCCATTTGCCAGTTTGGTCTGGTGGCTTGGACTTCTCAATTGTGCTGCAGCCTATTTACTAACGTCAAGTAAATGCATCTAAAGAACTTCACTTTCCATTCTTCACAAAACAAATTTGAGCACTTTCACACCAATGTCTATTTGTGTCCATTCTCAAAAACAAACTTTCAAGGATTTCAAGGACCTGGAGAAGAATGGAGGCCTTCCTAGAGGAAAGGGAGATCTTTACCTGGATGATCTTGGAGAGCTCGTCGAAGGACGTCTTGCAGTCTCCGCTGTACTCCTGGGCCAGCTGCTGGATGTAGCGGTTCACGTTGGCCGACGAGGCCCCCAGACCACCACCGGCCCCTGAGTCATCCTGGAGGAAGCAGAGGGAGGGGTCAAGAACACTCACGGGCAAAACAATATGAATGTAAACACACAAAGCAAAAGGGATGTATTGTCAAGTGTGTCATCCTACATGCCATTTGTCTCGGTAAGTGGTTGCAAGGAAGTAGTGCAAAGTTTAAAATACAACTATCTGGCAAAACAAATACAAATATATAAATCAAAAAATAAATGCATAACAAAAATAAACAGACAGAGAAGACAGAGAACAGACAAAAGAAGACAAATGAATGACATGAATAAGCCATGACAATGTGCATTGTATTTTACATATAAACACATGAAGATAGGTGAAGATGCCGTCTGCCGTGTCGCATATTCTCATAGTGAGCAACCAACCTGAGGTTTCTCCGGCGCCGCCTCATTGACCTTGGACAGCAGGCTCTCCAGCTGGGGCCGGTGGCCCATCAGCTGGTGGTACACCCGGTCCGCCTTATCCAGCAGGGTGTTGATGTTGGTCACCGCCTGCAGAGAGACACACGCATGGGACACATTTAAGTCTAGTCGTAGACATACTAGTTGGAGGACACAACAACATATGCAAGTGGGGTTTTAGCCGGAGTATTGTGGAGTTGGGAATCACCTTCTTGCGGTCCTCCTCGTTCTCGATGGGATCCACGGCGCAGCAGGGTTTGGCGTACAGCATGAAGTCAAAACGGGCATATTTGCAGAAACCGCAGGCGTTGCACAGGAAGGGGTCCTTCTCATCATAGTTGATGGACCTGATGCAAGAGACCATAAGTATGTTTTATGACGCATGTGATCAATCTACGTGTCTGGAAAACTGGAATTCTCATCCTCATCCTCTTTTCTGTCTACAAATTAATTGCCAATGTTCTCCAGGAAGGTCTGAGGCTCACCTGCACTTGTGGCACTGGTACACGTTCTCGCCACAGTTGCCGCACACGCCGGGGTTGGCGGGCACCGAGGCGCTGCAGCGGGGACACTGCAGCGTCTCCGTGGATGCCTGGTAGTTCTCGTAGAAGTCGGAGAACTCGATCATCAGGTTGGACGCCACGATGGGCAGTGGCAGGTCGATCTTCACCTCAGTCTGGCCTGGGGTCAGCTGCACCTTCTTGGCCTTGTGCCAGCGGGCGGGCCTGGGGGAAGGAAAGAGAGGTTGGGGGCTGTTAAATACTTAGACTTTCAGAAGGAGGACATTCAATCTTTTCATTGTAGTCAAAGCCCGCCGCATGCCCTCGGCATGCGGCCAGCCAAGCCAAGCGACCCACTTGTTCTTGAGCTCCACGATGGCCTGCACGGTCCGGTTGTTGTAGTAGAGGTTGACGGTGCGCACCATCTTGGTGCGCTTCAGGTCGCCGATCTTCACCGTCACCTTGCTGATGGTGTGGCTGCCGATCAGCTTCACCACCTGCTGGGTGGTGGTGTAGCGCGTGTCCACCTTGATGGAGGACAGCTTGATGTTCTGTGGACAAACCGAAAAGAGGATTAGAGGAAAAGCCCAGCACACACGGACACTGTCTGCAGTGTTCAGACTTGGTGCAGGCCATAAAAAGGTATGTATAGGTGTGTGCCATAGAGGGATTGTTTATGTCAGGAGGAGACTCACCGAGAGGGGGACCTCTGGGTTGTTGCAGACCAGGCAGGGGTCACTCTCCAGGAAGAAGCCGTCAAACTCCACCAAGCCAGACAGAGTGCTGGGGGGGGCGGGGGAGAAGGACATTGGTGATGTAAGATCTTCCAAGGGTGAATGTGTGAAAAGGAGGCGGCGTCATTGTAATTGTTAGCTGGCTAATGGAAGTTAAATGTATAGGTGAATGCTCACTTGTAGATGTTGGAGTTGGGGTGGTTGGTCAGGATGTGGTTCTGTGTTCTCAGGATCTCCACAGCTTTCTGGGAATACTCTTTTAGCTGGAGGGACAGAAAGGGAAGTTCAATTCATGAAAAGATAAATATTGTACTGGTTGCCGTTTTCCATTTCTATCGACACTTAAAAAGGGCCAGAGAAACTATATTCTGGTCAACATTTGTTAATAGACTTTTCACTCTACTGCAATTTGCTGATGAAAATACAAATAAAACCAAAATGCACCTTCTTCTCAGTCTGGGGGGTCTTGAGGGAGAAGTATCCCAGCAGGTCCACAAACTGGGCAGCTTTGCGTCCGTAGGCGGGCAGCTCCGGCCAGATGGCCCAGGTCAGCTCCAGCAGCAGCTCCTGCTGGGACTTACTGGAGTTCCTGTAGGACCACAAGGAGGGTGTGTTAGGAACGGACCAGTGAGGCCAACGCCAGAGTGTAGGAGGGGTGGTGTTCACTTTTCAAGATGTTTGTATTATTGTCGTCTTTGGAGGGAAATGGGGTCACATTTTCATTTGTACTTGGATGAGCCTCCAGGCCAAAAGACACACACATACTTGTCTCACTCTCATGCAGTTATGTCAAGTTTAAGCTGTTTATATTTGAGATGGCTAGAGATATGTTTATGTCCATCTCTGTCATTCGGTGTATTACGGTATCTGTCGATGCTTATGTCCCAAGTAATTAGGTGTATTACGGTACCTGTAGATGTTTATGTCCTCAGTCATTAGGTGTATTACAGTACCTGTAGATGTTTATGTCCTCAGTCATTAGGTGTATTACAGTACCTGTAGATGTTTATGTCCTCAGTCATTAGGTGTATTACAGTACCTGTAGATGTTTATGTCCTCAGTCATTAGGTGTATTACAGTACCTGTAGATGTTTATGTCCTCAGTCATTAGGTGTATTACAGTACCTGTAGATGTTTATGTCCTCAGTCATTAGGTGTATTACAGTACCTGTAGATGTTTATGTCCTCAGTCATTAGGTGTATTACAGTACCTATAGATGTTTATGTCCTCAGTCATTAGGTACTTAAATGTTATGTCCTCAGTCTTGGTGTATACATATAGATTTTATGTCCTCATTAGGTGTAATCATCCAATTATGGTCATAAGTAATAGAACCGTAGATGTTGCAGCGCCAGACAGTGGGCCTGCCAGCGGACAGCAGAGGAGTTGGACTCCAGCAGGAAGCAGCGCAGGAACTGGATGAGCGTCTCCTTGTCGGCAAACTTGTTCAACTGGCTGACCAGCGCCATGCAGAGCTGGTCCTCCTGGCTGCCCACCGCCTCACCTGCAACCAGACCCCCCACCAGGACACCAGGCATTTAGACTGAGGTCACGGTAACATACACTCCAGCAGCACCTTTGCTTGACTCAATGCTTCATGTTATTCATGTTCAAATGACTGTGGCCTTTGAAATAAAATATTTAATCAATCATTCTGCAAATTATTTGCCCTAATCTCCACAATTAGTTGCTTTGTTTTTACTGTTAGTCATTGAGCAGACTTTTCTTCATGAAACATTACCTTCAGAGAAATGCATTAATGAGCAGTGAAGAGTTTGAAGGAAAAAATTCCAGGGATTGGAACCTACAACCTTGCGGCTGGGAGCCCCCCACTACACTACCCTGCCAGCGGTGAGGCTGCGTGGTTTCCTCACCATCCTTGTCCTTCTCCTTGTCCTCCTTCTTGCTCTTCTTGCTGGAGGACTTGGTCTGGGAGGGCTGGGAGCCTCCCGCCTGGCCGCTGCCTCCCGAACCTCCTCCTCCCCCCGAGGAGGAGGCGGAGGAGGAGGAAGTGGCGAGCACCTTGCTGCCGCACAGCGCGCAGGAGAGCAGCTGCAGGAGCACCGGGGACACACCCTCGTCCACCAGGAAGCTGACCTGCAGCAGGAAGTACAGCACGGCTGCAGAGGGAGAAAACCAGTTAAAATGGAGGAGTGAATGGACCAAATAGACAGGTTCTAAATCTTGATTTTCTTTCACAGCAAAATAAATAACTAAATGATAAACATACAGTCGTCCTTCATGCAGAACTTCTGCCAGTTGATGGTCCTCTGGGTGGCGATCTCAGCACAGGCCTTGAGGTGCTCCATCTGCAGAGAGGACACAACGATCACCAGGCTCAACACACACACAAGATATATATACCACACATCAACACCCCAAAATTGATTTATTCCCGAATGACAACCTCCCTATAGAGTTTCATTAAGACAGACGATACAAACAGACAAAAAAAATCGACGTAGAGGGACATACAGACAGAAAGACAAACAGATGGACGGGACATACAGACAGACAGAGAGGCAAATAGATTGACGTAGAGGGACAGTCAGACAGACTGACAGACAAACAGATGGACCTAGAGAGACAGACAGATGACAGAGAAAAACAGAGGTATGTATAGGGACAGACGGATGATACAGACCGAGAGGGAGAGACAAATAGATGGACGTAAAGAGACAGACACAAACAGACTGACGGAAATGGACAGAGTGACGGACAGACAAGACAGAAGGAGAGAGAAAGAAAGACGGACAACCAAACCAGCTCAAGTCAGAGAGTCGCGCGTGGCTCCACCCACCAGGCTGATGAGCGTGTCGTACTGCAGCGCGGACCCCGAGGTGGCGGTGAGCACGCCGGCGCGCAGGTTGATGCCCTGCTCCTCCAGCAGCCTCTTGATGGCGCGCACGTGGGAGTCCAGCGTGTGCAGGTCCCGCAGCTGCCGGTACTTCTCCTTGGAGCCGCAGATGAAGAGCAGCAGCTTGCGCACCTGCCGCCGCACGAAGGGCGTCTGCTGGATCATCAGGTACTGAGAGGGTGGGAGAGAGAGGGGCAGGGGATGGAGGCGGGGTTATAGTGGGACCAACAACCAATTGATATTGAACTAGTGATCAAAAGATTGATGTTGCTTTGAGCTGCCATCATGTGTTTGCTCATTCGGTACCTATTGCACTCCTAACTAGCTCTGGAATGGCAGTTTTTGTACATGTTGAACATAATGTTTACCTCTGACAGGAAGTAGAACCAGGAGTGGTCGAAGACGGGGGCGGGGATGCGGGGGTTGGTGTCGGCGATCTTCTTAATCTGGTACGGCAGCCGCAGCACCATCTCCGTCAGGAGCTGTGAGTACGCCTCAAACACATCAGCAGCGTGGCCCTGGGGAACAGGAATAGACACACGACATGGCGTAAACAACAGCAAACAACCTCAGTGTAGAGGATGGAGGGGCAGCAATCAATTGAATTGGAATTAAATAAAATCTGATAGATAAAATGTAGTGAAAGATCTCTATCTTGGTATATTTGAAGATAGAGGCTTCAGGTTCAACAACAACAACTTGATAAACCAAGGTCTCTACAGTAGAAGGCGGGAGTAACCACGACGACAAAGTGTCCTACCTTGACGTATTGTCTGAGGAAGAAGGGGCTCATGTCGGGGGGCGAGGTGGCTGTGTGCGGCCTCAGCAGCTGGCTGGCGGCCACCGGCTCCTCCTCACCCTGCTGGCTCTTCCAGAACTCCAGCAGGGACTTGAGCACGTGGAGGCAGTAGTCAATGGAGCCCAGGCTGAGCAGGGCTGTCGCCGTGGCGTTGGAGATCAGGGACGACGACTGGGGCAGGAGGAGAGGAGAGCAGGGGTTCAGTTCTCTTCTCATAGGCTAAATGCAACCTCGGCAGCTCCAAGTGAAGGGAACAAGTGTTTCCTTAATGTGTCTGTGGGTTTGGTGGCTGGCCTGGGCCATGTGAGGCCAATTAAGCCAGCCAGCCACCAAACACACACTCCCACAGCATCGTTTGAAATAGTTGAAATAATGCATTTAATTTTCCATTGATTTTATAGTTTTACTATGAAATCTGAATATGTTTGTCTTACAACAAAATTGTAAGATACGTTGACCAGTGAGAGGACAGCGCGGGGCTGGGGGGGGCTTGCAGGTGGACCCGGGTGAGGGACGGACTCACCTCAGAGGAGGACTTGGAGCCAGACTTGGTGCGGGACATGAAGACGCTGAGCAGCCGCATGATGACCAGGTGCACCTCGTTGACGGCGCTGCGCTCGTTCTTCTTGGACACGTCCTGGGAGCACATCAAGGATAGAGGAGGAGTGAATAGAGGTGGGGGTTAGTTAACAACCCATACAGCATTGTACCACTATATTTAGCATGGCAATATAGTATTGTCGTATTGTAGTATTGATACACGGACGCAACCAATCTTTTGAAGGAAAGAGTATTTCTTGTAAGCCTTTTGGATTGTCTTAAATGTCTACGATTACATCGATTTTGTTTCTTGTCGTTTGCAAAACCACACACCTTAAATATGTCCTTTTAGGGACAAATAAAACATTTAAAAGATAATCTGTAGCCGTTCTGCAATTCCAGGGTGAGGGTTCAAAGGTCACACATGAAAGTGATGCCTTTAGCGCCACAACAGCGTTGGCGGGTGGTCACCTTCTTGTGCATGCCCAGCTCGGCGATGAGTCGAGCCAGAAGGTCGTCCAGGGCGCCCTTGTCCTTGTCGTCCTCCCCGTCCAGGTCAGAGGTCAGCATGAGGATGACCTGCATGTAGGGGATGGCGCGCACCCCGCCCACGTTGTGCAGCTGTGGCAGATGTTGCAGCAGACGCTCCAGCAGCATCAGGCGGACCATGTGAAGCCTGCAGGGAGCGGGGAGAGACCCAGCCATGCGTTAACGATCACGAGGAGTCCACTGAAACTGCTTCTTCTGCCCCGAGGCTTCTGGGAGTTGTAGTTCTTTACTAAGGAACACGTTCAGTCATTGGAATGGGAGGTCTCTGGGGAGTCTGACCTGTTGCTGGTGGTGACGTCCCCCTCGTTCTCCGCCTCGCCCTCCGAGCCGTCGCCCTCCTGCTGGGCTGCCGTGGTGCTGATGGCCCCCGTGCTGGAGCTGACGCTGCCGGGGCCCGCCGGGTGGCCTTCCACCGCCGTGTCCCCGTACGCACTGCTACGGCCAGACACTGGAACACACACACACAGATTAGAATTGCTTCACTACTTTGTGAAAACTTAAAATCAAATGAATCAGCTACAGAAACGATATTAACAGAAAGATGATAAATCCCATTCAGGAATCATGCCCACGCTAGTATAAGTTAATAAATCACTGCAACACCTGCATGTTCCTCCTGGGATTAACACAAAGAGTCCCTCCCATCACGTCTATTGAGTTTAATGGCGTTGGTACAACTCCACTCACCGCTGTGCTCTCCGGCTACAGAGTCGACGGCGGAGCCTCCACTCTCCGAGCCCACGCTGCCCCCGTGCTCGGCGGGGGAGGTCCGCAGCGTGGAGCCGTCCGTGGCCGCCGTGCTGCCCTCGTCGTCCGAGGCCGGGGCTGGAAGATACCAACACAACACAAAAGAGCATGAGCTGTGACCAGCAGATACACCCACGGGCTCTCATCCACGTCTCATCACTAATTCTCCAGCCGCAACCCCAGGAAGACACTTCTAAATGTAAAAAGACAGTAAATAAACATTGGTTATAATGGGTGATTTACATCTATACTTGAGTGGTTGTTGCGTACATTCTAAGCAAGGGTAGCTCCAGGGGGAATGAAACCCCCAACCCGTGGCAGTGTTAACGTAATGCTCAAAAGCCTGAATTAGACCTGACCATAATGACCGTGGTATTAGGGCTGGGTGATAAAACGATAACGATATGTATCGCGATAGACACGTAATCAATATCAATAGAACGTTGATATTTTTTTTCCCTTGTTGGAAGAAACCGGAGCTAAGAGTCTAGCTCCGCTTTGAACCAGAGTTTGCGAAGCAAGGTTGGTTGCATGAACAAACCACCCGTCCTCTGGTACCTAGCAACGTATGGAGTGACACGCCAATAGCCAATCATGTAACAGTATAACTTTTTGGTTGTGCCATCTCGTTGTCTTGTGTTCGTGTTTGTTTCTTGAATAACAGAAACAGCGTGGTGTGAGAAGTGAAAGATGAGCGCCGCAACGAGCGAGGAAATTGTCGACAAAAATGGAAAGGTCAGCTCGCCAGTATGACAGTTTTTTGGATTTTGTAAGTCAGACCGTAGTCAGACCAATGTTGTCTGTAAATTATGCAAGACCGTCGTCCCCACCAAGACTGGTAATACAACCAACTTGTTTTACCACCTTAGCCACTCTCACCCTTTGGAGCACAGCCGTATCTGACAACATTTTTTGTTAAGCACTTTATTATTGATAATTGTTACGTTTTCATTGTGATTTTAATTTTCATTCAGACTTATGTTTATATTTATTTATTTGAGTGTTTTCCATGGTTGTGTTGACATTCCTTTTCCCTGTCTGCCTACAATCAGAGGAAGGTTAATTTTAAAAGAATAATTTGTCTCCTGGTCCTTATTTTAAATAGGTCATACAAATTATCAATAATTATCGATATCGACCGATATGAAACACTTATATCGTGATACAGTTTTCAGCCATATCGCCCAGCCCTACGTGGTATACATCACAGGATCACAATGTTTGAGTGTATTACAAATCTCTGAGTGCACGGTTAGCGGTGCTCCGTGGCAGGAGGCGCCGGGGGCTGACCTGAGGCGGTGGTGTCCGACAGGGTGCCTGCGTCCAGGGAGGAGGAGCTGGGAGCCTGGCCGGAGAGACCCAGGCTCTGGAGGCCCAGGGCACTGCTGCTGCTCCCTGGATACAACACACCGAGCTGACGTTGGAGCTCTGATTTCACATGGGAATTTTAACCCTTTTATTTTATCATCTGCTACAGGCCCGATGTAAGGGACACATTTAACAACGATTAATATGGATAGTTTTTTGGTTTAAAAACATCACAACCATTTTTTATTTGTGTAAATAGTAGCATTAATAGTGTAATTAGGGTGATAAGCACATTAGCGTGCCATTGTAACATTGTGCTATATAAATAAAGCTTGACTGATCGAATAGGAATGAGGAAGCCGGTTTACCATGCACACCTTGCTGGTCCTGCTGCAGGCTGAGGGCGATGGCCAGCTCCACCATGGTCTCGTCGTCGGCGTCCGGGGGTATGTCCAGCATGGGGGGGAAGCCCTCGGCACCGGCCAGCAGAGCCTCCAGGGGCGACGGGTTCCCATTGTTCACGTTCTCCGCCGTCTCCAGCACCATGGACTCAGACTGGGGAGGGGGGGGGGGGGGGGGGGGGGGAGGACACAAGCAGGTGTTGTGACGCGGTTAGCTACTGGGGAATGTATCACGAACATGCTCCATATATTTTTTTGATCAGCAAGCGCTCACTCAAAGTCCCCAAAAAATGGGATTCACTGTCTTCTTTTATCTCCGCTACATAAATTGATCACCGACATGATCATATGGAAAATATTGATCCGGAACACTCTACTCTTCCGACCTGCTGGGCATATTGAGTACAGACTTACCGACTTGTCTTATTTGCCCTAATCTCCACAATTGGTTGATTTACTGAGTCATTGAGCAGGAAAGTCCAGACAGGGTATAAATAGCTTTTAGATGCTAACCTGTGCAATGTGAAACACCACCCCCTCACGTCAGCACTGGTGTGCTTATCAGTGAAATGTAACATTTTTCCATATGGAGAACCTGTGATGTTTTGGTTGATCACAGCGGTCTGTGTGTGCTCACCACCATCTCAAAGTCTCCGTGGTCCACCTCGTTCTGCTCCTGGCTCTCCCTCCTGCCCTCGCTCCCTCCCGTCAGCACAGAAGACTGGATCTTGTCGTCGGGGTCGTCGTCGTCATCATAGTCCTTGTCCCCTAGAGAAGACAATAAGGAGTGCGACAATGAGCATCACTAAACGCTTGTCCATCGCTGAATGCTTGTCCACTATCACAAAAGAGGCAACATGTAGCTATGGGCTGTACTACAGATTACAGCATGCACATTTCATAATGATATATCCATTTATGATCGACCAGGTTAGTGGTAAGACGCCTACCCATGGGTGTGTTGGAGCGTGGAGGGGACGGGAGGGTCACGTGCCGGCGCTTGTTCCTGGGCCGCAGGACTCGAACCAGCGCCTGCTTGCACGCAAAGCTCACAGAGGTGTCCTGCGTGAAAATGAAGTTCAAAACACCATGGTTTAAGTTACGGGATCGTCCAGATTATCTTGCATGGGCCTATTATACACACTATTGGTTCAGAACCTAGAAGTTCAGAAGATGGCTGGTTTATGATGGCATTGGGAGAACAACGCGTACCGGACACAGCAACATTTGCATGTAGATCTTGGAGGCCACATTGATGTAGTCCAGTTCACACGTGCAATAGCCATGGATGATGTCCACCAAGGCATTCACGGTGGCCTCAATGTGAGTCAGACCTAGAAGACCAAATGAAAGATTGACAGGATGAGCAACAAAGAACTCAAACATCTTATTGTCAACATGTCATAAGCGTGGCCACATGACCAGATCAAAATGGCCAGATATGGGAGGAGATTCACCAGGCAGGCAGGCGGGAGCCAGGAAGGCATTCTTCGGTTTGAGTGCGTGGAGCTTCCAGAAGTTGTTCACAAGCTGCATGATGAAGTTATCGCTCTCTCCATCCACCATCTTCTGTCCATCATCTGCCAAATCTAAATCAAGACAGAACAGGTTTGAATGAGTCAACAGTAATACTTTTGTAGGGCTATCAAGTGTAAGTGAACTCCCTGTATCATAACATGATTTTAGGTTCACCGTCACTAACATCAAACACTGGGGGGCGTGGGTCGTTCTCCTGCTTACCGGCATCCTGGCGTGGTTTGGTCTCCGTGAAGTGGACCAGGTTGCTGGGTCTCATGATGGCGATGGAGCGGGCGGTGATCACCAACCTCTGGAACACATCTGGGTCCAGCTCCCTGCCCTCGCCGCTGCAGCTGTTCAGACACTGCACAGCGTTGCCGAGCAGCGACTGGTCCTGAGGAGAGAGCACACGGGAGGTGAGGCATATGTAAAGTAATGCCCATAGTTGCAGTATAACGACATACACAGTACTTTGATACTTCCAAGATTTTCTACAGACAAGCCTTGTCTCCTAATCTGACGCACCAGATCATTTGAGAGACAGAACCTACCTTGTGGTTGTGGTAGGCGGTGCGGCTGGTGTGCAGGCTGGCCAGCAGGCCCTTGGTGTGCTGCTGCACGCCGGCAGGGGTGGCCATGGACAGCAGCAGGGTGGCCAGCTCCAGGGCTGCTGCCTTGTTCTTCTCCTGGAGATGCAGATCACACAAAACACACAGAGAACCAAGACAACATGAGGACAGTATGGGACCCAAGGGAGTCGGAGGTCTGTGGGCATCGTGTGGTGGCTAAGCAAACACGTTTGTGCATCTGCTTCCACACAAATAGTTTCTACCCCATGAACATGGCGATCACATTGCTCTACTACACTCTAAGGGATTAAGTAGTAGTTTGCTTGAGGCTGTGAATCATTAGGCAGTCAGTGTGTATATACAGGATGCAGAGACAGGGTATTACCTTCTCATTGGACGAGCCCACGGCAAAGCAGCTCTCCAGGGCTTCCAGAGAGCTCACCACCAGCCTGAACCAGAGGAGAGAACCAGTCAGCCCTGCACCTGATGCTCAATGGACTCCAAATCAGTTATATAAAAGAAAACCACAACCCTTAGCAATCTGTGCAACTTTCACAAAGTAAAATACAAACGCATCAAATGCAAGTTTAATAAATGGTTGCACTGTCAAAAAAAGAAAAGAAAAAGAAAAGCCAAAGACCAAAACGAACTAATATCTACCTTATGCACTTATGCTTAAGTGTGGAAATGAGAAATGGCATGTTCAAAAGGTGCAGGCATGTGTACACACACACACACACACACTCTCTCTCTCACACACTCTCTCTCACACACACTCTCTCTCACACACACTCTCTCTCACACACTCACACTCACCACTCTACTGGCACACATGCACAAAGCCATCCAAACAACAAGCAGAGAAAGGGCTGTTTTATACTAACCGGTCCAGGGTGGATAAGGACTCAGTTTCACAACTTTATATTTTGTGGGGGTGTTTTGTTTTGGGGTTTTGTTTTTTTGGGAGGAGCAAAAGAAAAAAAGAAACAAAATAACAGTGAGGTTCACAGAGAGACAAGTGGAAGTAAATGAGTCAACTGAAAGAGAAGAGAGGCATGCGAGAGAAGATGACATCGAGAGAGCCATGCACTGAACACGCTACATGGCCTGATCACTGATACTCTATGAGACAACTCCCATTAGATAACCTCCAAGATAACCATTATTAGATAACCCACCAGATAACCATTATTAGATAACCTATTAGATAAACGCTATAAGAACCCAGTACATAACCTATTCGACTACCTACAAGACAACCGCTAATGGATTACCTCTTAGGATATCTAATAACTTATTTGAGAGGTAACCTATTGGACAACAGTCATTGGATAACCTCTGTAAGATTCCCCCAAAGTCCCTAGACTGCTTCTGGATCTGTGGTCGCTGTATTCCTTTTGTGGATTGTGAAAATGAAAAAAAAAAATTTGTTTGTAAATGGTTCTGTTCCTTCAAATGGCATGGTTGTAGGAGCCCTTATTTGGACACGTTGCTGTGCTTCTACACTGCTCAGCTACTCTGTTAGGATCAGCAATCAAGAAGAACACCACCTCACCGAGAGCCTGGGCCCTTATTATGTGCGCCACTACTGTAACATTATTGGTTAACCTAGCATGCATACATCACTATAGCCCTCCTTCTCTGTATCAAACTACAATGCAGCACTCAAAGAAATGCATATAATGAACCTTTAGGAACATTGAAACATCAATATCACAGACAGGAGAAAAGTGGTTTGGAAAACAGATTTGGAGGAAACAATTATATTAAAACATCAATTGACACCTTTATGAACAATCCTAACAGACAAATACAGTTGGCGTATATTTAAAGCGTGGCCACCTCCCCGACACAAAGCACCGGACCCGTACCTCTCCAGCACGGTGCCCGCTGGCGGCGGTGGGCGTGGACCACGTCTCCGTCCGAGGCGCCGTTGCCTCTGGTTGAGGTTGGGGCTGCACACGTTGTTGACAGAGGGGCAGGAGAAGTCCTCCGGGGGCTCCTCCGGGCCAGACCAAAAACTGCTCCTTGGTCTTTGCCGCTAGACCTTGATGGAGTCCAGCATGGTGACGCCAGCCGCGGGTCCACAGACGCGCCCGACTTGGAGAGAGAAGAGATGAGGAACAACCAAATTCAATATTTACACTCACGAGTCGTTAAGCACATTGGAGCAAGCTATACAAATTGTCTGTTGGCATCTTAGGTTTTTACTCTGCTTAGAATTATTTTTAATATGATGGGTATATTATTGTTATAACGGGTTGGCCAAGCTGTGGACAAAACAAGTATGATCTCATTAACACAAAAAATAAAAACATAATATTCTTCAAAATCCATATGGTGAAATATCACGTAAAGGAATCTCAGGAGAAACAGAACAATAACGATCTCATCTCCAAGGAGCAGACTGAAACATGAAGGTGGTGTTGTGGACTCTCCGTCTGCTTACTGAAGATTGAGAGCTGCTTGTCGGCCTGCAGGGCCTCCTCTCTGGTGAAGGGGAAGTCGAACCAGCGGGCTCGCGTCAGGTTGACCTGCATGGTGCGCCCAAAGATCTCCAGGTAGGAGGGCGCGCGCTCAGATGGCCTGGCTGCCGAAGCGGCACCCGCATGCCCGTCATCACCATGGAGCTGTTGTTGTTCACCGCCTCCACCGTGAAGCCGCCGGGCTGGGGGGGGGGCAGCACACACACAAGCAAATGGTGAGACCACAGGGATTTAGGAAAAGAGTACCATGAAGCTTTGATGAATGAGGTTCAAAAAAAGATCTTCTGTGTTGCAAAATCAGGTTTTCAGAAGCCCTGGTTTTTAGCCCCTAGCACCCACCCAAGCTCTAGCTCAAAACTTTGAAAACCTTAAAAATAATGGTTAACTCAATTAAATCAAACATTGATTTTCCAACACAACCGTTCTGTTGATGTATGGAGGGGTTAAGAACTTGGAAACATCTCCCAGACCTATCACAGTCCTATGAGATTGCCAAGTCTGAGATTTATCAGAGGAGGGAACATCTGGTTTGTTTCCCACACCCGTGTCTCATAAAAATGGTAAAGCATGATGACGCTGGCAGTGGTTAGGGTGTTGGGCCAGTATATCATGGCCTCCAAACATAGCTCTGGATTTATTTTCCCCACTTTTCCAAGTTGGATGCCTACCTTGGTGTTGGCCCACGTACATTCCCAGTGGAGTTGAGCCTGTGTTTGATCTGCTGCCCGTTGTACACCTGCAGCAGGTCGTTGCCTCCGAACTCCACCTCAGTCAGCTGCTGGTTGTGTTCAAAGAAGGTCCACGGGGAAAGTCACCTGGCTGGAGGTGCGTGTGCTAGAGAGAGATGAGCACATTGGTTTGGTAAAGAGGGGAGAAGCAGCTCTTATAGCGCCTGCTGTGATTGATGCAGTCGGTGTTAAGAATCTCAGGTTGCCGATAAAAATGAAAGACCATCCATCTATCGTTGGACAAGCAAGTTTGTAATGTAATGATTTACATGGAGATTCATCTACATTTATTTAGACACGTTATGTAGACTGCTTGACAACCATGTCTAAAACTTTACCATAAATGTACCACATATATCATAGAATAGAACTTTATTAATCCCGAGGGAAATTCTTGTGCCAGGTTGCATAGCGATACAGTACAATAAAACAATATGGAAAACAGAATGATAAAAATAAACTAACGGATTTACAAATTTACAGTTAAAATATACAAATTATGTGGGCAAGATAAGATATTCCGACGGCAAAAACAATTTGGCATAAATTAAGTGAAATATTATTGGACATGATATTAAGAATATTGCAATGCATGATGATGAGAGGAGATGAGAGGTAGTGTTATAGATAATATTTATAGACAACATGATAGAGATTGCACATGATGTTGGACAGTAAAATTAATATTGCACGTAATACTGAGGAAAGTAATACTGAGGAAATTGTACATGATGTTGTGAGGTAATAATCTTGTAGGGGGGATTTATAGAGGAGGATTATAGAGTTTGATGGCCACAGGCAGAAAGGACCTCCTGTTCTGTGGTGCACCTCGGTAATCTCAGTCTAAAGCATCATAGATCAGCTACTTTGCAGACATTGCAATAGGTCGTAAATCAAAACATTTTTCCATTTTATAAAAACACAGGCAGCATGTCTCCCAGCAGTGACTCACCGGCGGCGGCGGTCTTGCGCTTGCGGACGGGCTTCATGATGCTGGCGCCGCAGCTGGGCTGCAGGGAGGGCTGCAGCCAGTAAGAGGTGTTGTCCACGTTGGCCATGTAGATGCGCAGGCTGCCGTCCTCGCACAGCAGGATCATGGTGGTGCGCTGCTGCTCACTGCTGGCCGTGTGGCGGATGGCCACCATGTCCTGGATCTAGACACAACAATAACAACATGGTCAGATGTGTCACCCGGAGGACACTAGTGAGTGCATCGTTGCACCATGCTGTACTGAACTGTAAAGATCACAGACATGACTGATGTTTTTCTGACCAGTCTAGGGAGCGTCTTAAGATGCATTGTCGACCAAAAGACTGTAGGGAACTATTGCGTTGCAATGGACTTTGCAAAGAAAGTCATACGTAGCCTTAAAGTACATTTTGTTTAGAATAGTCTATTGATCTAAAGTAAAAAATGTGTGAGATGAAACCTCTCAGTGTGTTATTGTTAGATGAAATCCTTTACTTGACTTGCACGCGTTACTTGACTTTAGCTGTGAGCAGTTTTATAACTCGGAGACATTTCTACCCAAAGCGTTGTTTCAATGGATGTGAGAGGTGGCATCATGGTGGGGCGTCGGGCCCCCCTTTCTCCCTCTCCCTCCCTCTCACCTTGGCCTTGGCCGGCAGGGTCTTGATCTCCTGAATGAGGAAGGTGTCTGGCTTCACCATGATCACCAGGGGGATGCCGGTGGTCTGCTGCACGCAGCACACCAGCCCGGGATGGTTCATCACCTCGGACCACTGGCACAGGGCCGGGGACACCTTGCTGCTGCCCCCGTTGGAGCTGGAGGAACAGGAGGAAAACACATGGAGTGTTAAGACAAAGGGGAGAACTATAACAGACTATAACACGTGTGTGGGGCAAGGAGAGGAGGTGGTTGCTTACCCTTTGAGGTTGATGGTGAACAGCCTCTGGACCTCGGTGGTGCTGCGGCTGATGGTGGCGGCGAAGGACTTGCCCTGGCTGTAGCTGAAGAACAGCATCTGCAGCACGTGGGAGTAGTACACTGACACGCCCCCGCCCGCCACCTGCCCGTTGGTGTCCTGGTGGTGCAGCCACACACAGAGGAAACACCGTTTAACCAAAATGCACATCCGATGGGTGGGTGCTCTACACAGGTCATGGATGAGCTGTGGAGTGCTTTGGTTCCTAGACTCAGGAGATGCCGGTGCGTACCTTGAGGTCGTCGTGGCTGATCTCCAGCACGTTGGTGACGTAGAAGGGGCCGTGCTGGGCGCTGCTGGACTCCTCCATCACCTGAGTGTACATGTAGCCTGCCGACGACATGATGGCGATGATGTTCTTGCCCTCCTCGTTGAAGAGGAAGGTGGCGTCGCGGATCTTGGAGCTGGGCAGCAAGAAGTAGTACATGGGACTGAGGGCGTCCGACGACAGGTCGTAGATCTGGACACAGGGAACACACACAAATGTCCATCGATACATGTATTGACAGAACATCTAGTCCTACCCTCATCCTACCAGCGCCTGCCTTATTGATAATGCATTCAAGTACTTTTCCATGTAGACGCTTTTATCCAAATCGACTCAACAGTGAATTGAGATACATGTCATTAAGCAGCAGGTATGAGTTTGTCATCTTGCTCTGAGGATGCCTACAGGTAGGGTGGGGACATGAGGGATTAAGCCCAGAACCTTTCAGTTAAACACATTAGCCACTACACACTATCCTGCAAAAGGTACATTCTGACGAACGACTCCAGTAAGAGAACATACCTTGACAAAGTCTGCGGTGATGATGGCGAGCTCGGTCTGGGAGCCCGGCAGCCAGATGGCCTTGATGATGAAGTTGCCGGTGGCCAGCTGGGGGTGGAGCACCAGGTGGTCGGACACCGAGCCAGTACTGCTGAACGTCAGCACATGGCAGTCCTGGGAGAGCAGGAGAGAGGAGACACTGGGTCTGACTCAGTGGCACAGAGCACAGGAATGGAGCCGGAGTTTGATTGCAATATTGCCGTTGGCTGTAAACAGCGGATATGGAAAGGCTGAATAGATAACTGTACCTTTATGCATTGGTTCCCCCACAATTTAAGAAAATGGAACAAAACCGCATAGTTTTTTTTGTTTAAAAAAGAATAACTAGTGTATTTCTACACAGTAAAATAGATCTCTGGACAAACACCATTAATAAGATAATAGATAGGTAAACAATGGATTAATGCTTCATTTGACACAACCAATCGCGGTGGGCCATTGACGGTCAGCTGACCTTGAGGCCGCACACTGCCAGGTAGTCCTCGTTGCAGGGGTTCCCCGTGAGGCTGAGCACGGTGAAGGGGACGGGGGCCGAGGCCAGGCGGGTCAGCGTCAGCTTCCTTTTGCTGGAGTCCGCCTGCTTGAGGAGAGCAGACAGCTGCAGCACTGTGATCTGGAGGGAGGGAGAGAGAGAGAGGGAGATGGCGGTTGAGAGGGAGGTAAAGGCTGTTGAACCATTAGTGAGGGTATTAGTTAAAGCAGCCCTACACACCTTGCCCTTCTCGTGGCTGACGGCCAGGTGTTGGCGACGGCCGTGGGGGGAGGAGAGCACACACATGGCCACGCGGCGCAGCACGTGGGCGCTGATGAGCTGGCGGATTGTCTGGCCCTGGTCCCCGCTGTAGTTCATGCGCACGTTCTCAAAGGCACCCTCCTGGGAGCCCAGGGTGGGCACCTGTAAACGATGACAAAGAGCGCCAGTGTGAGTGTGATCGAGTTTCACACCCTGGGCTTATATACAACTGTCGAATATCTAGTCAGTAATTTGTGAATATAGATCACGTTAATTGGGAAGCAGGTGTTATAATCTCTGAGTATGGTGGGTAGGGGTTAAGCGGGGCCTCTGGGTAAGCTGTGGACGTCGGGGATCAAACCCAGTACCTTTTAGCGATCACCCTAGCCACTACACTACCCATTTCTAGATGCATAGATCTTCATCCTGTGAGGCATCAGGACCGACAACAGACAGCTGACAGACTAGCCTTCACCAACAAATCAACAAAAATCCAACCAGAAACCAGCTGGCTAGCCGGAGAGTGGAGGGTGTTTACCATGAGCTGGTCGGTCATGGACACGTTCTTGTCCTGGGTGTGCAGCTCGTTCAGGGCCTGCTGGGCACGGCTGCTGCTGCCCACGGCCGAGGCCTGCTGGAAGTTGGTCTGGATGGCGTCCATGAGGAAGATCAGCATTTCCAGGATCAGCGCTGCTGTGGACGATCCCACCTGGAGACACAGAGGAGGAGATGAGAGTTCGAAACGGGAGCCAAAATGACATTTTGTTTTCCCAACTTTAGAAACCCTGTATTTTGAACCCACCACTTGGCCCAGCAGCTCCTCCTGGCAGCCCTCGATGCTCTTGCAGACGCTGCTCTTCTTGGGCCGGTCATCTTCCAGCACCTTGCCGTCACAGATGGTCACCTTGCCCTTGTTGTCGGAGGGCGAGGCGCTCTGGTGGCGGATGGCGCTCTCCGGCATGCGCATCTCGCTCTGGAAGGCCGACGACTCCTTGAGCGTGGAGCCCATGCCACTGCTGGGGCTCCGCTTGACCAGGGCCTGGAGGACGGGACGGACAGGGAGAGGGGCAGAGCAGTGAGGATGGAGTGACGGGGGAGATGGGCAAACACAATACAATGGATAAGGTGCATTACGTCTCGATTATTGGCACTGAAGCCAAAACTCGAGACATAATGCATCTTATCCATGCAAATGCAAAACTAACTAACTATGCTATGCATCAGCACACAGTAGAAACAGTATCAGGAAATGTTGCATAGCATTTGTTAGCAAACTAGATCAAAACTTGGGTTGAAATTTAGAAAAAATACAAAACATGCAATACATGAAATTGTTCATTTAGCTTTACATTTTTCGTTTAGCTTTACATTTTTCATCATTAACAGAAAGATGTTCAAGTGGAAACAGAAGGAGAACACAAACATTGGGTCAGAGATGGATTATGAGGTCCCTTTCACTTAATTTCTAGCCAAATTCACAGACGTGGCACTAGCCCTGGGTGAAATGAGGGGCTGGATGGCGGTTGGAGGGGAAGGGGAGGGGGTAAAAGTGATTTGCAAGCCAAAGTTACCGCTGTTGTCCTCTTCCCATGGTGACCTGAGGCATTCGGTCTCACCTGGCAGCTGCCATCTTCTTTGGCGCCGCAGTCGCAGAAGAAGGAGCCGTACTTGGCGTAGGAGATCTCGTGGTCTTTGTGACAGACCTTGGCGCACACCGTGCACACGCCCACCCCGTCCACCATCTTACAGGTGTGACAGTGGTACCTGCAGAGAGAGGGAGAGGACACACACTGAGCCAACGGAGACGTCGGAAAAATGATATTCAATAGTATTAGGGGGATTAACATCTAATGCATGCCGTTGTAAAACGACAACAATTGCTAGGAATATTAGAAAATTCTACTTCTATTATTTATTGTTACTTAATTAGTTCAGTAATCCAGTTTGATACATGTGGTGTGCAATGCAATAGTAAACACCTCGGCTACAGGGTCAACTGAAAGGTCTAGAGTTATATACAAGATTATATATAGGACTTGACCCAGAAAGCAGTCAAGAGATGGGTTACCAGTGCTGGTTCATGAACTCCTTCTGTGTGATGGTGAAGGTACACAGTTTATTACAAAGAGAGTCTTCATCCTGTCAAACACAAACAAAGATGAAGAGTCAAGCGTCAGTTTCCAACTAGCAACGGGCTATATTCTGTTGTTTCGACATGTGACTTTTGGATGACATGCATTTTAAAGAACAACCAACTGGGCTAAATCTATGTGTCTTCGTAACATTGAGCAGAGCTTAGCATATCAGAATCAGAAACAGCTTCATTGCCTTCGTTTTTTGCAAGCAAGGAATGTGCTTTTGTGCAATTGGTGCCAGCGCTAATCAATGACTTCTCAGTTGTGCTGCTGGTATAAAAAAGGGGGGGGGGGGGGTCATTACAGAGTCCTCTGCTTGGGAGTCATCTTCCTCCACAGCCAGGTCCTCCACCCAGTCCGAGTCCACCTCCATGGCCTTCTCCTCGCCGTCCACCAGCAGGGCCGAGGAGCTCTGGCCGCTGGTGAGCCGCAGGGCGTTCATCACGTCCGCCAGGTAGGAGATGATGTGGCAGGAGCACTCCAGCATGCTGGCGTGCTGCACAGGGGACAGGAGACACACCCATTATGTAGTAGCAGCCCTGGGCTCTCGTCAATGGATGTATTATTATTATTATTATTATTATAGCAGCAATGCTAGCTTTACCTTGCCCTGGGTCAAATTTGAGCTCACTTTTTCCACAACGTCCTTCTGTGTCAGATACCTCTTGCTGCAAAAACAGAGATTTAACAATGAATCATTCTAGTAATCATATATTTAGATGACATTTTACTGAACAGCGTTAGCTGTGTTCAATAGCTCGCCTCAATAACTCCCCCCACAGTGTATCTGAGTAGTGTATACTAAGAAGCAGCCATCTTAAGTAATCAGGAGCCTCCCGTGTTATGTTTCTTAGGTAACTGTCGTCCAAACATCACAGGCCCATCACTTCCCAAGAGGAAGGAGCCACCGCCTCCTTACCATCTGGTGAGCCAGTCGGTGGCAGCGCGGTGCAGCTGCAGGTGCCCTGCCCCCTGGCCGGCGCCGGCCAGCGTAGCCATGATGACCATGAGCTCGGGGAAGCCGGTGCCATCACCGGTGGCCAGCATCTCCGTCGCCATGGGGATGAGCGTGCCGAGGAGCACAGTGCACACGCCCTCGCCCACCTGGCTGTTGTCGCGCACGATGTGCGTGGTGAGCAGCTGCAGCAGCTGCCGGTTCTCCTGCACCACGTCCAGGTGCTCCGAGTCCTTGGGCGGCGTGGCCGTCATGCGGGTCAGCCAGGACTGCAGGCGCGCCGGCTCCACGCAGGCCAGCTGGGCCAGGGAGCCGCACAGGCACAGCAGGCTGGGGTTGGGGTTCTTCTCCGCTGGGGGGGGAGGGGAGGGTGGAGAGGGGACACGAGGTCAGCGGCTGGATATGGCACAGGTTTAATTTCCATGTCTCATCTAAAATGAGATATTCATTTAATACAGAAATGTCAATTTAATGATTCATTGACGAGATATGAATTGGGTTTATTTTTCCTCATCCAAATAGAGATGCCAGTTGAATCACTCAATGAATTAATGTGCACCAAAACAATTACTTACTGAGCTGGAATAGCTTGGTGAAGAACTTCAGCACCCTGTTGCAGAACTTGGCCGACAGGTTTTCATTGGCCGTGGCCATCATGATCTGGACGAGTTCCCCGCTAGTGGGAAGAAGAAGACAGAAAATGTCACTGTGAACTCAAGAAGTGTGGAACAGCATTAGTAGAAGAAGGGCTGTTGAAGCAGACTGTGGCGGTGCTGTGACGGACTGTGTGTTGCCGATGTGTGCTGTGAAGAAGGTACCTGAAGGAGAAGAACTCCTCCATGGCCTTGCGGACTTGGGTGCTCTCCAGCTGTTTCTCCAGGTACTGCAGACATTCCTCCAGCACAGACTCATCCAGCCCACTGGGACAGTGGCACGCACACGCACACACACACACACACACAGAATAACTCGAGATGACACAGCTGAGCACCAAATCTAGAACCAAATCAAATCTTATGAAGCTTATGAAGTCCTTTCCACTTTTATAAAAGTATAAAAATAATAATTTCTAATCTAATTCTAACTGAATACTATTTTAAACTAATCCAAACTACTTGGCTCAAATGCATTCAATAAATAAATAAAAAAACCATGTTAAAGTAATATAGAAGTGCTGTTTGAGTGCCTGTGATCTAGATTGAGCTTGATGTTGGGGAACAGATCTAATGGTGGCAGACCTGGCAGACCTGGGACACCTGGCTGTACTAGCCGTACCTGTCGGGGTCCGAGTGGTGGGCGATGATGTTGTAGCAGCCGGTGACCAGGCGCTGGTAGATGCGGGCCAGGAAGGCGTCCGACTCGGCAGGCCCCAGGATGCGTTCCAGCGAGGTGCTGCTGATCTCCGCCACGCCCTCCGTGCTGCTCTCCAGCAGCAGGGGCAGCAGGGAGCGCACCACCTGGGACGGGTGCAGCTCCTCCGTGCTGGAGGAGGAGCAACATCACAGGTCAACATCACATCACCGCTGCAGCAGGCTCAGAAACGTGGAGGCTTTTACAGGAGATGTGTTGTATTATATATAGTCTGAATGACCAATGATTTAGATTCAGAACTTTTTTCGCCTTTATTGCATTTACTTGCAGTACTTTAGGGAGGAAAATAAATAAATGGAAATCTACAAATAATAATAAAAGACTATATAGATTTTGTACCCATGGAAGAGCATAGATAAATAAAATAGGGAATATGTTTTGTACAGGAAAATAAGGTTTCAATGAGCCGGTCAAATGGTTGTTGGCTCAGCATGTATATAATGTATAACGTATAGTGGGGTTGCGCTCTGCTGCAGTCCACTGTAAAAAATGTGCTACAGAGACGTTCTGTAGTTGGTTTGGCAACAAGTTACCATAGTTACTGTGGTCAGGAGCGTTACCAATCGACGCAGGGCAGTCACTACTGTTCTATACACACAGTGCTGATGGCTTGGGTGGTCCAGAGTGGACTTACACGACCAGGTCGCCGGTGAGTCGGACCAGGGACAGCAGGATGTGTTTGAGGGAGGGCGCCAGGGCCAGGGACTGGCAGCTCAGGGTGCTCAGGTGAGCCGCCTGGATGGCGCTGATGTAGCTCTCCGAGGGGATGGTGTCGTTGGCAAAAGCATTGCGCTGTGGAGGAGCCATTCACAGACAATCAGTTCAAGTCATATTCTATGGAGCCTACTGTGCCAATAATAAAGCAATTGCCAAGTTGTACTGGTTTGTAATATGACTGATGTATCAGGCGTAAAAAATAATAATATATATATATATATATATAAATAATTAAATGTACAAAAAAATTACAAAATAATTTTCATACATCTTTTTAAAATACATTAATTCGGAACCTTCATGATTAACTAATTGCTATTTTCAATTAATTGTGCAGCCTCATTAAGGTGGCTTTAGACATCTAAATGTAGGTATTGCACAAATAAATTACAGGCGGTGAATTTTACACCAGAAGTAAATATTTAAACACATACCCAGGAGCCAATGTTGGGGAACTCATTGGTGTGGATGTTGTTCCAGGTCTCGCAGAGTGTCTGCACAGCCGACGGCAGGTTCTGCATAATACTGTGGCCTGCGAACACACAGCAAGTATGGAGGATGAGCAGCGGAAGACTCAACATGTTACCACATCTCAAGCACATTTACATCAGTTGTTAGAATCACCAAAACATCATCATTATTGAACCCAAACTGTACCGAGGGTGTTGGCCTTGCAGCGGGTGGAGCCGATGGAGAGCACTGCTGCGTAACCCTGGAGTTTAGCATCAGTCAGCTTGTTGTCTCCTTCCTCTGGGAGGCTCATCAGCAGGTAGGACCTGGAGGAGCACACCGGTCAACACTAGCTGGATCACCGACCACACGGCCGCATCCATAAGCATCAGCTCAGTCGGGGGCCAGTGACTCGTGTGCCTGTGTAGTTAGGCTCACCTGGTGAACGCTGTGTAGACGTCGATGAGCTGAAGTGTGGCGGGCAGCAGGTTCTTGGTGATCTCTGAGGACTTGCTGGCATCCGTCTCCATAGCGACCTTGGACAGGTGATCATCCAGAGACACCTGCACCTTGGAGATGACGGCGTCCAGGGTGTAGATGGCTTGCAGGGAGAGCACCTGGTGCAGTGGCAGGATGGCGCTCGGGTCCACGGCGGAGAACGCAGAAATCTGTTCCAGAGACCCGGTCAAACGTGATTAACCAAGTCTGCTATGCAAGAAGCTAATTTGTCAAAACATTTTGATGCCCCATGATGTGAAGGTTCAGAAAGCCAAATGACTTAATAACTGTGATTAGAGTCCTCACGGTTACCTGTCTGGCAATGTACTCCTCTGCCAGTTCCACGTCGTATTTGACCGTGCTGCACCTGGCGGCTGTCAGCTCAACCAGGGAGGCGGCCTGCTCAGCCTTCATCCCCTGCTTCACCAAGTGATCCTGAAGACAACAAAACACAGTCAAGTCACCTGGAGCACAGCACATCAATGCACATTTCACAAGCATGGATGCAGCTCGGATCACACCCACGATTGTCGTCAATAACTGGAAATATTAAACATCTGAATGATGGCGAGTGTGTGTGTTAGAAGGTCTCTGAGGTGAGGCCATCAGCAAATGACCAGTCCAGGCTGGACAGTCAAGGCCTTTTCTATTGTACCCATCCGAGTGGATGGATGGAAGGAGGGAGGGGGACTGGACCGCCCACCTTGATCCAGTTGACGTAGGCAGGGACACGGAGGCGAGAGGACCAGCGCAGGGTGTGGAGGATGTCGCTCTCGCTGGGGTCGTTGCAGCCGCCCTTCAGCTGCTCCACATAGGCTCTGGAGGGGGGCAGCACACCCAGGATCCTCCACAGCACCAGGAAGTAGTACTGCAGCGAGCAGGCCTCCTGCGACACACAACACACAAAAGGTCAAGGGTTTGGCAGCAGTGCCCATTTAAACACCAAAAATATGAGGAAAAATTATTTGATATCTATCTGTTTTATCCATCTATTTTTAATGAGTCTGACAATGAAACAAAAAGGCATTGGTGTCATTTGTTTGTCACAGTAAAACAAATGACCAGCACCGTCTAAATACCCGGGAGTGTATAGTCTGCGTCGAGCCAGAGTCAGGTTCAGAGTCAACAAGCTTTACATACTGTCTGGAAACAGTCTTCAGCGAGACTGTGTCAGTGCTGCCTGAGGGCCTCTCACCATGGGGGTGATGGGTTTGTTTTCCTCTCTCCTGGCCGTGTCAAACTGAGAGCCAGCCGCCAGCAGGGAGATGAGACAGCGGTACAGCTCGTCGTATTTCACCGCGCCGTTGAACAGCTTCGCAAACACCTAGAAAGACAACACAAACACCAGTCTCAAAGCATGCGCACCAGTGCAAGCTATCATGGCCAATGTGTGACTGCTTATTCCCACATTCATAGTAAATTAACAGATGGTAACCTAGGGCCAGACCCTAACTACAAATTAATTTGCAGCAAGTCGCGTTTGATAGAAGCATCTGCTAAATGATGAAATAGTAAAAAGTAATATGTACATGTGACATATACAAAAATATGTGATGAAGCCAGCAAGAGTAATAACTCCTTCACACGTCTTTTGGTCTTGCCACAAATACATGACACAAGTGTCTCAGTAACTGTGGCTTGACCTTTGACCTCCTGTGGGCGGGAGTCTCACCTTGCCATCCAGTCTGCTGAGGTCATCCTCAGAGGCTTCAGGAGACAGGATGCAGTAGAACTTGGGCTGCACTGTTGCATCTGAACACAGTTACAGTGACAACAATTTAGTTCACCTGAGGGTTTGGATCAAGGATTCTGGCTGGTTGCTAGGATACCGTGGAGCCTACCAGCAGAGCAGTGTTTGGACCAGTTTTCCTCCACCTCCTTGAAGCCGTAGTAGAGCGGGAGGCTGCCCCGCTTGCCTCCGTCCTGGGGCGACCCGGGGCCCGTCGAGGGGGGCGTCAGGAGGTTGTACTGAACCTGCATGTAACAAAGTCAGGTTTTACCCTCAACCCATCACAAATAAATACATTAACACAATGAAATACAATTGTTCCCCAATTTACGCTGACGGGCCAATTTACTCTTTTTCCCATCTCTACAGGAATGGAAAATATGATACGTTGCCGTTTGTTGTCGTCTTAGAACACATTGTTGTGCAAACATAATATACATTCTTTGCATGGGTGTTCCCCAGTGGGACTGCTCCTCCACCAGGTGAACTCCCTCGGAGCGGCTTGTCCCTCCTACCTGTTCAAACAGGTACAGGGGCGGCTTGGAATAGTGGTGCATCATGTAGTCGAAGACCAGCAGCAGGCGGGCCAGGTTGAGGGGCACGGCTTTCAGCTGGCTCTCCCCGTTCTGGGCCACCTCGGAGATGGCCTGGGCCACCAACGTGAGCACCATGTGGCGGCCGCCCTCAGACAGGTTGTGGAACAGCAGCAGCAGCAGCTGTAGGTGCTCCACGTTGAGGTCCTCGTCGCCGGGCACCGAGCCCTGAATGGTGTGCTGCTTCAGGGTGCCCAGGAACCTATGGGTGGGGGGGGGGGGGGGGCAGCAGATCAGAGAGGAGGTGAAATACACCATGAACATTATTCAGCACCTTCCCAATCACTCTGGAGCCACAGCTGTGTGATTTAAGTAGACAGTAGATTGAAGATTTTACACATACATATTTTTATATTTATATTTTATAACATTTTGAAAGGATAATAAAGTTTAAACAATGTACGATAAGCACAATGGATGACCACAAATGGAAGAGGAGAAAATAATGGGATGGTATGAGATGATGTGGCCTACCTTTCCCAGACCTTGATACACTCTGGCACGTCTGGATCCCCCTGCAGAGTGGCTTTGTGCTGCCATATGAGAAGCAGCCTTGAGAGCACAGACAGCGACTGGGGGTAGATGTACAGGGGCCACGGGCCCTCAGAGAATGGGGCCACACCCAGCTGTTGCAGCAGTGTGCTCTGGAAACACAGGAAATATAGGAAACTGAGACTTGTGCACAGGGCGCATAACTGTATAGCAAAAAAAAGATTCACTGGCATTGAGATCGGTTGCAACCCCTTTTTTTTTCTTTTCTTTTTTACAGAGATCCCGCAATATTGCCGTAAAGAAGATCCGCGATTATGGACTGCTGCTAACCACTTCCTTTACCTGCAGAGCTGGAGATGGTAGGTCAGAGGTCACCAGGGTGTGGTTGAAGTGATAGAGGGCCAGAGAAAAGACTTCATCTGAGGAACCTGAGAACAATAACAGGTTATTAACAACAGGGTCCAATATTAACACCTGCCACCAGCCAATGGTGGAGAGAACATTTGGAACAATCTGCCGTGTCCACGACCAACGCCTTCCTTCTCTCTGGAGATGGACAGCATCATGTCTGTGGGGTTCCTCGTCGTCCTGGCCTACCTTTCACATCTTTGTCCACATCCTTGATGATGCTGGCCAGCGTGGCCATGTGCTGCTCCGTCAGAGACACACTCAGGTAGTTGCGGATGAAGTTGTTCCTGGACTTGAGCATGGAGGTGGTGATGAAGTTCAGGATGCTGGAGGCGAGGCCAAGGAACTAGCAGACAAGAAATAAATAATCATGGTTTCAGGTAATTCTGGAGATGACTATGACCAAAACGTAACATGATGCCTCGTCCCATATCACAACATCGATATAACAGATATATTGAATAAATAGAAATAAAGCAAGTGGCTCACCAGCTCTGGGTCCTTGCGGCCGGCGAGGATGTTGCCGTTCTCACTGGGGTTCTGCTTGCTGGGGCTCTTCAGCCGGGGGGAAGTCTCCAGGGGCGGGGGTGGGGGGGGAGGCGGGGGGGCCACCTTTTCCTTGGTGGGAGAGATGGTCTCCTCGAACCAAAGGCCCAAGATGGGCTCACTGTCGTCGTCTGGAAGGACACACTGGTCGTTTAGCGCATGATGCTCCGGAGAGGAGACGGTGTGTTGTATACATTTATATATATATACACGTGCCAATAAGACAATAATCAATCGGTGGCTGTGGTGACATCAAAATGCAAGGAGCATCAGCATTGATCAAGCTAGATTGGGGGCACCTATAAGATGCTGTGCAGACGGCAGCTAGACAAGAGCAAAAGGACTGCAGACCACCGTAACTAGTGAGCTAGACTTGGTGAATATCCACTTAAAGAGGCCAAACGAAGGAACAAAAAGCAATGCAGCAAGATGATTAATGCCATGGCTACCGCCGCCGGTTGTATACACACCGCTGAGCTGACAAGTGGAAAAATAATAATATTGGCTACGTGTATGTTGTGGGACATACACTACACGTGTAGGTTTAAAAATGTATTAACTAAATGGGATTTGTTACATGTATAAAATATTCAAACAAAATGTGAAAAGTGATGGGTGAAAATTACAGTAGTTGCCAACCTTCATTTCCTAATGCGTATTAACTCACTGCCAATTCTGTTTTCAACCTATACTCTTGTAGAAATCCTATAGAAATATTTTGAGTCCATTTTCAAATTCTGAGCCCAAAACTGTTTATTTGCACTGGCAAATGTGCATTAAATGGAGAAGTTACTAACACTCAACAGTAAAATAAGGTGACATAATAGATCTGATGACCTCAACTTCATATGACTTGACTTCAAATATTTAAATCTGAATCTATCAAGGCACTGGGCGAAATTTTATTCCATGAAGAATATCACTTTAAGTTGATATTCACATCTGCATGCATCACAAGGGAACCATAGCTCATTGGGTGACGGCAAGGCGTGGCATAGTGAATACAACCTAAGCCTTTAATCGTACAAGCATTACAGGAACGTTTGAGTCGAAAGGCTAATACCAGTGTATTTGGACATGGGTCAGACGCGGCAATTGTTGTTAACATGGGGTTACTTCTGGAGCCAAAGAAGTGTGTATTAGACAGATGACCATCTGCAACACTTTGAAATTGGAAGAAAAACCACCAGGTGTGAGCATCATTAGCCATGACAAGACATTTCAAAATTGTCATGTGACAAAAATTATCATTGTGACGAAGTGACATCACAAGTGGGAGTGTCCACCTAGATCTGACTACATTAGAATACCAGCCCACCCAGTGGGCTGCAAGACCTGGCAAACTGATCTAGTCAACAGACACACCTATTTGTGATCGTCACAATGACAATTTTAGCCACATGACAATTTTGAACACTGAACACTCACACCTAGTGGAATAATAGGGCCCCTTTAACACTGCTATCGGCAGCAGGTAAACTACCACTTCTGAATGTCAATCAAATTTTAGTCAAGACCGGATTTTGCACCCATCAACACCACTGGTATTATCCTTGACACTAGTCAGAGCCAGAGACAAACACTTTAGCCCAAGTCAATCAGTTTGGGTGTTTTTAGGCGATTTAATAATTTTTATTTTCTTGTAATTTTTTTTTTACAAAGCTTGTTCCTCTATGGCTCTGTTATGTCGTACAGGTAAACAAGCCCCAGCTCAAGAGCCTATGTTGTGTGTGTGTGTGTGACATACAACGACCACAGAAACAACATCAACAGAGTTAGGTCTAGGACAAAGTGATGTGGACACCAAGGTCTGGGTAGCCCCGCCCACCCCCACGAGGACAGAGAACTGCTGACCTGAGACACAAGCTGCACTTGGCTTCTCCTGTCTTCTCTCTGCTGAAACAGCACAACACTGTCAACTACACTGGCATCGTGCAACGGAAGCAGCACAATTTGGATTAGGTGTGTGTGTGTGTGTGTGTGTGTGTGTGTGTGTGTGTGTGTGTGTGTGTGTGTGTGTGTGTGTGTGTGTGTGTGTGTGTGTGAGAGGAGACATGTGGGCCGGTTACAGCTGCTACCTCAGGGGTTATGGCTGTACTGAGCTGATGCTAGACTGGGAAGCGGTCTGGCCTGCCTGCTGACTTTTGCTACAACTAGACATGAGCCTGAACAGCACAAGGTTTTCCATGCCTGCTGTAGACAACTCCGCCCTGACGCTAGATCTTTGAGGAGTTGGGACATTGGGACATTTGGCCTGTCAATATTTTTGTGTGATGTTGGTCGCAATTTAAATGTGGTTGAACAAACTCATCTTTTCCTCTGCATTTGAAATGGCCAAATAAAATAAAATAAAATAAAAATGTCATGGCATGCTTGTCAGCATGAAGCTAATACAAATATGCAGAAATAATATATGGAACTGTATTAATTGTGCTAATCACAAACACAGAATGCGTAACGGTCGCGGCACAGTGATGGCATGCTCATTCTTGCCAAAAACTGCACAGATGTGCGTTCAAACGTCCTCTGCATTAGATTACTCTCAAGTGACCAATGGAGAGTAACAGAGTCACGAAAGATTGCCCTACACACCGCATAACACCCCATAATGTATAGACTGGCATCGGTATCTGAAAACAAGGGAATGTTAATTACATTTAATACATGGCCATCTCAGCACAGACACCAAATAATGTTGTGGAATTTTAGCATCCAAAGTAGACTTTAGTCCGATTCAAAGCCGGTGAAAAAAAAAAAAATACAGCCTCACGACATTCACGCTTTGTGATGTGTGATTTTGAAAAAACGACTACTCCAATGCACATAGAGCACGGATTTCAGTTCATATTTGTAGCACGACCCAAAAAATAAGTAGTTAGAAACAGAAAAATAGAAGAAACCGAACAATAAAAAAACACTGCTGTGCGGAGGCTCATTGTGTGGATTGGCCGGGGTTCCAGTACAGTACAATGTACCTTGGCTGCTGTCCTCCTCTGTGCTGCTGAAGTCGTCCTCATAGAAGGTGTTTGAGTCTGTGGAGGCACTGGCGTCGCTGCTGACAGAGCCTTTCCTCTGCCGCTGGAGCACACAGGCCTGAGGGGAAATAACACACAAGGGGTTGGCGTGGTTACCAGTTGGTCACTTTCAATCCCACACACAGGGTTCCCACACCTCCCCACAAATTCAAGGACTTTAAAGGTCTTTCCAGGGCCAATTCAAGGACCCAACACAGGATAGATTGAGACATGCATCATGGTTGATTACTGTTACAACACTGAGAATTGTAATAATGAGAAGTAGCAGGTTTTGCAGAAGCTCGCAGGCACATTAAGAGAGGTTTGAATGTGTCGTGTTACAGTGGCGGCAGTGATCTCTCGCCAACACTGCACAGCAAAACAATTTCATCTTTTCTTTCTATTCTTGTACAAAACACAAATTCAAGCATTTTCAATGATCCCTGTCAATTTTCAAAAACATTCAAGGCCTTGATTTTGCAAAGTCGGCGATGACGGATAGCAGGCCTAGGAGTGCCCTGGGAGTGGTGCTGCTCACCTTCTTGTAGGAGGTGGAGAGCAGGGTGAAGAGCAGGTTGGTCAGAGGCACCGAGTCGATGAGCCTCTGGACCCGCTGGATGGAGGTGCTCTGGGCCATGATGTTGAGCTCCGCCGGGGGGCCGTCGCTGGCCCAACCCTGTCAGCCAGGCGCATCAGAAACACCACGTGTTTAATCAGGTGAATGGAGGAACTCACGTTTTATGTTGTGTTCTTGTACTTTTAAAATGATCCAGGAGGGTTGGGACTGATCTTATACCCATTTTACATTTTCATGCATTTTTTTATACAGCGTTTATTTATTTATTTGTAAATTGGACTTGGAATATTGGAATAGAAAATAAAAAAGGCATAACAAATTACAAAGGAAATAAAACTCATGATCTCATGATTATGTTTAGAATAGCACATGGTAGATGTCACATGCTCTGCACCTTCCCCCTTCCAGTCACCAATCAAACAAAGTACAGCTTTCCTGAGCTGCAGTCATACTCTTAGGTGTCATTTTCGTTTCTTTTACTGGGCTCCCAGTTTCACAGCAACACAGTGACACACATTCAGCGTGCAGTACAACTCAGCACTACAGGGGGCGCCTCAACAGGCAGTATGACTCACGGTTTGTGGGGTGGGTCTTACCCGGTGCAGGGCTTCCACCTGGAGGTCTTGGAATAGGGAGGTTAAGAGTTTGATGGCATGGTTGGCCAGGATGACAGACAGGACTCCAAAACCTTGGTGCCTGCAGAAAACAGATGTACAAAATGTAAAAGCATTAGGCCATGGAAAGGCGTCACCACACAGCGACAAAATGAAACCCTAAACCTAGACGTGCTAAACTTCACACTTCTTTATTTTTAAAACATATTAAGAATATGAATGAAGCCCAAACTTTCTGTTCATATTTGTAAGGAGACTCAAAAATGAACTGGAATCACATCGTTTTAACGGAGATGAGCACACTGAGCGCACATTTAGCAGTGCTCCATTTTGTCACTCGCTTCGAACAGGACTGGAGTCCATTTTGGACGTGGACATTCAACATTTTCAAATTCAGAATTATTGTGAGTCTGCTGTCCTGTGTCACAGCTGTGCACTTTGGGCTCAAGAATAAAAACAGCACGCAGGCAGAGTAGCATACAGGCATGTGCCAAGCATGATGCCAACATGTACCCTTTGCCGGGGCCCAGTTTGGGGGAGCCCGCCCCGTCCTTGGTGCGTGCGGCGATGTCCCGGACACGCAGGGCCGCCAGGGGGTCCTTCTCCTTGCCCTTGTCGGCCAGGGCGGTGGGGCTGAGGTTGAGGATCAGGTAGAGGCTGTTCAGCAGGCACCAGGCCCCCAGCAGCTGGAAGTTCTGGTAGTGCTGTGGCGGGATACCGAAGAGACATGGATCAGCATGGGCCAGTATGTTATAGCATTGTGAAATAACAAAGAAATCATTCGTGATGTGTGGTTCAATGATTATTGGAGATATATATATAGGAAAATATATAGAAAAAGATTGCAAAATATATCAATTGATGGGAAGACTTCAATAACAGAGCTGCTTTTATGCTTTTATTGACAAAAGTTTAGATTTTATGTAGATACCTCTCCTCCAGCACGACGAGAGTTACTGATGGCATGTCCAATCATTTCATAGATCTCCAGCTGTTTTCAAACACAGATGGATTATTCATTAAAACTAGCACACCACCAAATAGTTCCTGGCGTGGTATTGTCCCATCGCTCATACTCACACATTTCTGGACGATGGTGGCAGCATCATTTTCATAGTCTTCCTCTTTTGTGCCGGTGGAGGCGGAGCGGAGCTGCAGGCCGCTGCCTACCTGCAGGATGGCCATGCAGGTAGCCACACTCACACCTAGGAGCACAGCAACCACACCACTTGGCCAAGGTTCATTCATATATACATCAAACACCATTATGAAAGGGTCCAAGACACAACATACAAATGTAAATTACACCATTATATTTACTCCCACTTCATAATACAAATAAATGTTAACATTTTCAAATGTTATGTTAATGCAATTCATTATGAATTGCAAACAGCATAAATAAAAAAGGTTCCATCCTGTGCTAAAGGAGATTGTATGAGTTTCATACAATCTCCATTAGCATTGCAACTGACCAACCAATGGTCAGTTGCATATTAGCATATGCCCCGCCCCTTTTAGGTGATAACCACCAATTATGTTTTGTGACATTCTGTAATGCATCCGTTGCATTGGACCTACCGGCGTAGAGACAGCTCAGGGCGAGCACGGTCATGTCCAGTAACCTGCCCGGCGTCAGGGGCTCCAGGACGGGCAGGGAGAGGGTGTCCAGAGCCATTGTTACGTCAATGACTAACGAATGAAACCTGCACCACGTGGGTGGGTAGAGCAGACCGCATGTGCATTAGCAACTGCAATTTGTGCATTGATTTGACCATGAGAACATGATCATTGGAGGTTGACTTTAAAAAAAGTATTTCTCACAATATTGTTTTTCCCAAATAATATGGCCTCTGTTTCCCAGGCACTAGCTCCTCGGTATTACAATAAACAGTATTGAACACAGTGCTGATGTGTTATGTAATGTAAAAGGATGCTGGACTCCTTTGAAAGAGAGAAAGGTTACCCGTTGCGAACGGCGGTGGCGTCGGCCACCGTGGCGGGCATGATAAAGAAGGAGTTGGCTGATACAGCGTCCTGGAAGCGGTTTATGTAGCGTAGAAAGTAGGGCAGGTTGAGGCACACCCGCAACAGCTTCTCTGACCCACCTAGGAGGAGGAGAAGAAGAAGAAGAAGAAGAAGAAGAAGAATCAGAAACACACCAATAAACAAACCCACAACCCCCAAAAGAATAACCTATTTTGGAATAAAAGATATTCCTAAAGAAAAACCATCTCCCCACCTAGTTCCTGCAAGCTGCACACATTCTGAGAGACAAAGGCATTCTTCATTTTGGCCTGGACGGCCTGGTCGGTCGTCATCTGCTCATCGCAGTCGCTCTCCGTCTACATTGAAGGGAACAAAAAAAGACATTAAGGGGCTGCGAAGTGAATTTATTTTCTAATGGAGGAGCTTTACGGTGAGCCAGTAGGAGCTGATTTTGGGGGAGGGGGGGGGGGGGGGGTTCGAGGTGGTTTACCTGTGCGTGTGGTGCCGAAGGAGAGGTCAGCAGGGTCGTAAGGTCAGGATTAAAAACTGAAGTCAGTTGGTTGAAAAAGTTCATTTGCACTTCCTTGTGACGGAGCTCTGGGTTCACGGCACTGGGCAGCTCCTTCTGGTCTTCCACTGATGGATTAACATGCACACCAAATGTCATTAAGATGAGGGGTACAATTAGCCATCTTCGAACAAAACATGTTTTTTCATGCAAAGCCTAAATATAAAAGATCTAATTATCGCTGATATCTGGGCCAGTCGATGTCAAGCCTCCAAATACCATCGCAAATGCCATTGGAAAGGTTGTGTTTGTGCTTGTAAAACAAGTTAAAATGGCAACACCGACACCATTCCACCCGGAGACGCGGCGGCCGTGAGTTCATGCACTCACCGTCTGACAGGGTCTTGACAGTTTGAGGCAACTTGGCAGACTTCATCATCGCAGTGAATGTGATGATTTCTGTGCGGTCTAGTCTGCTGCAGCCCGTGCACAGTCCTTTTATCAAGAGGATCAGGTGTTTCTGTAGGGGACACACACATACACACAGATTTATGAACTGAAATTCTGAGGAATCTGTGGATAATAATACAACCTAAGCAATCAAAATTGCGTAATCTCATTATGTCGTATGTTCTAATGATGATACTTCTCTTAGCCCCATTTTTAAGCAACATCAGTGATTCAGAGCAGAGAGTTCTGAATCACTGAACAGAAATTACTTGACGAGTTGAACCGCTCCTTGACAGCCTGTCTTACCTGCGACACGGCACATGCTTCGTCTGGGTTCTCCAGCCGCAGCAGAGAGAACTCGATCAGAACTTTGCATGCCGCAGCTACCGATAGCAACTGGTTCCTGGGTACTACACGAAAAACAGGCAGAGGAGCATTATGCCAACAATTATGCCATTTTCCTGGATTAAAAGAAACTAACCAAGATAACAATCATGATTTCATTCAAATACTATATTTTTGTGAGCAGGTTTCAGTGTGGAAGTTGTTTGTGACACACTTCCAGACCCATATTAAATCAAATAGAAAGTACAAAAATCTGATGCAATTTAACATCGTCTGCAAGTAGCCCAGGTGCGCCACAAAGCCAGCGAGAGCGAAAGAGACATTTATACTTACTTTGTCCGCATACTGTGGTGATGTAATGTGCAGAGAGAGCCACAAACGAGGAGTAGAAGGGCTCATACTGTTTGTCATGGTGAAGAATCTCTGATTCACTGCAAAGGAAAGGTACAATACATCAGTACAGACACATTTAATTGGAGAGAGAGAGAGACATAGACTGAGAGGACGAGAGAGCTAAAGAAAGAAAGATATAGAGACACGGATTAAATATGCCATGGGTTTAACTTGATCAACTATGCAAAACATCTGGCATTCAGGACACATCACACACCAGGTTAAAATGTCTTTTCAAAATCATTAACAGAAACACAGTTGGGAAATCTGGATATGGAAGGTGACACACATTAAAAAGGGACATGTAAGATTGCAATTTCAAGCCAGCGCCAGTCTTTGAGACCAAAAAAACAAAACACACTGCTCCACACCCACTCAAAACCCAACCCACCCTCAAAAATCTTTTCTACCCTGCTCCAGAGTCGGAGCAATTAACCTAGATCCCTGTAGCCTTCAAGCTAGCATCTAGATGACAGAATTTGTTTTGGAGCACATTTAAAACAAAAACGTGTCGTGCTGCATAATGTACCTTTAGAAGTAGACCATTGATAAAACGCAACATGTGCCATATATTAATGCTGTGTTTTGATGACGCCTTCCTCTTTTTGTTCACTTCAGCCATATAAATGCCAACTCACTCACAAGTAGCTTGGCACATATACTCTACAGTTAGCTTGTTTTCCTCCAGTCTCTGACAGCGCAAGCAGGGATCAGGCCCAAAAGCTCATAGCTACCTTCGGTCTGTGACACGGACCACAAAACGACACACAGCAGAGCACACCAGACGCACACACAGCAAGAGCATGATGAATCCGTTATGCTTGACTGAAGTGTAAGTTGTGTTGTAAGAAAACAATTGTATACTCATTTCATACAGAGGTCAACTATGTTACTGTCTGAACTGGCAATGAAAATGCAGTGCAAACAGTGCATATTAACAGAGACCCAATGAACATTGCATAGAACACAAGATTGTCTGGAAACGTGTCTTTCATATTAATGAACAGATGTGCAACATTGTGCACTAGAATACATTTTTTTTTCCAATTTTTGTCTCCATTTGCACAACCTTTAGTTCTTGTGTAACCTACTTCTCCACTTATGTTTAGTGACAGGCAGGCAGCGAGAATATTTGAAGAATGCATACAACATACGACTACACATTTACCCCCAAGTAAAACAAGCCAACACCCACTACAGCTGCCATGCTAGGATACTAACAGACCCCAACTTCTCACACACACACACACACACACACACACACACACACACACACACACACACACACACACACACACACACACACACACACACACACAAACACACACCTCCCCTACAGATTGTCCTAAAGAGATGTATTATTGCCCCACAGTCTGTTCCTTATCAGCCCCATCTCCATCTTGAAGACCAACGGATGTACCTTCAGCCTGCTAGCCTGGCATCAGTCAAATGGAGGTGGATGATACCACAGCCCCAGATCACAACAGCTCTGTGGCATATCGGGTTGTGGCACAAACAACCGGGGGTGGAGGTGGGGGGCGGCGGGGGCTAACGTGTCACCACCGCGCAGAAAATAAGCGCAGCCTGGATCATGTTACCCGGCTAAAGTTTCATTAATGGCCAACAGGTTAGACAAACATGGTATACACGATTAAATATGCATTGGACCATTTGCAGAGTGGGGTAAGCTTCATATGCTTTCCCATTTGACGGGATCATATTGAAACATCCACATGAATGCCGATAGCCTATATATGAAAAGTGCAATTTACGTACATTTAAAAATATCACGAACCCAACCTGATAATTAGTGCAAAACCAAAATGGTTAGATCAACTGCATTTCATTTTAAGCAACCTTTAGTATCACCAGGATATGACAATGCAGGCTGTATTGTCTGGTAATTTTATCTTGTCAATGTTGTTTCAAACATTATAGTATAGCATAGTAATGTCCCTGTATTACATCAGTGAGCATGTGGGGTAATGGAAAGCTGTATGCCAAATGGGTAGAACAGCGTCTTGTATAATTAGTGATGTCTCATCAGACCACAGTATTGCATGTTTGATTTAAAGCCATGTATATGGTCAGTAAACGTGTTCTAATAATGGCACTTTCATTAGAACTCAGTCAGCCTTTTCATCAATACATGGGTTTCATATGGTTTATTCACAGGTTTAATACAGTATATAGGAAAGGCTGCCTGATGTTTGCCATGAGGATGCAAAGGAGATGGTCAGAAGTGCACAGTAATCCATGGATAAAGTCAACAAGGAAGCAAATGCGGATTTTTCCAAACAATAGTTAGGTAGTTACACAAGCTGCCATCACCATCTACAGGCAATATTTCCATGTATGCTGCTTTTTAATGCAAAACAAGTCATATTCTGCGGCCTAGTGACCCGCCCCCTTCATAACGTGTATGGCAGTATGGTACACATCTGGTACCTTCTCCAATAGCCCACACACACACACAGATAGGCCCGTACTTTCCCCTATAAACACACATATATATATAAACTGTATACTTGTATGGCCTCATACGTTGGTTGTTAGCCGCTACTGTACGCTAGTCACATAGCCGTTCGCCCCAGGAGCAGCCAGAGAGACGCCAGAGACAGTGTAACGTTGACAGGCCAACGGAGAACATAAACCAACACCAATGTCAAACAATATCGGCCAACACAGATCCACCACGCTGACGCTGCTTAAAGTGCTCATATCCAGTCGCTAGATCTTGACAGCTTAAGAAGAAGAAGAAGAAGAAGAAGAAGAAGAAGCAGCAGCAGCCGCCGGTGGGCCAGGCCGCCTAGCCTGCTGCTCATGTTTGTGTTAGCTAGCTCATGATAAAGCATATTCTCCTGTGAGACAACGACGAGAGGCTTCGCCGTAACACCGCGTTACCGATGTGCCGTCAGTGTCCTCCCCTGTGTTACATTCCCCCCCCGCCGTATATAATTATGTGCGTGTACGCCATGACACACACACAGCAGCAGCAGGCTAGCGTGTGAGCTAACGTCAAGCCCCAGTGAGCCCGAGGTCAGTGTAAGTAAGTCTCACTGTAGTGTAGCCGCTAACGCTAGCACTGGACCCGGGCTAGCGAGTTAGCATACACCAGGTGACTCCGCGGTGGACGCGGGGCGTTATCTGTGCCGACACACAAACAATAGTCGCCGACACATAAGCCGGTTACCTGTTGATAATAGACCCGACGAGTTGAGGTAGCTCCTTCGTTTCAAAGGCGGTGTAAGAAGCCGATAGAAGCGGTCGCACCGCCGCTGTCCATTCGTGCTCCCCATCTTCTCCGCTCGACGCCATCTTGAAATAATGAAGGGAGAAAATAAGCGAGCAGTGGAAGGAAAAGGTGTTTATCCAAAGTACAGGACAGGGGGCGCTCACAGCCCAACCAATTACTGAAGCATCTTAATTGTTTATCAATGTTATTTTGGTTCTTTATATATACATGTATACATACATGTATATATGAAAGAAGACAACCTGGAGGAAGAGACAGAACCTACAATAAAACAATAATGGTGTTATGCCATTGGGTGTATTCATGCTGGATATTGAGCGGACAGTCACTTAAAAATCTTTTCCTATATTGGTAACAGTAGCCCAATGTATGTGACACTTAAAATATACAAAGTAGTACATTATTATTACTTCAAGTAATTATTTTTTATTTTTTTCACAAGAACATGCATCACAACATCTATCCCAATTACAGACAGACAATATAAGTATCAATATCTTTGTCAAGATGGTGTAGGGTAAGGGTTTAATTCAATAGACAAAATAGCTCTCATCCATGTTGATTCATTCGTTGAAAATGATTATGTCACAACTAATACAACATTACCCCTATAGTAATGAACTAATCTCCTGCTTTTAATTGCCAAGGCTCATTATGTCTGGCCCCTCTCTCTGTCACACACACACACACACACACACACACACACACACACACACACACACACACACACACACACACACACACACACACACACGCGCGTACAGTACACAGTTTTGTGAGTAATAAGATCAACTCACAAGCCATCCGAGCCGACAGGGGTCGCTGTGCTCTGCGCCTCTGCGGACGGAAACGAGACCAGCGGGGAGAACACTGCTGCTTCCTCCTTTCTCCCCAGCAGAGCCATAGCGAGCCGCCGCTAAAATGGCTATTATAATCACTTTATGTTGTCATGTATTTATTTTGTGTCACTTTGCCGGCGCTGTCTTTGAGGATCAAGTTGGCAAATTTGACTGGTAAGGCTTATTGCTCCCTGCTGTGTTTCCCAGCGTGTTATTTTAGGTGGATTCAATGCTAACGCTAACACCTGTCACTGCCTTGAGACTGCGAAACCGTGCGTACGCTGAGTGGTGTTTCAGCAGAGTGTCTGTCATATGCGCCATTTATCATTGATTCGCGAATGAATGAAATGTCGCTGCAAACGATGTGTGTTCTCACTTGGCGATGGTACGGTTTCAGCAGCCGTCGAGCCCCCTCTGTTCGTCGTGTTTTATGTGGTTTATTCAATGACCCACATGCCCAAGAAACGACATTGTTCTGAATGACAGCGTGAGGGAATCGTCTTGTGCTGTAATCTTATGGGTTTTAAATGGAAATCCCCGAGTAAAAACGTACGTTGTTGCATAATTTGTATTATGCTTCTTTCATTTCCAAAGGCCATGACAAAGTGTGGTGATTTTAATAATGGTTTTATGAGCCATTGTGTGGTAGTCAGCAGTAGATCATCTGCATACAGAGACAACCCCCCCGCCACAATGCATCTCTGAAGATATAATCAGAACAAATTCAGTTTTTGGATCTAAATCTATTGAGTCAAAGGCAATTTCACTTGTATAGCCCTTAATCACATTTACAGTCAAAGGGCTCTACTCATAAATCATTTTTCGGTTCATTTGCTGTTCACTTGCATTGTGGCTATAGTATACATTTGATTGTGCTGTGTTTAATGTGACCATTTGTTTACAACATTGTTGTTCTTTGCAGGCGGCAGCAATATGTAGGAAAGGTACGCTTTGCCCAGTTTGATATGCACGCTCAGTCATCCAAGAAGGTGTTGCTGGCCACCGAGAAGAATGTGTTTGCCTCAGTTAACACCAGAACTGGAGATCTTGGTGAGTCGTCCCATTTTACAGCGCTATTTCCTATCTTAGATGATAGTCTTTAAATGTTTCAGATCCCCACATCCCGTTTCATAGCATGCCACAAGATTTAGTTTTTAAATGTGTAGGCCTATATGAAATGTCTAAAGCTTTCAGAAGTATTTGATGCTAGTAGTACTTTAACCAATACTTTATGATTATTTTCAGGTTGGCGACATGTGGACTCGACAGGCCCAGAGGGGAACATCGATAGTCTTCTGCTGCATGGACAAGGTGACTCTAGAAGGACAGAAGAGTCTTTTTAAAAGTCCCATGTTGATAGCAGTAAACTAACCCCTCGTGGTCCCCCAGACGCTGTACTCGTGGTCGGTGATGGCCGCCTCCTCCGTTCGTGGGACATAAATGTCGGCGGTTTGAACTGGGAAATGGTTCTCGACTCTGGCAGGTGATTATTTACCACAATGGCTGGCAATGGCCTTGTTTTTTTTGTGGGGTTCTTCTGGCCACGTATTCACTCGTGTTGGTGTCATTTTAGTTTCCAGGCCTCAAGCTTCGTGGGGCACCTCGACTCTGTGAGGTACGTGGCGGTGCTGAAGAAGGCGGCCATCTCCCTGCATTACCTGTCCAACGGCCATCAGAAGTGGCTGGAGAATCTTCCAGAAAGGTTAGGCCCCCCCCCATTTTCAGAAAGGCTTGTATGGCACACTCAATGGTGGGGAAGCTAACGGGCTACTTTGATATGTGATTGTATCATTGTAATAACGCCATTCTAGTGACATGTGATGACCAACTGAAGGTCTTGTTTCCCCCCCCCCAGTGAAACAGTTCAGTACCAGGCGGTTTACTCAGAGGGAGATGGGGAAGTCTATGCTCTGGGGGTCGTCTCCAATTCCCACATTTCCATTGTAGCTTTTAGTGTGGAGGATGGGGAGATCCTGAAGCAGGTAATGGACTTTTATTTAACAGTTTGTTTAACACCGCATCTCCTTAGCAACCGTTGAAGCGCAGCGGGAACTCTGCAGGTGAAAGTTCACCGCTCGAGGACGCAAGTTGCGCGCACGTGTCTTATTTATAGCGAATGTGCAAAATGTAATGAATATAGATGTCAATCATATGAATCGATTAGCCTGTTTTGATCATAAAGTGTCGACCCTGCACTTCACTATACAGCCGACCAATTAAAAGCTGTTGCGTCTCACCGTTGAATTATGAATCTGTAAACAAAATTTTTTTTTTTACTGCATGCCCTGCATGCCTATAATCTTAAAACAGCACATTTCGTCAAGATGGTTGATACGGGCTGTTTTTAGTATTTTTGACTTCAATAGCTTGATTTTACTTACGTTACTAGTCTCAGTATCTCTCTTGGGTTCTTGCATCACCAATGCATAATAAATTATTCTTTAAATGCTTTATATTAAATTAAATAAAAGTAAATATTTAATGCATGTGTATGACAAATTTCTTTGTCTGGTATATCTTCAGGTTGTGGTTGAAGCTCCGTGGCTGTCGGACCTGGGTGCTAACTGTGTGGTGGTGGGCCAGGGGGTTCTTGTGTGCGTGGACGTGGCTACTCTCTCACTGTACACGCTGGACCTCCACCTGGAGTCGCAGACCACCCAGATCCCCCTGCAGGTACCGGCCTGAAGCCTTTTCAAGTCCGGCCATTATTTTATTTAGAAATGCATGGTCAATTGATGTTGTAGATTCCTTTCTCTCCTGGAAATTATGTAATTATGGGTATATACACCCTTTAATATCATAAGATAAACTATCCAAAAGCTGCTAAATGAAGGTTTCATTGAATTGGGTTTTAATTACGTCAAATAGGAAAGTGTTGCCTAACCAACCATGGTAAACAAATGTCTGATTTACAGAGAAGGAAAATGATGTTGGAAGCGGGAAAACTATTACGATTTGTGACACCTAACAACATTCTGCATTACATAACGTGTACAACTAGTTACCTAATCCACCTTTTATTCTTTGACGACGGTATGCATCCTCACACTTCTGGCATCTCTGTATTCCAGACCCTTGAGCTGGCGGTGTCCCCTGGCTTCCAGCCGGTCCTCACCTCCACCCAGCCCAATGCCGCCCAGTCCCCGCTCTCCGAGTTCTTCCTTCAGCTGGGACCCCAGCACCACCTGCTCCTGCAGCTCAAAGACACTAAAGTCGTCATACTCAGGGATTTCAAGCCCGTAAGTTATTTGACGTTTTGATAGATCCTTTTTTGTCAGATTGAGATTTGACTAGTAACTGCTAAGGTTTTCCCCATAAATTAAGTGGTGTCATGAATACACCACTTTGGTATGGGAGGTATTCTTCACTGTGTTCCGATTTAAGTTTCTCTCTGTTAAAATACCATCTTTTCTTTCATAATTGTGGCCAAAAGAACTTGGCAATGTTGAGCCTAGATTTATGTAAATACATTTTGTCATGTTCAAATATAACTAGTGTGCTATCACCCGTTCAAGGCGAGCTCACCATCAGTTATGAAGTTCAGAACATGCTAATTGGCTAAACGCGGGGGAGAACTTCAGTTAAACCTTCTTCTCTGCCTTCATTCCTTCAGTCTCTGCTGGTTTCCTTTGCAACCACTGGTGAGAAAACCGTTGCTGCAGTCATGGCAACCAAGAATTCAACGGTACGGATCTGAGGGGGGTCAGACATTTACAGCACAGTTCACAATGTATTCACAATGACTTTGCACCTTCAAGTTTTGATCTTTTTAAAAAAAACTCCAAACCAATTTTTTGGATCTTCCAAAATGGTCTATATTTACAATCAAATGTATATCATATTCATCATCTTAAAATCTTCACACTTTTGAAATTCATAATGACTATTTTCAGAGCACACAAAACACGCTTTGGTGGAAACCTCTAAGAACTCCTTATTTTCTGTTCGACACAGTATGTCCCTATAATATGTTTGCCTCCCTCCTAGGCCTGCACTATTATTCTGCACAGTGCAGACTCCGGGCGCAGACTCCTGGACACCACAATTATCTTCCCCACGGACCCAAATGGTGGGAAACCGGAGAGGGTGAGTCCTTCACATCCAACTGAGGACCACACATCAGCCAATACAGAAGCACACAAGAGAAATGACTTGTGTGTTCTCCGGCAAGATAACTTATCTTTTTGTGTCAACGTAGTCATTCCAAGGGTTACGGATACAGCAGTTTATTTATACTTCCCCGATGGTGTGCTCTGGTCTCCAGCTTTATATCCAGGCCTTCCTGAAGAAGGACGACTCTGTGGGCTACCGGGTGATGGTGCAGTCTGAGGACCAGACCCTCACCTTCATGCAGCTTCCAGGTAGGAGCTGCCTCCTCTCATGGCACCTCCACAGGACAATAAGGGCAGATTGTATGCCCTAAGGTTTTAATGCTTTAATTGAAACTTTTGCTCCAATCTTGAGTATCAGAACTAAAGATCAGTTAAGTTATCAGTAGGTATTATAACTTACTGATAAACAGCTGTAGGCCGATATTTCCACTGTATACTGTGGACTAACTGTACGTTCTGGAGAGTTTCATCGAGTTTCTCCAGTCTATTAATATTATGAAGACCGCTGAGCACCAGAACGAGGTCGGCTGTGCTCCAGAAGAGTAATGGCGGTGGTGTGGTTGGTGTGCAGGTCGTGTGATGTGGACACGGGAGGAGGCCCTCTCAGATGTGGTTACCATGAAAATGGTGGACCTGCCTCTCACGGGCACCCAGGCAGAGCTGGAGGGCGAGTTTGGCAAGAAGGCTGGTAAAGGAACCCTATTTTTATTTGACTAAAAATGATTTCTGCATTTTGTCATCATGACAATTTGATATTTGATATATAACATATTTTAATCAATACACAAATGTTTGTATCCATAACCTACTGTTTTCGCAACGTGTCATGTATAATTGTATTTATTCTTTATTAAAAAAAATATTGAATGCCCTTTTTCAACATTACATTTTAGAGTTGTAGTTATACAGATGATAACGGCAGTTCAATGGAGCTGCTGTAGTTTTTAAGTGTCACCAGGAGGAGATTCCACCAGGCGTCCAGTCTCTGCTCTCCAACACTGATGCTCTAATGCTAATGCTTTCATGCTAACACTCTAATGCTAATGCACTAATGCTAATGCTCTAATGTTCTGTAAGCTTCATCTGTTGTTTTTGTTTGTTCTTTATTTCAATGCGGCATTTGGATTCAGCCATTCAAGGTAACGTGCTTCTCTGCTCTCCACATTCCTTGGATTTAACATGCCTTTCTAAAAGTGTTTTTATGAGGAAAGCATGTCTTCATCTTTTTTAACCCCCTGTTCTTCTATGTGTGTGGTTCTGTACAGTCACTAATTCCTAAAAAATATTTCTGATTATGAATCTAATAAAAGGAAACATTTCACAGGAAGATTTTAAAGGCACATGCTAACACCCCCAAAATCTAGGCAGTAGCAGCAGTAGCTCAGGAGGTAGAGTGGTTGTCTGCCAACCGGAAGGTTGCTGGTTCTATCCCCGGGCTCCACCTAGTTAAGTGTCGAGGTGTCCCTGAGCAAGACACCTAACCCTACCTGCTCCTGACGTGTTGGTTCTTACCTTGCATGGTTGGCACCGCCGTCGGTGTATGAATGGGTGAATGTGAGGCAACTGTAAAGCACTTTGGATAAATGCAATCCATTTACCATTTAATGGGGATAACCTTTTATTAAACCCAAAAATCATGTCAAACATTGCAATATATAATTCAAGCAAGATGCATAAAAAAACATCAGAGAGAGTGAGAGCTAGCCAGGTAGTTATGTGGCTAAAGGTTAGCGGTCAACCTTTTACAAGTTTACATTTGTGATTAATTTAATGTTTAAGGTTGCTCGATAAAACTTGGTATATCATGAACATCTGTGAATATAATGGATGTATGGAGAAAAATGTACCAAATATTTGTAAAAAATAATTGTTATAAGAAAACTTCAAGCCAATCCCGACACATGCTGCTTACTATTCGCTGAGTAACGTGCCATCTCCTCCTACGGATACCGTACCATCTCACCGTCCTGTGTGTGTCTGGCCCTCTGCAGACGGCCTGGGCTCCATGGTGCTGAAGCGGCTGTCCTCCCAGCTCATCCTGCTGCAGGCCTGGATGGGCCACCTGTGGAAGCTGTTCTACGACGCGCGCAAGCCCCGCAGCCAGGTGAAGAACGACGTCACCATCGAGACGCTGTCCCGGGATGAGTTCAACCTGCAGAAGATGATGATCATGGTGACCGCCTCGGGAAAGGTACGAGAGAGTTGGCTTGTGGTTTTAGTAACCTTTTGAATTTTTGTAGCATGTGAAGCAATGTGAAGTTAAAAGGTTGCTCTGATGAGGAACTGCGCCGGGCATTCAAGCATGTGTCATTTTTATATGATCTGAGAAAATTCAGCTTATGGTGGTGGGAGTGTATTGAGAATTGTGTATTGTAATGGGCTTGATTAAAGTCTTCCAGCCTACCCAGTGGACTGTACCGACTGGTAAACTGAACTGATCCATCTCGGTGGACATTCCCACTTGTGATGTCACTCGACGCTAGTCACATGGCAATTGTGAAACGGCTTGCAATGGCGAATCACACTCACACCTGGTGGCATAATACATCCCCTTTAATAGTCCTATAAAAAGCATCAATGTACGATAATTCCAGACAGGAAATGTGGGTGTTACTGCAGAAAAACAGGACTGTAGTATAAAATAAAACGTGCCTTTTATTAATATTATTATTTCTGCATGTGTGTTTGCTACGGCAGCTCTTTGGCATCGACAGCAAGACGGGCACCATCGTGTGGAGGCACTACCTGGAGAACGTGCCGGCGAACGCGGCCTTCAAGCTGGTGGTGCAGAGGACCACCGCCCACTTCCCCCACCCACCCCAGTGCACCCTGCTCATCAAGGACAAGGTGGGGCTACGGGGCGCTGCGGGAACACCCCCCCGGCAGGAGGCGTTGGATCGTGTGGAGCGATGCGTCTGTATTACACAGGGAGGGTCTCATGTATTGTGCTAATGCTAATTGGGTGGCTGGTGTGTAGGGCGTAGCATTTCATGAGAGAAAGTGTTTTGTTTTAGGTGTGAAAAATGTATGAATTTCTGATGAAAAATGTTAATCTAACAATGGAAACAGGAACTTCTTCTTCTGCTCCTGTCCAAACCACTAGATATAGTTATACTCATTAGATATGTCTTTGCTACTATGAATGCATTGATAATACACATACACACAGAAATACAAATCAAAAGTCACGATGATGATAGCTGTTAAGCATCGAGTTACAGTGTGTGTGTGTGTGTGTGTGTGTGTGTGTGTGTGTGTGTGTGTGTGTGTGTGTGTGTGTGTGTGTGTGTGTGTGTGTGTGTGTGTGTGTGTGTGTGTGTGTGTGTGTGTGTGTGTGTGTGTGTGTGTGTGTGTGTGTGTGTGTGTGTGCTGGCTGTCCAGGACACCGGACTCGGCGTGCTCCACGTGTTCAACCCCATCTTCGGGAGGAAGAGCCACATCACGCCCCCCGCGCTGCCCCAGCCCATCCTGCAGTCCCTGCTGCTGCCCGTCATGGACCAGGACTACGCCAAGGTCCTGCTGCTCATCGACGACCAGTACAAGGTAATCGGTGATCACGTGAATGCACCGTCCATTTGAGTTTTGTTCATTTCAATGACAATCACACCCGATGTTTTTATTTCATTGAACGTTCAGAAACTTTTTCTTATTTTGCATGTTGTGCACCCTCCAGGTTTCTGCGTTCCCCTCGTCTAAGAACGTGCTGCAGCAGCTCCAAGACGTGGCGTCCTCCATCTTCTTCTACCTGGTGGACGCCGACCAGGGGCGCCTGTCTGGATACCGCCTGCGCACGGTCAGGCTCCATAAGGCTCACACCTCCTCACTCTAATTTGCCTCTTGGCCAATTAGCCTCATCGTGGGTGATGATGAGTCAAAGTGTTTTATTGTCACATGGCCTTTCATCGCGCCTTTCTGAACAGTGAAAATCTTGTGACATGACAGGCGACCGTAGGCAAGAAGTAGGCAAAAAAGATAAGATGGCAAGAATAACATTTTATACACATGAAAGAAATGCATATATATTGAGCGGCACAATATACATAATGATACAGAATATAAAATGTAATGTTGAGGGGACCCCCCGGTTCGATTTTCCATCCCACCTGTGGTCCTAGGTGACATGTCATGTCCCTTCTTCTTCAGTGCACTGTTCTATCTCCTTTCACTGTGCTGTCCATAAAGGCATAAAACATAAAGGTACCCAGTAAAAATAAGAGGTCTTTTAGCTTAAAAGCCCAAAATAATGCAGAAAATCGTGACCTGTTTGTCTGTGTTCTCTCCCAGGACCTCTCCACGGAGCTGATCTGGGAGGTGGTGCTGCCGCTCGAGGTGCAGAAGGTGCTCCTGGTCAAGGGGAAAAGGAGTAATGAGCACGTGCACTCCCAGGGCCGGGTGATGGGCGACCGCAGCGTGCTCTACAAGGTAACCTGCTGCTCACCGTGACCGTACACCAGTGCTATTTTAAATCTTTGCAAATATATAGCTGATATTTCAAGTCAAATGGGAGTAGTTCATTGATGTTTCCACAAACACTTAACCCGTCCCCAGAAGTGTCGTCTTTGTGCTTAAAAAAAATAAGTACAAAAATAACAAAAACTAAATAAAGTAAGTGTCTGGATTAATATGGTGATCTGAAATGTTGGCGCTCCGACCACAAGCAGCATGACCGAACAGAGTCCACTACTATTATTACTACTACTTATACGTACTATATTACTAATTGTTCAGAGTTGTTTTCATATTTATGTTTATAAGAATACTGTTCAGAAGAAAACCTTTTGCTGTACTTACTAGGTACGATTACTAATACAATTTATGTTGAAGAATACTGCAGGAGTGAATGTGGAGTAAGCATTCCATTGTACTGTACTGTTACATATGGCAATAAAGAAACCTTGAATCTATGTTAAAAGCCATAGACAAGCATGTGCTGTCCACACACTTCACGAACGTCAACTACTAAGCACCCTTTAATCTCTCTGTGTCCCCCCTCCAGTACCTGAACCCCAACCTGCTGGCGGTGGTGACGGAGAGCACCGACCCCCACCCGGAGCGCAGCTTCGTGGGCATCCTGCTGATCGACGGCGTGACCGGCCGCATCATCCACGACGCCGTGCAGCGCAAGGCCCGTGGGCCGGTGCACCTGGTGCACTCCGAGAACTGGGTGGTGGTGAGTCCTCCTCGTCCTCTTCATCATCATAAGCGTGGTCATTGTTTTACATTCACAAATTACTGTGCAATTGCTTTTTTTTTTATACAGTCGGTGCCACAGAATATCAGATCGCTAATCTGTTCATCTGTTCACAATGAATAATCACTGTCAGGCAAAATAATCACAATTTGCTTCTTTTCTTCATAATTGTGCAACCCTACATTGGGGTTGGTATTCTAGTACAAGTACTGGAGCACCAAGTCGCGAAGGAACGAGTTCTCGGTGCTGGAGCTCTACGAGGGCATGGAGCTGTACAACAGCACAGTGTTCAGCTCCCTGGACCGGCCCTATGCGCCCCAGGTCCTGCAGCAGTCCTACATCTTCCCCAGCTCCATCTCCACCCTGGAGGCCACGCTCACCGAGAAGGGCATCACCAGCCGCCACCTGCTAGGTCAGTGTCACGTTGCATCGCTAAATGGCCTTCTGTACATCAGCACCACAACCGGGGACTCTGCAACATCACCCTGTCCTAGCGACGTGGTTGCAGAGCCCTGAGGGCCACCTAGATGTTGCGGACCCACTGTTGGGTTGTATAGTCGGTAGGATTGATAATTCGCCCTCTAGTGTGCATTCGGTGTCATAACACGTTACGTAGGCTGTGCATATGTGTGAATTGAAAACTGTTTGCGATCTTGTTGCCTGGCTTTGGTGCGCAGGATTTGGACAAGCCCAGCTCAGAGGTTTCATTAATGTGGACGATATCTATCTTGTTGATTTGATTGATTTGAATTCTCAAAGGTTTTGTGTTGCTCCAACTATGCTTTACAACTCTAATGCTTTACAAGACCAAAGCTTTTAATGACGTGACAACATCCTTTTTTATAAGCACTGATGGAGTTTCAAGCTCTGGCATTTACAATTTGGGGTGTGATGTAGTATTTTGTTAAAATGATTTCTACAAACCTAAAACATGCACTCATGAACATGCCATTGATCTCCTGTCTGTCTGCAGTTGGCCTGCCCTCAGGAGCCATCTTGTCCCTCCCCAAGATGTTCCTGGACCCTCGAAGGCCGGAGATAGTGACTGAGCAGAGCCGGTATGTACCCTTCTCTGTGAAATAATCATGTGCTCCGGTTTATATCACTTGACTTTTAAATGTCTACATTTATAATTCCAGTGAAGAGAACCTGATCCCCTATGCACCCGAGATGCCCATCCGTAGCGAGTGGTTCATCAACTACAACCAGACTGTGGCCAGGGTGCGGGGAATCTACACCGCGCCCTCTGGCCTGGAGTCCACATGTCTGGTTAGTCTGGCTTTTTCCTTATTGTTCCAAATAATAAAAAGAAAAATTAAATTATTTTATCCAAAGCATCCAGTGACATATTTTGCTTTATATGTTGGGTATGACTTGTTTGTGGCTTTTATCGCTGTTAAATGTTGTGTGTTGGAGTCCATACATTTGTGGGGCAGCAGTGGCCCAGGAGGTAGAGCAGTTGCAGGTTCAATCCCTGAGCAAGACACCTAAACCCAACTGCTCCAGACGAGCTGGCTGTTACCTTGCATGGTTGACACCGCCATCGGTGTACAAATGTGTGTATGAATGGGAGAGTGTGAGGCAATATTGTAAAGTGCTTTGGATAAAAGCACTGGTATATAAATTTCCATCCAACCGTGTTGACCGCATGTGTGTGTTCCCCGGGGGCAGGTGGTGGCCTACGGACTGGACATATACCAGACGCGCGTCTACCCCTCCAAGCAGTTTGACGTGCTGAAGGATGACTATGACTACATGCTGATCAGCAGCGTGCTCTTCGGACTCTTCTTCGCCACCATGATCAGCAAGCGGCTGGCCGAGGTCAAGCTGCTCAACCGCGCCTGGCGGTGAGGCGCAGCGACCAGGGGGTCACGACCCTTGACCCCTTTCCCCCAACGCACATGGGCTGCATTGTATAGAACCTCTGACCACTCCGTCCCAGGGCCCCTGTTTTGCCACCAGGTGTCAGGTTGATCTAGTCATTACGAGCCGTTTTGAAATGTATGTTTACACTTGTGACATCACAAGTGGGACTGTAGCCAGATGTAGAATTTATGCTTGAGTGGACAGTCCCATGTGTGAGGTCACAAATGTGCAACATTTTAAAATGGCTTGTCATGACCAAGTGGGAGGAGCCAAGGACTAAATCACAACATAGAATAGTCTTATTTAGGTCTATGAAGAGCGTGGAGTGGCAGTAAGGTTTAAAAACTGTTTGTCGTTATTTTTTAACTTATTTTTAAGCACAAAGACGTGACTTGTGGGCACGAGTTAAGTGTTTGTGTAAGTTGAATTTGATTAATTGTTTAACATGAATAATGTGTGAAGAATGGATGAATAAATAGAATTTTTATTTGGATGATTTGTTTTGATATGACATTGTATTTGGAGGGTGGGGGTGTTGATTTGTTTCTGGGACATTTTGCCTGTTCTACAAACGGAACTGTGAAGAGTAAATGAGTGAGATAAAGAGAAATGACACCCACAGAATGTCACAAGATCATTGTGTGATGCATGTGGTTTTTAACAGAATGTTCCTTGTTGTTATTGGTGCATGTCCTCCTGTACTTGCACACACACATGGAATGCTGGAATCCACTGTTCTGCTGATTTTGCTCTGGTGTTTTTAAATGACAAAACATAGAGCATGGATTTAAAATAAACATTGAAAAAGTTGAAATTATGACAATAAAAATAACATTGAAAAGGTCATAATTTAAGTTATTTTAATTCTATAAATAGATCACTTCAAATTACATTATTCTTTACAAGACTTCTCATTCTGAAATTAGCACAACATGCACACATTACATTGATGGCCTTCTTTGCCCCGAACATGAATACAAAAAAACAGTCACCCACTGACGTAACAATGTAAACAAGGATCGTAGCATGTCACGCTAACACAACATGCCCTCTCAATGGGCATCACTACCAGTAGCATAGCCTGTCTCTGATGTCATGAAGTGGTGTAGTATGAATAAATTAAGTGTTAATGGAATGTGGAAAAGGAAATGTAACAATTAAATAACAGCCTCCCACGTCCATGAATCATGGGACTTTGAAACACTTGCATTCAGGATACGAGAACAGAATGACAAGACGATGCAGCATATTGAAATCTAACCATCCGACTAAAGTTCAGTCCATTAAATAACATTTACATAGAAAAATAAGATCACTACTTTCACATAACTTCCAGGGTATCGGTAAGTGCCATTAGATTTATAATTAATTACACTCTGGAAATTTGTGGATCATAAACTTTTTACAATTAAAATGGGTTAAAATCTTAGAAAATTAGATTAGGTCTTTATTATCAGCATTATTTTGTAGTATGTTAATTCATTCCCGGTTTTCCCATTTTTTTAATAGCTAAATAAATCAGTAAAAGTCTTTAAAATCATCTCATCTCAACGTGAAGATTTCAAGTATCAGTACAAAAACTAATCACGTCAGGGGTATGGTGTCCAAGCACAGCTTGTCCAACTGTCATTTCCCCTCTGGAATCAGTCGTAATCATCACGTTCCACGCGCTCAGCGGACTCTCAAACATTTCAGTCCATCTGCAAAATTCCAGAATCCGTAATACTGAAAACCAACCAAATCCACGCATTGAATGCATGACCCACAAAACTTTGTGTTGGTCACACTTTGCGCTCGAAATAATAAGTAATAAATAAAGAGGAGGGACTTTACTGTGTAAACATGTCAACTATCAATTTACTGAGACATGATGGCTTGTGCGCTGCACAAGCTGGTTGGGTGGACTGTACACGTAACAGTCGCGCTGCTCAGTGCCTGCATGCACACCGTGTCTTGGCAGCCAAGACGGCGTCTTTGGCTGCCTCTGTTTTGGATCACTGTATGCTACAGAACACCCCGGCTTTGGGCCTCCGCACTTCCTGTTCCTGAACAGCATTCGGACTCTTGAGGTGCACCGCAACAAAGACAGTTGCCGTGGGTTTCTATTCTATTGTCGCTTCTGATCGTTCAAGTCTGGTGTGGGCCACGCCCCTGTGCCATCCGCCCTCTCCGATTGGCCGAGGATCCTCTGCAGCCTCTCCTGATAGGCTAGCCGCGGCAGCAGGAAGTAGTGCGTGGCGCTGGCCTGGCGTCCGTCCTTCATGACGGGCACGATGCAGGGCGCGTTCTGGTCAGCAGGGGGCGCCCGTGCTCTCTGTTTCCTTGGCAACGGGGCCCTGCGGACATACTCGGGGTTGGGTGCGAAGCTCTGTGTGGCGGGCATCACCCCGTTGATGTAGATGGGGAGGCTTTTGGGACTGGGGGTGCGGGGCGGACACGTGGCCACCAGGGGCACCCTCGGGGGGACCTTGGGGGGCTTGTCGTCCTCCCGGCCATGGCCAGCGGCGATATCGCCCTTCAGGCCTCTGGGGAGGGAGGAGGACTTGGGCGGTGGGATGGGGACACGAGGGGGGATGACAGGCTTGTCCTGGGGGAGTGGCTGCGGCGGCAGTACGGGGCTCCCTGGGTCGTCGGGGTGGTAGGCCGGGCCCGAGTACGAGTACCGCAGGCCGGAGGAGAGCGGGCGCTCGGCAGGGTTCCTGGAGGAGGACGCGCTCCTCCGTGCTCTGGGCGCCATCTGCTCACAGCCTTCCCCCCTCTGGAGGCGGGGTTGCCCACGGTTACCGTACGCATCTGTCCCTGCCGCCGCCGCCGCCCAGCTGGTGGGCCTGTGGGTGTCCGCTCCACCGTCCTCCGTTCTGGTCCATGAGGGACCCGTGCAGCCAGCGCCTTCCCCACCGTCCCCGCCCGCCAACGGGACACCCTGGTAGGCATAGTTCACCTGGCCGAAGCCCCGGTAGCTCCCCCTGCCGGTGGCGCTGAAGCACGGCGCCTTGCCGCAGCTCTTGGGAAGCAGGCTGCGTTGGTCACTGGTGAAGAACTCCACCTCGCTGTCGGCCGCCTCATCCGACATGAGCTCCTCGGGATCGGGCGGGGGTGGGAGGGGCTTGGGCCGCTTGGGATGTCCCTCCAGCACCGTCAGCCTCTGGAAGGAGGGCACCACCTGGTCGCCCTCTTGTGGCCAAAGCAGGTTGTTGCGGCACTGCGCCAGGCGGTGAGGAGCAGAGTACAGTGTCGTTTGGCAGGGAGGAAACTCAGCTGTCGGATGAGGAAAAAAATGAATAAATGCTTTAGAAACTTAATCATTCATGATCCACGTTGCTCTTAATCACCAGAGGGCTTTTTGTTTCAGGTATTGTTCTGTACAGGAACAGGAAACAAAGTCATTGTCATTGGTTACGTTAAATAATAATAATAATAATATCGTCAGCCAATCAGGTGTAAGCAACCAAAACAGGGGCCAGAAGAGTGGGAAAACAGTTGGGATGGGAATGGGAAAAGAGAGATAGAACGCTGGATTCCACACTTTTCCCCCCCACTCACTTCCCCAGTGTTTTCCCAGAGTCCTACTCTATAGTCTCCTCAGGGATAAACACCAGAGAGTGTGAGAGTGTGTGTGTGTGTGTGCACGTGTGCATGTGCGCGCGCGTGTGTCAATGTGTGTGCGTCAATGTGTGTGAGAAAACGTTCTGTTTTGCCACTACGGACAGGAGGAGGAGGAGGAGGGGGAGGAGGGGGAGGAGGAGGAGGAAACGGAACAGGTCAACAAGAAACAAGCGTCTCTCATAACCCTGTTCGTCAAACATCAGCCACAACACCCTGATTACGCAGGAAGCCGCACTTCTCTCCCCGTTCCCCCCCCTCGCTTTTATTATCCGACACTCAAGTGGCGCAATCTGCAGCGCTTCCCATCCCTTCCCACCCCCCACCCCCCCCCGCCGGCAACCTCCCCCAGCCCCGGCAGACAACCTTCTGCCGGGCTCTCTTCCGGAACAAACATCCGACACGTCACCAGCTCCTCACCACCGCCGCCCCCGCTACCCAGACCTCCACAGAGAGGAGCAGTTGGTGAGCAGGCTAGACTAGAGCTCCCTACAGCCCTCTCTGCTCCTCTGTCAGGCGGATCCAGGAAAACATATAAAAACAGAACATGGAGGGTTGGGCGGCCTAACCTAACTGTTCTTTTTTTGGTGTCGTTCTTTTGAACAACTGGTGCACTCGGGTACGTTTTGATGTCCCCACTGAGGCCAGGGTAGTAATAGTAATAATAATAATATTGGTTTTAGTGGCAAAAGGCTTCCCGCCATTTTGTTCAAACCCGAGAAGCCATATTTTTTTGTCGGGAAAAAGTGAATTAGAAACATACCTAAAAAGAGTACTTTTCGTATTGAAGCGTAGAACAATCTTTAACACTGACAAAGATAACTTTTTTGTATCTTTTTTCTTCTACTTTTGTATGTACTGTGTTCTAGCTATCTTGTAACAGATTACTTCTCAGTTCATCCTGATTAAGGTCAGACTAGCCTTAGATTTTTTTTGGTTGCTACTTTCCAGCATAGCAAATCCAAATTTGTACAATTATAACATCTAAATCGCGAAATATCTGAATGTCTTATTTTGTATGCTTTTTACAAAATAGTGCTTACAAGAAGAGGTTAAATGCTTACCTTCCTGGCTAAATTAAATGTAGAATGAAAGTATTTTAATGAAAAAAATTTTGGGGGGGTTTTCTAAAGTTTTCAATAAAAATGTACAAATGTATTTTGATCTATTCAACTATAAAGTCAATTTCAAAGTTTAAAAAAAGGTTAGGTTCTCACTTTGAAAAGCCTTGGCTGCTTGCTGCTGCTGTGGCTGCTCCTGCTGCTGCACTTGTGTGGTGCTGTGGTCCATACTAGTGTTGAGCCTGAGGCACAAGCTGCAAAACACCAAAACACCCAGCATGAGGAACATCCATAACGGGACCTCCGTGAATGATTTGTACACATAACTAACACATAACTGGTCACGGGTGAGGCATTATAAGTGAAATAACATGCCTGACATATGCACTAAACACCCATGTCAGCTCCGAGACCCTTCTCCCCCGTCATTCCTATGTGGGGGAGTGACAGGGGTGGTTGGAGTGTGTTAACGGGAGGTTGCTACATGTCTGGGCTATGGCTACATGCAAGAACGACCATAGAAGAAGACCTTGTTATACCAGAGCTGCTAAATTTATTATAATTAATTTATTCAAGTTAAATTGAAAAATCTAAATTTGAGTTTACTTGAATCATAATAGGTATTATTCCAAAACAATTATGCCTGATCGAAGGCAATTAGTTTGAGCAGAGAAAAAAAGTTTCATTGTCCATACCGCGAGGCACATCTTTAAAATCACGTATCATTTGATTGAAGAAAATGTGTTAAAGCGTAGTAAAAATCTCTCTGAAAAAAATGGCCGCATTGCTAGGGACACACACTAAGTTACATGATGTCACATAATGTGACATGTGTCCTCTGTGACATAATAACGCTCACAAAGGATGCACTTTAAAGACATATTGTACCTGGCGTTGGAGTCGTGTGTTCCCCAGTAGAGCCTGCTGCCGGCCATGTTGTGAGAGGAAGAGAGTGTTCTTAATGTGCCTTGGGCTCCGTGTGGCTCTGGTCTGGTACCTCCTTTTCATTTCACTGCATATCCTGTATGTGTGTGTGACAATTAAACTTCCCTTGAATCCAACCAAGCTAGCGTAGTCAACACCATTATGCCTAGAGAGAGAGACACAGACAGAGAGAGAGAGAGAGAGAGCAAGAGAACAACATTGAATGCATTAGCAACCGTCTCCCCTTCCATTTTGCGACAAATAGCAGCATGCAGCAACATATATTCAATAAGTACATACTTTTTGGGGGATAATCACCTCAAAATACAAAGACACAAGTGTTCCCTACGGCAAGAAAAACCAAACAACAGTAAACTAAAAGTAAAGTTAAATAACATAAAGCTCAGTCAACCCTTTGGGCTTCTTCTTGTGGGCGTACTCTCTTGACAAACTCTGTCGCTACTACACTGTGTACAACCTCTCTCTCCCTCGCTCTTTTTCTCTCTCTCTCTGTCTCCCTCTCCCTCTGTCTGTATGTCTATCTGCCCCTCTCTGCTCTCTCTGTCTCCCTCTCCCTCTCTCTCCTCTATCTCTCGGTCTCTTTCTCTGTGTGTATGTATGTGTGTGCCTTTCTCTCTCTCTCTCTCTCTCTCTCTCTCTCCCACACTACATGGAGACCATGGGTGGGGTGGGGGGGGGGGGGGGTCAGGTGTGGGAGGGGAGCTGCTGATCTCCTCCCACCTGTATTGGGCCTTGTCAACCCATCTCCTGTCACGGTTCACGGTCACCACCACCTCCTCCTCCCCTCCACCTCCACCCCGCGCCCAACAGAATGTCTCACCACTCTAATAATGAATCCCGTTGACGCAAGACGGAGGGGGGGGGGAGGTGGTGGGTGTGGTGTGTGGGTGGTGATATGTTGGCAGTTTTTAATTAAGTTGCATGAATGTGAGTCCTTTCAGGATGCGGTGGTGTTATTTTTTCTTGAGACTTTTTTGGATTTTAGAATATTTTAGACCTGGACGATTTTAGACTTTGCATTCCACTTTTGTACATTTTCCTATCCAGAGAAGGTCCCTAATACCATCTTTTTTTAGTCGTGTTGAGTTTTCACTGCATATTCAGTCGAACTATAAAGTAGTTGAGTGCTTACTGTAAGTTTATGAATGTTTTAGTCATGCCGGACATCAAGGACTATCAATATTACGCCCCCCGCCCTCCCCTTCCACTTTAACCAGTGTGCCTGTGATCTGAGGAGAAAACAATGACATTCTCTCTTCGGCTCGCTCTGGGTTGCATGGCATTCTGAGACTCGATGTTGTAGGATGCAACAAAAAAAAAAGAATGCACAATGCATAATGCTCGGCGAAAGCCTCTACAAACCAAACACACCGCCCCCCTACCCTTCATCCATGCATGCATTTAAATATTAATGTCACGCCGTCTTAAAACAACTGCCTCTGGCGTCATATCCGCCTGTGGGCCCCGGAGATGGAAGAGGCTGAACAATCACGGATTCTACCGGCAATTACTCAGTGAGCGTGAATCAATGGGTCCACTCTGGTACACCATGAATGGGTCTTTGTGTTTCTTTGCTGTGCTGAGAGGCAACCATTAAAACCCAAGCTCTCTCTCTCTCTCTCTCTCTACCTCCCTCTCTCTCCCATGAGCTCAGGGTTAGCAGCTACTCTGGGTTGGCTGTGAACTGGCACATGCAGAAAGGGAATGACAACAACAACTACAACCCCCATGTGTCCCTCAGAGTGCAGGCCCATTCATCTGCTGGAGGACAAGGCACACAACCCTCTCAAGATTGTAGTTTCCAGTTGTGAGCTTGGCTGTCATGCATCATTATGCCCATGACGGTGTATGCATATTATAAGGTTATTATATGGACGGATGGATGGTTGCACAGAGAGACAGATGGAAGTCAGAGGGACAGACAGGGACATCACATGACATATGCATCTTGTTCTCTTCAAATCTCACTGCACGGTCAGTGATATGTGTGATATTGTTGTCTCACTCGCTTTGGACAAATGCACTTATTGTAAGTGGCTTCGGACAAAAGCCTCTGCTAGATGTACTATATGTAAATTTACATATCTCCATAATATGTCTCGATCCATCCATATAATAACAGATATTTAAATATGTAGTACATATTTAAATGTTATTATATGGATGGATCGAGACAGACAAATAGATATAGATAGATAGATGGATAGATAGACAGATAGGTAGACAGACAGATAGACAAATAGATAGATAGGTGGATAGATAGCTAGATAGATAGACAGAAAAAAATCAATATTCTGTATAGATATATTATAACGTTATTATTACAAGAGAGGTGAGGGTTTGTCATGTTCCTGAATGGAGCGGTGTGTGTAAATGTGTGCTCTGATGTCCTGATGTCCCAGTCCGCTGAGACATAGCGTTCCTCTCCGAACAGAACAGCAGCATTCCTCTCCGAACAGAACAGCCTCATGGTGACATGTTTGTTAGTCAGACGGTGTGCCTCCACTCTTGATCGACGCCCCCTAACCCCCCACCCCTTTAGCAAGCTGAATGTGTGTATGTGTTGCTCTCTCTGTTTATGTCTCTCTTTCTTTCTCTCTCTCTCTCTCTCTCTCTCTGTCTGTGTTTATGTCTCTCCCCCTCTCTCGCTCTTATTCATATGCAAGCTAACTCCCTGATGCAATGTTTAACAACTGTAATTTCTGTCTATTTGGACGTGGGCATGCACTCAAACACTGGAACATGTTTGACACTGAGTTAGAAATAATATTTACCTGTATATAAATGATAGGCATCTCTATTACAGGCAGCAGGCAACTGACTACTTGACAAATTAGTCAGTACAGCAATTGTTCCTTTGTAGTAACCATAACTTGCTTACAATGAAACATCAGGCGCATTGTTTGTTCCATATAATAAAATGGTATGAGTAACATATGAACTATGATCCACATGGGCCTGGGATTTGTTTGCACAAGTGAATAGCCTTGAAAAGCCTTGCGTGAGGCTTGACACATGACTATTGGTGACTTTGTTGTACGGATTAGGTTGATATTGCCTCATTCTGAAAAATCCTATTTTGGATAATCGTGGATCGTGGGTGGTTTCAATATTTTGCCTGGAACTTCTATTTGGAAGTTTCTATTTGTAAGACAGCAATGACCAACTTCAGAGACATGTGCAGTCCGATTTCACGTCATCGATTGTCTACATTGATTTGATTAACGACTGACCACTTTAGAATTGGACAGGGTTTTTCCCAAATAAAACACTTCCACACGGCCACGGTAGATACATTAATGAGGTTAACGCTCATACCTTGTGTTGACAGACTCACCATTTAGACATTGGATCGGACGCGCGATAAAAAAAAACGTAGTTAGTCATCCGGCATATCTTGGACATTTTGACCATTTTAAACGGTATTACGGTACATTCCCCCGTGTCCACGTCATGTGTTCGGCTTCTCTTTCCGACGTTTACCATCGCTGGAGCCAAATAGACGTACATCGACGTGTTATCCATTGTGTCTTATCGGTCCGCGTCGTGATGAACCAGAAGTAACAGTCCCCCGTCTCTCAACGCCACCCAGCCGCAGAGCCCTGAACCCGAGGTCGTCAGGCGCGCTCACGTCGGGGACACGATCGCGGCCACACAACGTGAGGGGAGCCGCTCGTACACGTCGTCTGTAACGCGACTCGTTTCATCACAACACTGGCTTTAGAAAAACCGGCGGGCGGCCGCGAAGCTGACCGCGTCCGCGCAGCCGCAGGCTCAAACTAACGCATTTTTATTCGTGGCTTTAATCCTCCTGGTTTACCTCACCGCGTCGATCCCCGCACTGCGCGCCGTCACACCTGTGATGAGAAACAGCGTCAATCACGTTCATACCCGAGTGTACTCACAGTTGTAGTCCGGCTTGTTCACAGGCGCCGCTCCTTATAGTGTAGCTCGTGTTCAGCGCTTCGGTTCACAGTCTACTGCCGCCGGGCTCGAGGAGGACCCCCGCCAAACCCAACTCCCAGCGCGAGGAGTCACCGTCACTCGCGGTCCGACCACGTGCGTCCGTCCGCCCGCCTCTGAATCAACAGTGGAGTGAGTGGAGTGAGTGAGTGAGTGGAGTGGAGTGAGTGAATGGAGTGAGTGGTGAAATCCATCTGCTCACACCATGACGTGAGTCTCAGCCTCTCCTCTTCTCATCAGCAATGCTGATGCTACTACTAGTACTACTACTACTACTACTACTACTACTACTACTACTACTACTACTACTACTACTACTAGTACTACTACTACTACTACTACTACTACTAGTACTACTACTACTACTACTACTACTACTACGACACCAACACTCCACCCGAGGGTCTCTTCAAAACACTGTTACGTTAAGTCTGAGTTGTGGACATTCTTCCTTTTGTGGGGTTGAGGAAATGTGTCCCAATTGTGTGCGTCTGTTATTTATGCGCTCAGTACGCGACGTGGTGATTGGCCGCATAGTAGGTTTGGGAATGGCTGTGGATGTGAGAAACATCTCGGTGTCTATCCTTCGTTCTCGTACAAATAAACCACAGACCAAGTAGGTCTATAGTATAGTATAGTATAGTATAGTATAGTACAGTATAGTATAATATAGTACCTTAGTAAGGTATAGCATAGTAGTAGCCTATAGTATAGAAGGCTACTATTATACTAAGTATAGTATAATATTTAGTATATCCAGAGTCCAGAATCATTACTGTTCACTACTAGATGTTAATTCCAGAATCATTACTGTTCACTACTAGATGTTTATTCCAGAATCATTACTGTTCACTACTAGATGTTTATTCCAGAATCATTACTGTTCACTACTAGATGTTTATTCCAGAATCATTACTGTTCACTACTAGATGTTAATTCCAGAATCATTACTGTTCACTACTAGATGTTTATTCCAGAATCATTACTGTTCACTACTAGATGTTTATTCCAGAATCATTACTGTTCACTACTAGATGTTTATTCCAGAATCATTACTGTTCACTACTAGATGTTTATTCCAGAATCATTACTGTTCACTACTAGATGTTTATTTCAGAATCATTACTGTTCACTACTAGATGTTAATTCCAGAATCATTACTGTTCACTACATCATTACTGTTCACTACTAGATGTTTATTCCAGAATCATTACTGTTCACTACTTGATGTTTATTCCAGAATCATTACTGTTCACTACTAGATGTTTATTCCAGAATCATACTCTAACAAGCAGATGTTCTCCATCCTCGCACTATGCATCATGCCCTGTAGCTGTGTGTGTGTGTGTGTGTGTGTGTGTGTGTGGGCACCCACTAATGACCCGTGGTGCTGAGGGCTATGGGGGCAGGGGAGGTCAAGTTACTTCCTGTCTTCAGAGACCTCTCTCCCTCACAGCTGTCAGTGTGGTCAGACAAACCCCTGCAACATCTGCATGCAACCCAACCCCACACACCCCCCTCCCCTCTGTAGATCTCTCAAACACACACCCCACACTCCCACACACACACTTTGTCTTTTCAGCAAAACACCCACGCGCTGCTTCTAAATCAAAGTTGAGCTCTCAATGTTAACCATTAGAGCACAATGTTCAACCACTTTGGGCATTGGGAGTACTCACGTTCACCTTAACCTGGAATACACCTCCATCTGTCAGACGTGGATGGAGACATTTGGAGTTTCCAAGTCCAACACATAAAGTTCTGCATACTCAGCGAATATTTATCTCAGTTTATCTTATATCCACTATTCCATACTGCGATGCCAGTAGAAGATGGGGAACAACATTTTCCCGGCAGTAAATGATAACATACATGTTCGATGGTAAGGACATTTGTGTCAGTTTCGCTCGGATGAAATTTGTGTCGAGGGAGAGATCTCGTATGGAGAAAGCAGCTGTGTACAAACTGAATGAAATAGCCATTGAGGAGCAGTCATACACTGCGGACAGACAAGCCCTCTGACATCTATAAAACACGAGCAATCATGCATACATGGAGGCTACAGTATAAACTTTATGTAGCAGAGAAAAGAACACAATTTGAAGTGATCTCTTTGCCCCAATTGCAAAAGTAAGTAAATGTATGTTTTATATAATATCTCAATTTGCAATGTATTGTTGTATTAAATATAATGACATCTCCTGATTGAGGAATTTCACTGAATCTTTGTTTCCTTTCTTTGAAAGGCTACCTTTCCTCAAAGTTACTATTCATGAGATATTATTTGCTCTTTTTATTGCTCTTATTATTGCTCTAAATCAAATGTATTCATTAGTCTATATGAAGTGGATGTTTCCAATTATATATGAAAACTTTTCAAAAGAAATACTGAAATAGAATCAGGAAGGGTACCCAACCAAGGGTACCACAACCATATGAATGGTTGTGGTTCAACATGGTGCTAGATGATGTCACAGATACTCTAACCAATGGCAAGTGAGACCAATTGTCAACTGGCACCAAGTTGAACCAATCACAAAACAGTAGTAGCAAAAAAACCTGACAGATGATCAAGTGTTATAATATTTATTTTAAGTAGCCTTCCCGTACAAAGTCATTGTGAGTCTTATACAGTTTGAGATTTAACTCCTCCCACAATTTCCACACATCCCTTTGCATGGCACAATGGCGAAACACGCATGCTTTGGAGTGGAAAATGCACTGTAACGTACTGTAAGTCAACACACGCAGTAAAAGCAAGCAGTAAGGCTAAAAGTTGTTCATTAGTTGACATCTAACCTCATAAAAGATTCAGCACACCTCACTCCCACTTGTTTTACATTTTTATAATCTATTGCCGTTTATTAAAGTATCATAAAAATAGGAGGGAATCATACAAATATATTAGACCAAGAGATGACATCCTCTTCTTAAGTAATCGTTTTAACCTTCAAACATTTTTAAGTTGTCCTCCATCCCATGGACGTATGCTCCATCCTGAACCTTCTTTCTTTTGGTGCCGGTATTTGAAAGGGTTTAAAGTAATTACTCATGTGGTCACACACGGATGCAGATAGGGTGATGTGAAAAACATCCCCCCTTTTTGCGGTTCTCTGTTTTATGAACTGTGTCTCTGGTCAGGGACGACAAGATGGAGGCGTAAGGACGGAAGCAGACTCCTAAAATGTCTGACATGGCCACCCACAACAGCCTTTGACCCATTCAGTTGAAGAAAAAAAACAGACTTATCAGCGAGTCAAAAGCCAGTGGGAGGAAGTGACTTCAGGAATGACTTCTTTATGATGCGTTAGCTTGTTAGCTAGCCCGCGCGGGAACATCAACAATTGGATTGAAAGATTTCTTGTCACCTTATTGATAGCTGGCATAGCTAGCTCAAAACACAGATGTGGCGTACACACACACACACACACACACAAACATGCACACGCACCTAATATAATTATGTGCAACATATCCCATAATACCTCTGTAGCTTAGTCTACTCAACCCAAGAGCCAAAAAAACTGCATTTAACTATAATTAGAGGAGTCTCTGTATGTGTGTGTTCTTCAATTATCTTGACTAGCGTTCATCTGACCGACTTAACACTTGGCGGGTGAATTGCAGAGGACACAGGAAGAAACGCAATGTCGAGTGGGAACTGCAAGTAGCAGCCATACAAGGAGGCCAAGCAAACAACAGGCATTTTCGGAACAGGCACATGACTAGACAAACACAAAGACAGGAAAGCCCTAATAGAGAGCAGGATGAACGAAGTGCACGGCAGTGATTAACCTCACGGTGGCAAACTGATTTCACAGCAACTGCCACAAAAGACTTGGATTCTTGAGCTGCTCCTCCAGGAAACGCTGTCTGGCAGCCCGGAAGGTTCCCTACCCGCTGCCCCTGTCCCCAGTAAAGGCCCCAGAGCTTTTGAGAACCCACGGGAAGCCTTCTGCTGAAAAAAACCAAAAAACACCACAGACACCCACCCACCCCCTCCTCTGTCAGGCTGAGGTCCAATTCATGAGCAGTTTTCAAAGGAGAAAGGAAGATGAATGGAGATCGACCGCAGTTAATTTTAAATCAAGTCCTAACAAAGTCAGATTGTTGGTTTTTGAAAGACCGTATCCAGAACATGATTAAGATCAACTGGCCCTAGCTCAGTTCGTTTATTAAAAATAAACTTGGTCAAATTAGCACACGCTTGGCTTTCTTTCCTGGTGATTTTATCACTGCCTATGTTTGTTCTGCCTACTCTAACTGATTTGGAATCAACTCCCAAGGCCTTGAGTCACTTCTGTGCTCATGTTTGCTCTGGGATGAGGAAACGTTGACCGTCAGACGTATTCACAAGCAATCACGAGTGCAAGCAAGTGTTTGGTGCCAGAAATTTAAAGAAAAAACATTGAATGGTTTACAGACATTGTGTTCAATATAAAATATACACAAATGGTGAATATACATTATGATTGTGGACGTATGTAAGATTGTGTGTGTGTGTGTATGGTTGTGTGTGTATGACCCCACATCTGTGTATGAGTGTGTGTGTGACTACATAGAGATTTTGGAGCCCCCCTGTGTTGTCTCAGCCCACAGATTTAATCAGAAAACAATTGCACTAGCAATCTCTTTCTCTCTCTTTCACTCTCCCTTTCTTTACTCATGGACATGTTTTGAAATCCTGAGGCATGACAAAGTTAACTTTCTGTTCCCTCTGCCTTCTTTTCATACTCCCTCTCTCTCCTCTCCATCTCTCTCCCGTCTGATTCCATGCTTCCCCTTCGCCAGACTTCTGCTCCGTCACTTCCGGTTGAGTCACGGGCAAGAGGCCCTCTGTTGTGTTCTCTGTTGTTGTACCAGTTTTCTTTTTTTCCTTCTTCTTCTCCTTCTTCATTTTACTGCCTCTTGGCCCCCCACCCCCTCCTCCCTATTTTCCTTCCATTGTTATCCGTGGTGTCCAGCATCGTTTCGGAGGAAGGAGGATGTGACATCACTGATGATGCCTTGATAAATCAAAAGCATACGCAAGAATGTGCCGCGCCATCTTTTCCTGGCAAGGCGCTTTAATCACACGACACGCAGACAGGAGGAACGGCTGGATCACCGCTGGTGCTAAACACAAACATAGCGACCGAGACTTCCGTAACAGCTATGATGGAGTGGGGCAGTTATTTAATGGCTTCGGGTAAATTTCCAGGGCACTTCCTGCTGCACATATTAGGGGTTGAAGAATTTAAAGTAGAGAAGTCACACACACACACACATACATACTCTCTCACACACACACACACACACACCTCGATTTAAAATGACTTAATTCTACTTATAATAATACTGATAACTACTTATACTTATACATATGCTAATTAAAAAGGGATATACTGTAGATATATATAACGATTTTTATAGTCAATACACTGGCCTTATCATCACTATCACCTAAATTAAGACAAGACCTAGTGCATCTTTGACACAACCCTGTCCTCATTGCACGTCACGCTAAGTAACCGCGATGCAGAGGAAGACGAAAGCAACGTCACTATGAGGCAAGACCCAGTGAAGGATGCAGGCTACGTGCCGCTCTGGGAGGGAGAGGGGGAGAGAGGGAGAGGGGGAGAGAGCGAGGGAGGGAGGGAGAGAGCGAGGGAGAGTGAGGCAGACTGTGGGAAATGAAAGGATGACTCACTCTAGCATACAGCTGCTGACTCAGTTAGCAGGATTGTGTCCAAAAGTCCATGCATCTGGCCTTGCGCTGTGTGTTGGTATGCAATGTGCGTTTGTTTACTTGTGCGCAAAACTAGTAAAATTTGAGTTGAGTATTTTTTTGTGTGCCTATTTTGTCCCAGTGTTGAAATGTTCAATTCACATAAACACATTGTGTTGCCATTTACCAGAAGCATTATGGCCTGGTAAAAGAAAACCAAAACTCTTTTTTCTGAAAAGGAGTGGCACCGTTCACACCGGTGATGTCATCCTCTGCAGGGTTGTTGCCCTGAAGTCATAAACGTCACGCTCAGGTTCCACCACCTGCAGTCGGTCACCGCGTGTGTTTACTCTATACGCGCCCTGAATGCCCTCATGGTAGCCATCACCCTGGGATCGGCTCTCATCAGATTTGACTGACAGACTAACTAGTGGCGTTAGTCATCAGGGGGTGGCGATCATGGAGCAATGGCTCCTCTCGTGTTGACATTAACTGTGTGGGCACGGGCTAATATGAGGAGCTCGCCGAGTTCCTTGATAAAAGCTGGAATGGACTTATACTGGGTTCATGTGACGCAATGTGAGTCACATCCGGACGTGTGACTTCCAGGCGTATTCGGTACCGCCCACCCGTAAGGCCCAAGGTGGCTGTAGAAATCACTGTGGTTGGACACCAGCTAATTTGGCTCGTCTTACAGCTACATAGCAATGTCAATTAGGTTTGGGGTTGCTTCCAATGTTGAGGGACTTTCAATTTACACTTTAAATAGCGAGTTTTAAACATGAGCGTTTATTCAAGAAGTACTTCATTTGAGGACATATCATGTGAATAATACATCAAATAAAGTCATATTTAAATGAGTAAAGATCACATAAACCGAGAATCAAACGACAAATGTGGAATGACGGAACATTTCCAGGATACATATCCCACAGTGAGAGCTTTCTAATATTGGTAGTTTATTGTTGGTGTGGTGTGTAATACTTTGTTTGTACAAACTAAACAGAGGCCCACACAGGGACTCTGCACTGGACCTGGGAACAGCGTGGGAAGATGGCAAGGCCACGGCTTCTCTTATTTATTTTTATTTGAGCCAATCGCGCCACGCTTGCACATTAACTTTCTGGCTCAACGTAAACAAGCTTCAATCAACAAGGACCGCCGTGCTTTTTGGTTGATGGAGAGGACTGGTCAATCACAGCTATGACTGTCCCAGCGAACGTCAGGTGATTGTCTAAGAGTCATATCCGACACGTAATAACTGAAATTCCCCTCCACCCAGGAAACAAATGCGTAGGCCTACAGTACTTTGCATCAAAGTAAAAGTCCTGTATCAAAAACATGATACTCTCATACATAAAAAGACTGATATACGGGGTATCAAAAGTAAGCTACGTAATACACATTTCGTCATGGGTGAATTAAGTTGTCGCTCTGTCTCCTTTTTCTGTAATGCCAAACTGAATATAGGTCTCCCTGAGAGTATCCATTGCATGAGAAAACTTTTTTGTAAAAAAATAAATAAATATGCAAGTAGTTTAACATCGTGCTCGAAGGTGCTGTAGCATTTCAGAGAGAAATGAAAAAAAAAATATCCGATTCTCTACCAATGAGTCGTGTTGCATTGTGATCTTGCCTGTGATTGACAGGCAAGATGGATTCCACAAACCAACTATGCCGTAAACCGGTTCATTTAAAGAGCCGGTCAGGCGGTTGCCATGGTGATGTCTCCAAGCAGGACAGGAGAAGCGGTGGAAATCTACAGACTAGACGGGCGACCAAATGGCTTTGTATGCGTCCTTATCTTCTGTTGATCTTTGCATTGGAGTCTTTTTCTGTACTAGTCAGTAAAGTGTCTTCTTAGTCACAGTCCTTATCGCCAAGGAACAGTGACACCCGTGTCAACTGTAACTCTCTTGCAACACGCACACGCACACACACACAGATGCTCAGGTCAGTTATGATAGTGCATTAAATGACTCACTGGTCAGCATTTTAACAATTGAAGATGGATTTCAAGTTTATTAATATCCCTTGATTCTATATAAAGGTATCACACACTGACAAAAGACAGTTATATATAAGGAACCCAATTAGCAGGAAGTTTTGAATGAAAAGAAGTTATTGATTCATTTCATCTAACAGAAATGTGACTTGTGAAGTCTTACATTTACTATGATCCGCAGAAAGTGCAATTACATTCATACAAACTTGCAGGAATGCATTTACGTATTTAAAGTGTTACAATATGAGTGCCATTTCAAGTATTCATCATTTACATTACATTACATTTACATTTAGGGCATTTGGCAGACGCTTTTATCCAAATGCGACTTACAAAGAGTGCATTTGTTGAAGTACATTGTTTTAATTAAAACAGTAAAAAAAAGAGGAAAACAACATTAGAATACCTGAGCGAATCTTAAGGAAAATGTGGTCTTACGTAGACTATTGTCAATTGACCCATCATTCAATAGTTCCCATTAAAGGGACTATGTGTAGGATTTTCAAATCCTGCATGAATCACTTTAAATTGGCAATATCTGAACAGGTTGTAATTTCACTTAAAAAATGTGACCCTTCCCCAACTCTCCTAGAACAGCCTGATTTCTATTAGATTTAAATGAGGCCGGATTTGCAGGGAAAATTAAGGATTATTATCATTATTATTGCCTCAACCCACGGAGCTCCAGCAGGCTGCAGGTCACTTACTGGCCACAGGGGTCAGTAATGAGAAGGAATTTCGGAATTTCTGACACATTACCTTTCATGGTTACGTTTTTGATGTTGCAGTTTGATTTAGCTGATCGAGGCTTCATGCTGACACCTAGTGGTGGTCGAGGGCACTGCAGTCCACCACCCTGTTCTCTCGTCTGGATCTTTCCGCCTCAAACACCAGTAGGTGGCTGCGCAGGGTCTCCTCTGGACCCGAGCGGATCAAGGAAGGGTCGTTGTTCTGTAAACAGTGGGTCAGCCATTTTATTTTCCTGATTCATATAGAAACAAATGCTTAGCTATAGCTTACAGAGCTCATTCAAACATTCCCATAGTGAGGAAGACATTGGTGTCAGACCCTAGAACATTCACATTTTCCCAGGTTCACTAGATATTTTTAATATTCCGTATAATATTTTAAAAGAAGATCAACACGCACTGCCACGGCTGAAATGAAGGCCTGCATCAGTTTGTAGTCGGCTCCTCTGTGGCCGTTCATCCCAAAGCTCTCGGGGATGTCACTGGGTGCCGTGTGCTTGGTCGCTCTCCCGGTCAGGAAGTCAAACACACGGATCTCATGGCCATCACAGGACAGCTCCCCCTAGTGGTAGACATGCGTCATGGTACATTTAGTCATTTTAATGGCGAACACCAAAAAGACAGCAAAATGTGTCATCCGGTCGGCGAGATTAAAGTCCATTACTCTCTTATGGCAAGGACGTGCAATTGGTTAGGCTATAGAGTATTAATAGACACACACCCACAGAAGCCACCGTCTGTTACTTGCAGACACTTCCTGGTCATTTGCCACAGGTCTCGTATTAATTCATTATATATATATATATAATATATAAAATTGTGTAATGGATAGAAATTATGTATTATTCATTTCCTTTTACTTTACTTTATTTCCCTGCATTTATGTTTATTAGGGGTGTGCATCTCTCTCAAAAAGACGATCCGATACGGATCTAGATACATGGGGTCCGATACGATTCAGGGACGATACATTTTTAAAATGGAACGATTCGGTTCGATTCGATTCAGTAGGATTCGATACGATTCAATACGATTTGATGGGATATGATACAATCTGAGAGTTCCTTGTTTAAAGGAGACAATCATTTGACATTATGAATTAACATAAATGTTAACTATAAATGTGGCATTGCTTACCTTCAAATAGATTTATCAAAGACCAGGGAACAAGTATTTTGTCACTTTTGACATGTGAATTCAGAAACATGTCATGTTTATGAGTGTAACATATTGCATTTTAAGAACTTTACAAAGTCCCTCTGACAATAAAATCACTGTTGGCACAAATTAGAGCCAAAGTTGTGGAGAGGTCTGTGTAGACTCAGATCAGGGAACAATGAACTACTGGGGTAGAAAATTATAACAATTTCAAGACATCCCTTGTGCACATTTTTTGCAAACAGAACACAACAAAGTGGCAAACTGTAAGCACTCTTATAGAATATCAGTCTTTTAAAGTGTTGTTTTGCAATGTAACATGCGTTCACGTTGTGAATCATATCGGACATTTTTTGTCTTTCCCTCCCAAACAGAGCGCTATCTAACGTTACTACCAAGGACGTGTTGTTGTTTTGGACATTGGTGGACATCACAGATGTTGCGCCAAGGATGCGCAATGACGCTACCATGAGGCGCGCGTCGGGCTCCGAGTCAGCGTCTCTGGGGGGGGGGGGGGGGGGGGGGGGCTCCGTTAATTTGCGGTTCTGATCCGGGAGGGGGGGGGGGGGGGGACCCACCCCCTCCCCAGCGTCCCCACTAAATTCTACGCCCATGGTTACTACGACAAGTCTTGCGAGAGTTTAATATATGTGTGTGTGACAGCGAGAGAGCGCGAGAGAGAGAGAGAGAGAGAGAGAGAGAGAGAGAGAGAGAGAGAGAGAGAGAGAGAGAGAGCGCTGCAGACACTGAGCAGACGGAGGATTCAGCATCACAGCAACAACATAAAACCGATTCATAACTTTGTGATCGGGCCATCGGCCGGTTCATGCTGCGTTTAGACCGATCCAGGGGTCCGTGTACCGATGCACTCATATCGTTTAAATCAAAACCGATTTTCCGATTCAAATCAGTTATTTGTTACACCCCTAATGTTTATCTAATCAATGATTTAATTAATACAGTTAATACATTATTTACTTTAGTGAAGAGCATTCTCAATAAATGTACTGTTGCTCTCCTCCTGCTAACTAGTGCCCACTGTTGATTTGAAACCTTGAAGGTGTTTGCGTCTACAGCCTTATAGTTCCCGTCCTACCTTGCTGCCATAGATGGTCGTCTTGCGTTGACAGATGAACTCAGTGAAGGCCACCATGGAAAAGGCTGCAGTGAGGCCACCTTCAAACTCCATGTTGACCACCTGGAACATGACAGTTATACACACATGACTGTTTGGTTATCATCACACACTTATCCAAGGAGACTTACAGTGAGGGAGGGTGTTAGGACTGTTACTCAAGGACTACATGGGGAATGACCCAGGTACCTTACACATGTAATATGCAGTCAAAAACATGCGTGTCCAGTGTGTTGTAACATGATTTGTGCAGATGTTCATATTATGTTAATATTCTAACTCGATTGGTTCAGGTGACATTGTTCTCTAACCTGATTGGTGCAGACGTCGTTGTCGCAGTCATAGACACAGCGGCCGTATGGCCCGATCCTCAGAGCTTCTGTCACCGACTCGATGTCTGGCAGCGACGTGGGACAGATAACAGAGACAGGCCAGCCGACGTGACCCTGACACACACACACACACACACACACACACACACACACACACACACACACACACACACACACACACACACACACACACACACACACACACACACACACACACACACACACACACACACACACACACGTACGTTTATTTTGAGCTAGACATCAATGCCCAATTTCTCTGGATCGGTTTTAAAAACATGTTCATCAGAAATGGTGGTTAAAGTCATTAAGATAAAAGGGGATAATTACCTGTTTCACGGCATCGAGGTATATCTTCTTCGCTGAGTAAGCACAGTTGCCCTCTACTGGACAGTCCAGGCAGCGTTTGGCAGCACCTGCTGGCTACAAGAAATAAACAATAGCAAACTAACTTCACAACCGTTACATTACATTACAATAGAATTAACCATAGAAGTCATAGATTTCTTTTTTTAAATAACATAACAACAACTACGAAGTTAGATACTTTCAGAAAAAAGTGTAGGTGTCATGCATCTTACATATTCTAGGCAACTTAATAAAAGCCCAGATTCAGGTTTACCATGGGGGTACTTAAACAAAGGTTGTATTCAGGCAATGTGCACTACAAACATACCTTACTTTCTTTTCGAAAATGGCTCAGTGCTCCAAATGATGACACTTTTACACACCTGTCAAACATAAAATGAGTCTTGACAAATTAAGTGTTGCATGTTTGAACATATCCATTTAGATTAAACAGAGACATAATTAGAAAATACCAATAGTCGAAATCTTCTAAATATTGTTGAGTCATTCCCAGGTTTGGTCCTTCAGAATATCATTAACCGTGTCTTTCCTCTAAATGAACGTGACACAGAAAGTGGCGAGTTAGATGGTTGACTGCTGGCTTACCGGCGCCCCCCTGCCCAGTGATGTATTAGGTCAATGTCATGACACGACTTGGTCAACAGCGCGAAGGAGCTCTCCGCCTCGTTCCTCCAGTTCCCCCGGACAAACGAGTGAGCAAAGTGCCAGAACCCAACCTGGAGCCACAGAGAGGGGGTTTGGTTTTAGAAGCTGGCTTGGTTGGTTCAGATCCCTTGTAGACATAAACTCATAAACTGAAGATTGTTGCTATGAGATCCTTGGACTTGCTTCATCAACTTGTGTAAAAGTAAAATTTTCACTTAAATGATAGAATTTGGATTCTCCAATTGTATCAAATTGTGTGACACAGTGACACATCTTTGACTTTTATTTTTATGTGTACATATAGGGTTCCAAAGAGATGATTATAATTTATATAAAAAATTTGTAAAGGCCCGGTCCATTTCTCACTGGTTCCAAGTGCTGAATATGGACCACATCCCCAATAGCTCCGTCATCGATCAGCACCTGCAACAGCACATGTAGCTCCAGATGCTCAATAGGAATAATCCATACCGGAACACACACACACACACTGCACCGCTTTCATTCAGGAAAATGGCCGCCGCTGCCATCCAGCCAGCCAGCCAGCCAGCGTACCTTGATCTTTTGGATGATGGGCTCGTACCGCAGCACGTGACACACGGTCAGCATCACGCCGCTCTCCGTGCATGCTGCCACGATCTCTGTGCAGTCCTTCGCTGTGGTCTAAAAGTAGATGAAGAATGAAATAGTACTAGTACATTAACAATGAAAGGATAACTCTTTCCAAAAATCTCATCTCTAAGATTAATGCGGAGATGTGGCTACAATACTGTTGATGGGAATTGTTTTGTTGTTGTTTTTTCCAACAAGACAGTGACTGTAAATAACAGTGAATGTCTCTGATGTGTGTGCCGTTGACCCCCAATGGCTGAATAAGTACAGAATGCTAACGTACTGCCATGGGCTTCTCCAACAGTACATGGTATCCCTTTCTGGCAAAGGCAATGGCAGGATCCTGGTAAAGAAAAATTATGTACCATCTTTACATTATCATCCTGTTCCATCATTGGATAATAAACTTTTTACTTGCACTTAATGAAATGCTTACCTTATGAAGATGGTCAGGGGTGCATACCAAAACACAATCAGCAAACTTCTCTCTCTCCAATATGACATGCCAGTCTAAGGTGAAAAGGGATAGAGTGGCAATTCAATATCCTCATACAACATAGAGGATGCAAATTATTGTGGAAAGGAACTGACTGTACTGTTTTTGTCTTCCCTTCAAATATATTTTCTTCTGCTATATTATGCTGTTCTTGAAGTTTCTTGCAAGCAAATTGTCTTGGATCAGCTACTCCAACAACCTGGAATTAGTTAGCACAGAGAGGCACAAGCAATCAGTGGTGGAAGAAGTACTCAGATGTTTTAGTAATTAAGTAGTAATATCACACTGGAGAATACGAGTAAATATTCTACACTGAAAACAGAACTTAAGTAAAAGTACAAAAGCATTAGCATCAAAATATACTTACGTAAGTACCAAAACTAAATGTACTCATTATGCAGAATGGCCCATTTCAGAATTATATATATACAGTATATATATATATATATACTATTGGATTATAATTATTGATGCATTAATGTGTTAGCTTTAATAATATTCTTATCTATTATTGAGATTAAGCTGTCAAATGTAGTGGAGTAAAAAGTACAATAGAAATACTACAGTAAAGTATATGTCAGATTTGTAATTTGTAAAGTACAATAAATGTACTTAGTTACTTTGTACCACTGCACACACAATGTATGTCTTGTTTTGTCTTTGAATGCAGTGGGTGGTAAAAGTCTATAAATTGAGGCAAAATGTGTGTGCGGTTCTATGGGGGGGGGGGGTTAACAGGGGCCAGTGTAAAAAAATTTAATTTAAAAATGTAAATTGTCATTGGTCATGTCATTAAAATGTGTAACTAACTAGGTTACTGAAACAAATTGTTGTTTGTTTTTTTTACCTTCATTTGATCAGGGTGGATGCGTGCGAACTGCGAGTAGCCCTCCCCGCGGCTTCCGCCTCCTACCACGACCACTGACACCGGTAACGGCATGCTGCGACTCTGTGGACGTCCAGACACAGACGAAGGTCACTCACTGTGTGTCTTTATCTTTCACGTACCACTTTACCATTGTTGCATAGGTCATAAAAGTCATACAATTATTAAGTCATAAAATTATTCGTAAAATAATACGCATTAAATACACCTGCTTCGTCAGGTTTGTTTTGTTTCTGTACGAGCAAATCTATTCAAAATCGATTCAAAAGAGTGTCACCTTTGGTCATTAGATGGAGGAGTCAATCAAAGCAGAAAAGCCAACACCACTAAATCTTTTTTAATCTAAACATTGGGACTTTGAACCTTACTACTTCGTTTAAGAATGGCGTCTAAAACCCACGCTAGGCTCGAGTAGCACCCTCTAGTGTTATTTTGCATTTCATGTCGCCGCTTTGTTTCGTTTTATTAGAGTCAATACATTACAGGAGAGTCAAACTAATGACTTTTTAACCGCACGATTCTGTTGTCAATTGTAACTGAGAGTTGAATAATCTGCGATGGAAGTTCTGTGAAGCTCACAGAATTAAGATAGAAACTGAAAATGAACCATTGTAGTGCCGAGAGACGGGAGTCGGAGGCGGTGTATCAAATGTCAAAACTTGACGTTTAATTGACATGGAACAGGTCAATAAGTAAACACTCCAAACAGCGCGATTTAAACAACAACTCAAGTACGTGCAGTAAAAGTGTCCGTGTGGAACAATAAACCCCACCCATAGTTCCGTGGGTGAATTATGTCAATCCACCACACCATCAAAATAAAAGCGCAATTGGGTCTTAATGAGCTCCATTTTACAGAATTTAAAAATGTACTCCGCGTGTGCAGTAATAGTGCAGTAATCAGGTGTATATACAAAAATAAATTAGATACAAATACAAATTAAATCCAACATTATTTTTTTTCTTGCTCATAATCTCATGTGCCTGCCCGGCCACACAGTGGGGACTGTGCACCTTCCAGCCAGCCTCCTCAGCCTTCTCCTCCTCGTCCCTTGGTCTCTCCCACCACGCTGATAGTGGGGGATAGCATCACCAGGAATATTCGCTATTTCAACGCATCCACTCACCGTTTTCCTGGCGCTACAGTGCTGGTTATCCTGGACAAATTACACGGGCGGCTTCAGTCACTCCCATCCTCCTTCAACCGGGTGCTGGTCCATGTGGGCTGTAATGACACTGCTCGTCGGGAATCAGAGGTAACTAAAAAAGATTTTAATGAACTCTTAAAAAAACTGTGGGAAGTCTGCTTTCATTAGTGGCCCTCTGCCAACGCTATCCCGTGGCTCAGAGCGCTTCAGCAGACTCCTCAGCCTCAACACCTGGCTCCAGTCCGCCTGCAGACCTCACAATATTGGCTTTATCGACAATTTCAATTTGTTTTGGAGCCGTTCCTCACTCTACAGGCCCGATGGACTCCACCTGAACAGACTGGGCAGCTGGATGCTAACGGCTAAAGGCTTTTCCATACGACGCGAGACGTCTCGTCTCGCACCTACGTCTGCGAGAACAAGAAAAAAGTTCTCGCCGCACTGGACATTTCATACTCCGCGAGACACTCCTCAAAGGCCCCGCCCACAGCAGCACACGTCACACGCGCAAAGCATTGTGGGAATCAGAAATAAAACAAAACAACAACAATACATGTCTTTATAATTATGACAGGACGTGTTATATAGATGTTCGTACTTTCTCACGGCCTCGGCCAGCTGTTCCTCAAAACTATCCATTCCTGTACAAACTTTTCCGCGCCGGCGTTTATAACCACGCCCACTTCCATAATTGACCAATCACACAATAGTTCTCGGACAAGACGCGAGAACAAAGTTCGGCCGGGCTGATGTGTCCGAGAACGTCTTGCGAGAACACCTGACCTAGCGTCTGCGAGACGAAATGACGTCATTTTGTGGGCGGGGCACTAGGTGCGAGACGAGACGTCTCGCGTCTCGCGGAGTATGGAAAAGCCTTTAACATACAGCACGCTGTCCAGTCTGCTGCTCCACACACCTGACTGTCTGCATGCCACACCCCCCTCCCGGACACTCCTCCTGTGCCTACAGAGGCACCTACTGTCCCTCCTGATAGCTCCCTCTACCGGCCACTCCTGTCATTACCCCTCACACCGGACAATCTTCCCATTCAGACCATCATCACTGACAGGGTCCCCCATCCTCACTGCACCTCTCATCGTGGGGTGTGTATTGGGAACCTCCTCCGGCCGCCCCGCGCCTCTGCTTGTTCTGCCACTGTTTCTGTTCTACTCTTGCCAGTGAAGATGGCTCTGATTAATGCTAGATCGCTGGCAAACAAGACCTTCCTCCTCAATGACTTTTTCACCTCTCATGAATTGGATTTTATGTTTGTGACAGAAACCTGGCTTCAGGCTGGTGAGCTTATTCCATTTTCTGAACTTCTTCCTCCTGGGTGTGGATTCTTTAGCTCCCCTCGGACCACTGGCAAGGGTGGAGGGGTAGCTTCTGTATTTAAATCCACCTTCCACTGTCGTCAGTCTCCATCTGACACTTACTCCAGCTTTGAGCTGCAGCTGTTTGAATTAAGCTTTTCCCTGCCTGTGTTGTGTGTGGTGGTCTACCGTCCACCAATATTCAATAAGGATTTTATACAGGACTTTGCAGAGTTCTTGGCTGCGATCGTGTTGAAATATGATAATTTTTTAATTGTTGGTGATTTTAACATACAGACCCCTGGTTAAAGACTTTCTTAATCTTTTAGAGTCTTTTAACCTTACTCAGTCGGTGACTGGCCCGACTCATGAAAAAGGACACACATTAGACCTGGTACTGTCCTATGGTTTGTCTGTTAGTATCAGTGAAATCTGTGATACACGCATACTGATCATCTGCCTGTCTATTAATGCCACATTCCCCTGCGCTAAGACTACAACTTGCGCTCCTGCCCGCCGCCTGCGTGCGATTAATCCTTCCACCTCCTCACAGTTTTCTGCTGCTTTTAAGAACTCTTTAATTCACACCATGGATGGCTGCTGCAATCTAAGCGCTGAGGAACTTACCATCAAATTCAATTTCTACATGTACTGACATCCTCCCTGTGGGCTCACCACCTGCAGGGAGAGTCATTGGGGTCGGGTGCATTGTATACGGGCGGGTAGGCAAAAGCGGGTCCTGGGCGTGCGGATCCCCGTCATCGCGACTGGTTCTAGGGACTGGAACGTCACCTCACTGGCGGGGAAGGGAGCCCGGAGCTTGGTGCGGGAGGTGGAGCGGTACAACTAGATATGGTTGGGCTCACCTCCACGCACAGCACCGGGTCTGGAAACCAAACTCCCTGGAGAGGGGCTGGACCTCTACTTCTCCGGAGTTGCCCAGGGTGTGAGGCGCCAGCGGGTTGGGGATACTCACAAGTCCCCGGCTGAGCGCCGCTGTGTTGGAGTTCTCTCCGGTGACGAGAGGTCGCCTCCATGCGATTACGGAGTCGCTGGGGGGAAGGCTCTGACTGTTGTGTGTGCTTACGCACCAAACAGCAGCTCAGAGTATCCGGCTTCTTGGAGTCCTTGGGGTGACATCCTGGAAAGGGTTCCATCCGGGGATCCATAGTTCTACTGGGGGAACTTCAACGCACACGTGGGCAATGATGAGAAACCTGGAGGGGAGTGATTGGGGATGAACGGCCTGCCCGATCTGAACCAGGAGTGGTGTTTTGTTATTGGGACTTCTGTGCTAGTCATGGACTGGCCATAACAAACACCATGTTCGAGCATAGGGTGGTCACAAGTGTACCTGGTACCCGGACCACCTTAGGCCAAAGGTCGCCTGATCGACTTTGTAATCGTATCAGCAGATCTGCGGCCGCATGTTTTGGACACTCGGCGTGAAGAGAGGAGGCAGAGCTGTCAACTGATCACAACCTGGTGGTGAGTTGGATCAGATGGGCGCGGGAGGCTGCCAGACAGACCTGGTAAACCCAAACGGGTAGTGAGGGTGAAACTGGGAACGTCTGGTGGAAGCCCCTGTCCGTAAGGGTCTTTAACTCCCACCTCCGGAAGAACTTCTCGTGCATCCCGGGGGAAGGTTGGGGACATGGAACCTGAGTGGGCCCATGTTCAGAGCCTCCATTGTAGAGGCTGCAGCTCGTAGCTGTGCGTTCAAAAGGCTGTCGGTGCCTGTCGTGGCGGCAACCCAAGGAACCCGTTGGTGGACACCAGCGGTGAAGGAAGCGTCAGGCTGAAGAAGGAGGCCTTTCGGCCTGGTTGGCCCAGGGGTCTCCTGAAACAGCAGACAGGTACCGGGAGGCCAAAAGGACCGCAGCTTCAGCAGTTGCTGAAGCAAAAAACCCGGGTGTGGGAGGAGTTCGGGGAGGCCATGGAGCAGGACTTTCGGTTGGCCTCAAGGAGGTTCTGGCAAACTGTCCGGCGACTCAGGAAGGGAAAGCAGGGCTTGGCTCAGGCTGTGCTCAGTCGGGGAGGAGAACTGCTGACCCAGACTGAGGATATTGTCGGGCGGTGGAAAGAACACTTTGAGGAGCTCCTGAACCCGACCAGTACGTCCTCGGGGGAAGAGGCAGAGTCTGAAGACTCGGGGGAAGTCTCACCCATATCCTTGGTAGAGGTCGCTGAAGTAGTCAAAAAGCTCTTCAGTGGCAAGGCGCCAGGTGTGGATGAGATTCGCCCTGAGATGCTGAAGGCTCTGGACATTGTCGGGCTGTCGTGGCTGACACGCCTAGTCAATGTAGCGTGGAGGTCGGGGACAGTACCTGTGGAGTGGCAGACCGGGGTGGTGGTCCCCATTTTCAAGAAAGGGGACCGGGGGTGTGCTCCAACTATCGGGGTATCACACTGCTCAGCCTCCCCGGGAAAGTTTATTCCAGGGTGCTGGAAAGGAGGCTCCGGCTGATTGTCGAACCTCAGCTCCAGGAGGAACAATGCGGTTTCCGTCCTGGCCGTGGAACAGTGGACCAGCTCTTTACCCTCGCAGGGTTGTTGGGGGGCGCATGGGAGTTTGCACATCCAGTCTACATGTGCTTTGTGGACTTGGAGAAGGCCTATGACCGTGTCCCCCGGGGAATCATGTGGGGGGTACTACGGGAGTATGGGGTACCGGGGCCGTTGATACGTGCCATTCGGTCCCTGTACGAACAAAGTGCGAGCTGCGTCCGTATTCTCGGCACAAAGTCAAGCATGTTCTCAGTGGGTGTTTGACTCCGCCAAGGTTGCCCCTTGTCACCGGTTCTGTTCGTGATCTTCATGGACAGAATCTCAAGGCGCAGCCGAGGTGAGGAGAGTGTCCGGTTTGGGGACCTCAGAATTGCATCTCTGCTCTTTGCAGATGATGTGGTTCTGTTGGCTACATCAGACCGTGACCTCCAGCATGCACTGGGGCGGTTTGCAGCCGAGTGTGAAGCGGTCGGGATGAGAGTCAGCACCTCCAAGTCTGAGGCCATGGTTCTCTGCCGGAAAACGGTGGAGTGTTCCCTCCGGGTTGGGAGTGAGTTGCTGCCCCAAGCGAAGGAGTTCAAGTATCTCGGGGTCTTGTTCACGAGTGAGGGCAAAATGGAGCGGGAGATGGACAGACGGATCGGTGCAGCGTCTGCAGTGATGCGGGCGCTGTACCGGTCCGTTGTGGTGAAGAGGGAGCTGAGCCGGAAGGCGAAGCTTTCGATTTACTGGTCCATCTACGTTCCAACCCTCACCTATGGTCACGAGCTTTGGGTAGTGACCGAAAGAATGAGATTGCGGATACAAGCAGCCGAAATGAGTTTCCTCCGCAGGGTGGCTGGGCTCAGCCTTAGAGATAGGGTGAGGAGCTCAGACATCCGGAGGGAGCTCGGAGTAGAGCCGCTGCTCCTCCGCATCGAAAGGAGTCAGCTGAGGTGGTTCGGGCATCTGATTAGGATGCCCCCCGGGCACCTCCCTTTGGAGGTTTTCCGGGCACGTCCAACTGGGAGGAGACCCCGGGGCAGACCCAGAACCCGCTGGAGAGATTATATATCTCGTCTGGCCTGGGAACGCCTCGGGATCCCCCAGGAGGAACTAGTGAGTGTGGCTGGGGAGAAGGAAGCCTGGGGGGCCCTGCTTAGCCGGCTGCCACGCGACCCGAACCCGGATAAGCGGACGCGAATGGATGGATGGATGGATGGATGTACTGACATTTTGGATTCTGTTGCACCATTTAAGACAAAAAAATCTAAGCCACGTTCTGAGCCTTGGCTCAATGATAACACCCGTGCTCTCAGACGTGCATGTAGGCAAGCGGAGAGGAAATGGAAGAAGGACAAACTCCAAGGCTCTTCGGGAATGTTACGAGAGTGCCTAATGAATTACCAAAGAGCTGTAAAAACTGCCAAAACAGAGTTCATATCTAACCATATCTCCAATAACAGTCATAGGCCTCAGGTTCTTTTTAATGTTTTTAACTCTCTTATCAACCCATGTGACACAGCTCCTATCGAGCCATCACCTACACTGTGTGAAAACTTTCTTCAGTTTTTTATTGACAAAATCTCTGCTCTCAGGTCTTCACCCACTTCCTCTGCCCCGGACCATTCTGTCCCTCCTGTGTGCCCAGCGGTCTTTGATCAGTTTGAACCTGTATCACTCGCCTTTTTATCTAAGGTAGTTCAACACCTGCGGCCTGCAAACTGTCCCTCAGACAGTATCCCCTCTTATCTACTCAAAGACGTTCTTGATACTGTTGGGCCAAGCATCTTATCAATAATAAATACTTCTCTCAGCTCAGGGTGTGTTCCAGCTGCTTTTAAACATGTTGTAGCGCAGCCTCTTATCAAAAAGAAAAATCTGGACCCCTCAGTTCTCTCCAACTTCAGGCCAATCTCAAAACTGCCTTTTCTGTCCAAAGCGTTAGAGAGAACAGCCTACATCCAACTACAAACATTTTTAGATCATTTTAGCATTTGTGAAAAGTTTCAATCTGGTTTTAAAGCCCACCATAGCACTGAAACTGCTCTTTTAAGAGTTTTTAATGATCTCCTTTTAACTGCTGATTCAGGAAACCCTGCCATTCTTGTGCTTCTAGACCTGACGGCCGCCTTTGACACTGTGGACCATAATATTCTTTTATCTCGCCTGGATCAGTGTGTAGGCACCCGAGGGACTGCCCTCCAGTGGTTCCAGTCTTACCTCACAGACAGGAGCTTCTCAGTTCAATTAGGCGAATGCTCCTCATCCACAGCCCCACTTTCCTGTGGGGTTCCTCAAGGCTCCATTTTAGGCCCCATCCTCTTCTCACTCTATCTGCTGCCCTTGGGGTCCATTTTCAAGAAACATAACATTTCCTTTCATTGTTTTGCCGACGACATCCAAATCTATTTACCCATAAAAGCCGACAGCAAAGAGTCCTTACAGCCACTGCTTAACTGCTTAAAGGACATCAAAACTTGGTTGGACCTCAACTTTCTAAACCTTAACGAAAACAAAACTGAGATTATTATGTTTGGGTGTCCCGATCAGCTGGCTGATTATGAGGAAACACTTGGGTCTCTAGCCTCTTACAATCGTTCTTTTGTTAAAAGTCTGGGTGTGGTCTTCGACAGCTCTTTTAAATTCAACAAACAGATAGCTCTGTGGTAAAAAACAGCTTTTACCAGTTAAGACTTTTAGCAAAAGTAAAGCCATATCTCTCCCCCAAAGACTTCCAGACAGTCACTCATGCTTTTATTACATCTCGCTTGGACTACTGTAATTCATTGTATATAGGTATTGATCAGTCATCTCTCCATCGTCTCCAGCTGGTACAAAATGCAGCAGCTCGTCTTTTAACTGGAACTAGGAAACGGGAACACATAACTCCTGTACTGGCCTCCCTGCACTGGCTTCCCGTCCGGTTCAGGATTGATTTTTAAAATTGTATTACTTGTTTTTAAAATTTTAAATGGGCTGGCACCATCTTATTTAACGGAACTTCTACACCCACATATTCCAGTTAAAGCTCTGAGGTCAATAAATCACATGCTCCTAAAGGTTCCCAAAACCAGGCTAAAAAATAGAGGTGACAGAGCCTTTGCTGTGGTCGCCCCCAACCTCTGGAATAAGCTACCCATACACCTAAAATCTGCCCAGACTATTGACACCTTTAAGTCGCTGCTAAAGACCCACCTCTTCTCACTGGCATTCAGTTAGAGCTGCATTTAGGCTCCCTGTCTCTCACTGTGCTCTAACCCTGTTCTACTGTTATGCTCTAATATTTTTACTTTGTTTGTTTTTATTTGTTTTTGCTTCTTTTATTGTTTGTTGTTGTTTTTTAAGCTTGTTCAGCACTTTGGTCTAACTGCGGTTGTTTAAATGTGCTATATAAATAAAGTTTGACTTGACTTGACTTGACATGTGAAAGCTGACTCTTGCTTTGTGAAATAGAGAGGAATTTGTGTTTGGGGAAGGAGGGATGATTTGACGTGCTGGCTGAAGTCACTATATTCGGTCCTTTAGTTTGAAAATAATACACTATAATAATAATTAAAATAATAAATACAAATAATAATAACAATAATAATAATAATAATAATACATCGTTACCTGAGCGCTGAGATCGGCGGTCACGTGACATGCGGGATGTGACGTCACAGGGCTGCGGTGGCGAAACAAAACATAATCTTGTAAAAGCGACGGGATATCGTAGCGATGGTTCTATGCTCTGGGCTACATTAGAGCGGTCTAAATATTATTATTATTATTATTATTTCCTTTTGCTGCAGCGTTTGCCACATTAATTTAAAAAAAAATTGGGACCAAATATTTAAATTTGCGTAGCGAGCGTTTTGCGTTGAGGGGTTTTTAGTTGGCGTGGCTAGGCTAGCGTTAGCAGGCTAGCCGAGAGAGCATCTTATATAAAAAAACACTAAAGCGACACGTGTGAGAATGGACAACGTAAACCAATCTGTCACAGCCGGAGTTTTCCTTACGACTGCGTCCACCCGCAAGTAATTGCATTACAAATAACAATAATAATAAATACACGCAACACATGGCAGCATCAACTCGGTCGCTATGAACGGTACGTTGGCTTTCTTTCTTTGCTGGTGCGAATGATCACATCGATATGAAACGGTGTCATGTGAGAAGTACGCAACGTTATGCATCGTGGCTTTACGTTTGTTCGAATTTGATTGAATAGACTAGTCTAATGTGTCAATTCAACGTTGAAGTGCTGCATACCAGGCTAACATTAATAGGTTGTGCCTTGACACTCATGTGTCGTCATTTATACAGTGACGCTAACATAGTTTTTTCCGGAGATGAATAATATTTAGCGATGCCTCTGAATCGTTACAGCTTCCACTTCGGCCACCATGGTGACCCCATCATCGTCGGACACATCGGTATCCAACGGCGTCTACGTCCCTGGAGGCATCTCCAATGGTGATGTGAAGCCTGCCCTCTCCACCACACCCCTGGCAGATTTCCTAATGCAGTTGGAAGACTACACTCCCACGGTATGCCGAATCACATCTGTACACTCATCTAAATGGGAGTGCATATTTAGGCCAATTGTTTATTCCATTTGTCCTGAGAAACTAAAAGCGTGTGTCCAACTCCCAGCCAATGAAGTGTAGATGTGCAGCTGCACTTCTAATACTCCTTTGAACACAATTGTGCTCTGTGTTAAGTAATGGATGAGGCCAGTGAGTATGTTCTGCCAAACGGCAATACATGAGTGCTGTTTAGACTTCCATTCGGTCTAAACCTATAACCCAATCATTATATACAGTCTAGTCTGAACCAATTCCCCATTCTGTTGGTTTCATAATTAAACGGTAAGTAAACCCCCGTTTTGGCAAGAGAACTTCTAGTTTAAAAAAAAGACTTTTTTTTAGGTGTACCAAGCCTTTAAGTAAGTTTGGAACCACCAGGACTCTTCCTAGAGCTGGCCGCCCGGCCACACTGAGCAATCGGGGGAGAAGGGCCTTGGTCAGGGAAGTGACCAAGAACCCGATGGTCACTTTGACAGAGCTCCAGCGTTCCTCTGAGGAGATGGGAGAACCTTCCAGAAGGACAACCATCTCTGTAGCACTCCACCAATCAGGCCTTTATGGTAGAGTGGCCAGACGGAAGCCACTCCTCAGTAAAAGGCACATGACAGCCTGCTTGGAGTTTGCCAAAAGGCACCTAAAGGACTCTCAGACCATGAGAAACAAAATTATCTGGTCTGATGAAACCAAGATTGAACTCTTTGGCCTGAATGCCAAGCGTCATGTCTGGAGGAAACCAGGCACCGCTCATCACCTGGCCAATACCATCCCTACAGTGAAGCATGGTGGTGGCAGCATTATGCTGTGGGGATGTTTTTCAGCGGCAGGAACTGGGAGACTAGTCAGGATCGAGGGAAAGATGAATGCAGCAATGTACAGAGAGATCCTTGATCAAAACCTGCTCCAGAGCGCTCTGGACCTCAGACTGGGGCGAAGGTTCACCTTCCAACAGGACAACGACCCTAAGCACACAGCCAAGATAACAAAGGAGTGGCTTCGGGACAAGTCTTTGAATGTCCTTGAGTGGCCCAGCCAGAGCCCAGACTTGAACCCCATTGAACATCTCTGGAAAGACCTGAAAATAGCTGTGCACCGACGCTCCCCATCCAACCTGATGGAGCTTGAGAGGATCTGCAAAGAAGAATGGGAGAAACTGCCCAAAAATAGGTGTGCCAAGCTTGTAGCATCATACTCAAGAAGACTTGAGGCTGTAATTGCTGTCAAAGGTGCTTCAACAAAGTATTGAGTAAACGATGTGAATACTTATGTACATGTGATATTTTTGTTTTTTATTTTTAATAAATTAGCAAGAATTTCAAAAAAAATAGGTATATATCTCGTCTGGCTTGGGAACGCCTCGGGATCCCCCAGGAGGAACTAGTGAGTGTGGCTGGGGAGAAGGAAGCCTGGGGGGCCCTGCTTAGCCGGCTGCCACCGCGACCCGAACCCGGATAAGCGGACGCGAATGGATGGATGGATGGATGGATGTACTGACATTTTGGATTCTGTTGCACCAGTTTAAGACAAAAAAATCTAAGCCACGTTCTGAGCCTTTGGCTCAATGATAACAACCCGTGCTCTCAGACGTGCATGGGCAAGCGGAAGAGGAAATGGAAGAAGGACAAACTCCCAAGGGCCTTCGGGAATCGTACGGAGGTCGCCTAATGAATTACCAAAGAGCTGTAAAAACTGCCAAAACAGAGTTCATATCTAACCATTATCTCCAATAACAGTCATAGGCCTCAGGTTCTTTTTAATGTTTTAACTCTATCAACCCATGTGACACAGCTCCTATCGAGCCATTCACCTACACTGTGTGAAAACTTTCTTCAGTTTTTTATTGACAAAATCTCTGCTCTCAGGTCTTCACCCACTTCCTCTGCCCCGGACCATTCTGTCCCTCCTGTGTGCCCAGCGGTCTTGGATCAGTTTGAACCTGTATCACTCGCCTTTTTATCTAAGGTAGTTCAACACCTGCGGCCTGCAAACTGACCCTCAGACAGTATCCCCTCTTATCTACTCAAAGACGTTCTTGATACTGTTGGGCCAAGCATCTTGTCAATAATAAATACTTCTCTCAGCTCAGGGTGTGTTCCAGCTGCTTTTAAACATGCTGTAGTGCAGCCTCTTATCAAAAAGAAAAATCTGGACCCCTCAGTTCTCTCCAACTTCAGGCCAATCTCAAAACTGCCTTTTCTGTCCAAAGCGTTAGAGAGAACAGCCTACATCCAACTACAAACATTTTTAGATCATTTTAGCATTTGTGAAAAGTTTCAATCTGGTTTTAAAGCCCACCATAGCACAGAAACTGCTCTTTTAAGAGTTTTTAATGATCTCCTTTTAACTGCTGATTCAGGAAACCCTGCCATTCTTGTGCTTCTAGACCTGACGGCCGCCTTTGACACTGTGGACCATAATATTCTTTTATCTCGCCTGGATCAGTGTGTAGGCATCCGAGGGACTGCCCTCCAGTGGTTCCAGTCTTACCTCACAGACAGGAGCTTCTCAGTTCAATTAGGCGAATGCTCCTCATCCACAGCCCCACTTTCCTGTGGGGTTCCTCAAGGCTCCATTTTAGGCCCCATCCTCTTCTCACTCTATCTGCTGCCCTTGGGGTCCATTTTCAAGAAACATAACATTTCCTTTCATTGTTTTGCCGACGACATCCAAATCTATTTACCCATAAAAGCCGACAGCAAAGAGTCCTTACAGCCACTGCTTAAAGGACATCAAAACTTGGTTGGACCTCAACTTTCTAAACCTTAACGAAAACAAAACAGATTATTATGTTTGGGCGTCCCGATCAGCTGGCTGATTATGATGAAACACTTGGGTCTCTAGCCTCTTACAATCGTTCTTTTGTTAAAAGTCTGGGTGTGGTCTTCGACAGCTCTTTTAAATTCAACAAACAGATTAGCTCTGTGGTAAAAACCAGCTTTTACCAGTTAAGACTTTTAGCAAAAGTAAAGCCATATCTCTCCCCCAAAGACTTCCAGACAGTCACTCATGCTTTTATTACATCTCGCTTGGACTACTGTAATTCATTGTATATAGGTATTGATCAGTCATCTCTCCGTCGCCTCCAGCTGGTACAAAATGCAGCAGCTCGTCTTTTAACTGGAACTAGGAAACGGGAACACATAACTCCTGTACTGGCCTCCCTGCACTGGCTTCCCGTCCGGTTCAGGATTGATTTTAAAATTGTATTACTTGTTTTTAAAATTTTAAATGGGCTGGCACCATCTTATTTAACGGAACTTCTACACCCACATATTCCAGTTAAAGCTCTGAGGTCAATAAATCACATGCTCCTAAAGGTTCCCAAAACCAGGCTAAAAAATAGAGGTGACAGAGCCTTTGCTGTGGTCGCCCCCAACCTCTGGAATAAGCTACCCATACACCTAAAATCTGCCCAGACTATTGACACCTTTAAGTCGCTGCTAAAGACCCACCTCTTCTCACTGGCATTCAGTTAGAGCTGCATTTAGGCTCCCTGTCTCTCACTGTGCTCTAACCCTGTTCTACTGTTATGCTCTAATATTTTTACTTTGTTTGTTTTTATTTGTTTTTGCTTCTTTTATTGTTTGTTGTTTTTTTAAGCATGTTCAGCACTTTGGTCTAACTGCGGTTGTTTAAATGTGCTATATAAATAAAGTTTGACTTGACTTGACTTGACATGTGAAAGCTGACTCTTGCTTTGTGAAATAGAGAGGAATTTGTGTTTGGGGAAGGGAGGGATGATTTGACGTGCTGGCTTGAAGTCACTATATTCGGTCCTTTAGTTTGAAAATAATACACTAATAATAATAATTAAAATAATAAATACAAATAATAATAACAATAATAATAATAATAATAATACATCGTTACCTGAGCGCTGAGATCGGCGGGTTCACGTGACATGCGGGGATGTGACGTCACAGGGCTGCGGTGGCGAACAAAACATAATCTTGTAAAAGCGACGGGATATCGTAGCGATGGTTCTATGCTCTGGGCTACATTAGAGCGGTCTAAAGTATTATTATTATTATTATTATTATTTCCTTTTGCTGCAAGCGTTTGCCACATTAATTTAAAAAAAATTGGGACCAAATATTTAAATTTGCGTAGCGAGCGTTTGCGTGAGGGGTTTTTAGTTTGGCGTGGGCTAGGCTAGCGTTAGCAGGCTAGCCGAGAGAGCATCTTATATAAAAACACTAAAGCGACACGTGTGAGAATGGACAACGTAAACCAATCTGTCACAGCCGGAGTTTCCTCTACGACTGCGTCCACCGCAAGTAATTGCATTACAAATAACAATAATAATAATACAGCAACACATGGCAGCATCAACTCGGTCGCTATGAACGGTACGTTGGCTTTCTTTCTTTGCTGGTGCGAATGATCACATCGATATGAAACGGTGTCATGTGAAGAAGTTACGCAACGTTATGCATCGTGGCTTTACGTTTGTTCGAATTTGATTGAATAGACTAGTCTAATGTGTCAATTCAACGTTGAAGTGCTGCATACCAGGCTAACATTAATAGGTTGTGCCTTGACACTCATGTGTCGTCATTTATACAGTGACGCTAACATAGTTTTTTCCGGAGATGAATAATATTTGGCGATGCCTCTGAATCGTTACAGCCTCCACTTCGGCCACCATGGGTGACCCCATCATCGTCGGACACATCGGTATCCAACGGCGTCTACGTCCCTGGAGGCATCTCCAATGGTGATGTGAAGCCTGCCCTCTCCCACCACACCCCTGGCAGATTTCCTAATGCAGTTGGAAGACTACACTCCCACGGTATGCCGAATCACATCTGTACACTCATCTAAATGGGGTGCATATTTAGGCCAATTGTTTATTCCATTTGTCCTGAGAAACTAAAAGCGTGTGTCCAACTCCCAGCCAATGAAGTGTAGATGTGCAGCTGCACTCTAATACTCCTTTGAACACAATTGTGCTCTGTGTTAAGTAATGGATGAGGCCAGTGAGTATGTTCTGCCAAACGGCAATACATGAGTGCTGTTTAGACTTCCATTCGGTCTAAACCTATAACCCAATCATTATATACAGTCTAGTCTGAACCAATTCCCCATTCTGTTGGTTTCATAATTAAACGGTAAGTAAACCCCCGTTTTGGCAAGAGAACTTCTAGTTTAAAAAAAAGACTTTTTTTTAGGTGTACCAAGCCTTTAAGTAATTAGGTTTGTGGATTCTATCTTATCTCTCTTACAGTGCATCCGGAAAGTATTCACATCACTTCACTTTTTCCACATTTTGTTATGTTATAGCCTTATTCCAAAATGGATTAAATAAAAAAAAAAATCTCAAAATTCTACACACAATACCCCATAATGACAAAGTGAAAAAAGTTTTTTAGACATTTTTACACATTTACTAAAAAAAAAAAAATACAATATCACATGTACATAAGTATTCACATCGTTTGCTATGACACTCAAAATTGAGCTCAGGTGCATCCTGTTTCCACTGATCATACTTGAGATGTTTCTACAACTTGATTGGAGTCCACCTGTGGTCAATTCAATTGATTGGACATGATTTGGAAAGGCACACGCCTCTGTGCCTAAGGTCCCACAGTTGACAGTGCATGTCAGAGCACAAACCAAGCCATTAAGTCAAAGGAATTGTCTGTAGACCTCCGAGACAGGATTGTATCGAGGCACAGATCTGGGGAAGGGTATAGAAAAATGTCTGCAGCATTAAAGGTCCCAACGAGCACAGTGGTCTCCATCATTCGTAAATGGAAGAAGTTTGGAACCACCAGGACTCTTCCTAGAGCTGGCCGCCCGGCCACACTGAGCAATCGGGGGAGAAGGGCCTTGGTCAGGGAAGTGACCAAGAACCCCAATGGTCACTTTGACAGAGCTCCAGCGTTCCTCTGAGGAGATGGGAGAACCTTCCAGAAGGACAACCATCTCTGTAGCACTCCACCAATCAGGCCTTTATGGTAGAGTGGCCAGACGGGAAGCCACTCCTCAGTAAAAGGCACATGACAGCCTGCTTGGAGTTTGCCAAAAGGCACCTAAAGGACTCTCAGACCATGAGAAACACAATTATCTGGTCTGATGAAACCAAGATTGAATTCTTTGGCCTGAATGCCAAGCGTCATGTCTGGAGGAAACCAGGCACCGCTCATCACCTGGCCAATACCATCCCTACAGTGAAGCATGGTGTGTGGCAGCATTATGCTGTGGGATGTTTTTCAGCGGCAGGAACTGGGAGACTAGTCAGGATCGAGGGAAAGATGAATGCAGCAATGTACAGAGAGATCCTTGATCAAAACCTGCTCCAGAGCGCTCTGGACCTCAGACTGGGGTGAAGGTTCACCTTCCAACAGGACAACGACCCTAAGCACACAGCCAAGATGACAAAGGAGTGCTTGGGACAAGTCTTTGAATGTCCTTGAGTGGCCCAGCCAGAGCCCAGACTTGAACCCCATTGAACATCTCTGGAAAGACCTGAAAATAGCTGTGCACTGACGCTCCCCATCCAACCTGATGGAGCTTGAGAGGATCTGCAAAGAAGAATGGGAGAAACTGCCCAAAAATAGGTGTGCCAAGCTTGTAGCATCATTCTCAAGAAGACTTGAGGCTGTAATTGCTGTCAAAGGTGCTTCAACAAAGTATTGAGTAAACGATGTGAATACTTATGTACATGTGATATTTTATTTTTTTATTTTTAATAAATTAGCAAGAATTTCAAAAAAAACAAAACTTTTTTTACTTTGTCATTATGGGATATTGTGTGTAGAATTTTGAGAAAAAATAATTAATTAATTAAATTTAATCCATTTTGGAATAAGGCTATAAAATAACAATGTGGAAAAGGTGAAGCGATGTGAATACTTTCCGGATGCACTATCTCTTATTCTGGTCTGTTTTTAGATTCCTGATGCGGTCACAGGCTACTACCTCAACCGGGCTGGCTTTGAGGCATCCGATCCAAGAATGTAAGAATGAAATTTTAACCATATTCATTACAGTGGTCCACTTGGTCGAGGCACACTTTTGTTCAAAGTGTTTTATTGTCACATATACATCATAACACGGGGCCATTCTGAACAATTGAAATTCTTTGTGACATGGCAGGCGAAGTATTCATTATTGATAGTCCAGTAGCAGGAATATGGCATGTAATAGCAGAAACATACATAAGATAAGAGAATAATTTCCTTCACTCAAATATGTAAGAAATGGGATTTGTCTCTGAATAATGTGGTATGTGTGAGAGGGATAGAGAGAAGAGACACACACACAGAAGTGGCAGTGAAAACTAGCACCCATTTTCTTTTCTTTCTTTCTCCAGAATCCGTCTGATTTCTCTAGCGTCTCAGAAGTTCATCTCAGACATCGCCAATGATGCACTTCAGTACTGTAAAATGAAGGGCACTGCTTCAGGAAGTTCCAGGAATAAGACTAAGGTTGGTAAATGATTAAATACATTTATTTTGTCCATTAGGAACTTTAGAAACTGTTCTTGTGGTACAAGGTTAAAATGCATTTCATGATGGAATAAGTGTAACCACTGAAGAAGTGCTTTTTGAAAAACTCACCAACAAGGGAAAAAACGTTTACATCAGTTACATCAACAAATATAGAGCATTTTCCAATAAGAATCGCACAGGTGGAAAAGACGACTGGCAGTTTGCGGATGACAGGGATAAGTTGTCTGTGTGCCTTTGGAGCCCATATCTAACTGTGTGTGTGTGTGTGTGTGTGTGTGTGTGTGTGTGTGTGTGTGTGTGTGTGTGTGTGTGTGTGTGTGTGTGTGTGTGTGTGTTGTGTGTGTGTGTGTGTGTGTGTGTGTGTGTGTGTGTGTGTGTGTGTGTGTGTGTGTGTGTGTGTGTGTGTCTTTTTTGTCATGATCTAGGATAAGAAGTACACTTTGACCATGGAGGACCTAAGTCCAGCCCTCACTGAATACGGAGTTAACGTCAAGAAACCCTATTACTTCACATAAGATTTCCCTGCATTTCTGCTATCGCTAGTTTATTTACCCTGATCCATTAGTGCTTGTAAAGGCCTTTTGCAAATTAAGATTTGTTAAACATGGTGCTTTATTACAGATTATGAAATGCATTTGCAGACACTTTTCTCTTTGTTTTTCCTTATGTTTTATTTAGCATACAATATGAGAAGTTGTTCAATTACAATGTTTTATCAAAAATAATAAAAGCCCTCCATTCAACCAAATGTTTGGGTATTCCTGTATTTTTCTAGAACAGTGTCAGAATATGGCTATGAAATCAGATATCAGCTATTGATTCTTAATTCCCAAATGCCAAAGCCTTAAACCAGTGTAAATACACAATGTATACTATGACGGTATAATGTTTGTCTCTGCATACCTAATAAAGAATTGTAAGGCAAAGCAAGAAATTTGGATATTTTTTTTTTTTTCATTTTATTGTAATTTCTGGGATATAAAAAAAAAATACTTAAGCACAACGTTTTCACACGAATGCTCGATATTTTACACGTTTATCGAGGAATCGCCACAAATCCTCGACGCTGCTGCTGATGTTTTGTCCTTCCAGAGCACCCGTACAATGGGTCGTGCGGGCCACCGTAGCTCCCAGTTACTCCAGACTGCTGTTTCAAACCCATCACATGGATACACACACGGACGTTGTATAGCCACACGTTGCTTTGTTTCAGCAAATATTACAATGAACGTCCAACCAACGAATCCCAACAACCCGATAGTGAACTACTTCTGTACATGTGATCTAGTTTTATTTTTTGTTTCGAGCTGGTCACTATCTTTATTTTTTCTCGGTTTGGATATTGGTGGGTGATTTGAGATTTTTACTTTTTTACTTTATTTTTGATCAGCTATCACCATACCTGTGGACCGTCGGACGGAATGTGCGAATAAATTCGGATGTCCTGGTCGGTTCTACCGCCTCACTATGTCCCACCGCTTAAAGGCTTGGTACACCTAAAAAAAAGTCTTTTTTTTAAACTAGAAGTTCTCTTGCCAAAACGGGGGTTTACTTACCGTTTAATTATGAAACCAACAGAATGGGGAATTGGTTCAGACTAGACTGTATATAATGATTGGGTTATAGGTTTAGACCGAATGGAAGTCTAAACAGCACTCATGTATTGCCGTTTGGCAGAACATACTCACTGGCCTCATCCATTACTTAACACAGAGCACAATTGTGTTCAAAGGAGTATTAGAAGTGCAGCTGCACATCTACACTTCATTGGCTGGGAGTTGGACACACGCTTTTAGTTTCTCAGGACAAATGGAATAAACAATTGGCCTAAATATGCACTCCCATTTAGATGAGTGTACAGATGTGATTCGGCATACCGTGGGAGTGTAGTCTTCCAACTGCATTAGGAAATCTGCCAGGGGTGTGGTGGAGAGGGCAGGCTTCACATCACCATTGGAGATGCCTCCAGGGACGTAGACGCCGTTGGATACCGATGTGTCCGACGATGATGGGGTCACCATGGTGGCCGAAGTGGAAGCTGTAACGATTCAGAGGCATCGCTAAATATTATTCATCTCCGGAAAAAACTATGTTAGCGTCACTGTATAAATGACGACACATGAGTGTCAAGGCACAACCTATTAATGTTAGCCTGGTATGCAGCACTTCAACGTTGAATTGACACATTAGACTAGTCTATTCAATCAAATTCGAACAAACGTAAAGCCACGATGCATAACGTTGCGTACTTCTCACATGACACCGTTTCATATCGATGTGATCATTCGCACCAGCAAAGAAAGAAAGCCAACGTACCGTTCATAGCGACCGAGTTGATGCTGCCATGTGTTGCTGTATTATTATTATTGTTATTTGTAATGCAATTACTTGCGGTGGACGCAGTCGTAGAGGAAACTCCGGCTGTGACAGATTGGTTTACGTTGTCCATTCTCACACGTGTCGCTTTAGTGTTTTTATATAAGATGCTCTCTCGGCTAGCCTGCTAACGCTAGCCTAGCCCACGCCAACTAAAAACCCCTCACGCAAACGCTCGCTACGCAAATTTAAATATTTGGTCCCAATTTTTTTTAAATTAATGTGGCAAACGCTGCAGCAAAAGGAAATAATAATAATAATAATAATAATACTTTAGACCGCTCTAATGTAGCCCAGAACATAGAACCATCGCTACGATATCCCGTCGCTTTTACAAGATTATGTTTTGTTCGCCACCGCAGCCCTGTGACGTCACATCCCGCATGTCACGTGACCGCCGATCTCAGCGCTCAGGTAACGATGTATTATTATTATTATTATTGTTATTATTATTTGTATTTATTATTTTAATTATTATTATAGTGTATTATTTTCAAACTAAAGGACCGAATATAGTGACTTCAGCCAGCACGTCAAATCATCCCTCCTTCCCCAAACACAAATTCCTCTCTATTTCACAAAGCAAGAGTCAGCTTTCACATGTCAAGTCAAGTCAAGTCAAACTTTATTTATATAGCACATTTAAACAACCGCAGTTAGACCAAAGTGCTGAACAAGCTTAAAAAACAACAACAAACAATAAAAGAAGCAAAACAATAAAAACAAACAAAGTAAAATATTAGAGCATAACATAGAACAGGGTTGAGCACAGTGAGAGACAGGAGCCTAAATGCAGCTCTAACTGAATGCCAGTGAGAAGAGGTGGTCTTTAGCAGTGACTTAAAGGTGTCAATAGGTCTGGCAGATTTTAGGTGTTAAGGGTCAGCTTATTCCAGAGGTTGGGGCGACCACAGCAAAGGCTCTGTCACCTCTATTTTTTAGCCTGGTTTTGGGAACCTTTAGGAGCATATGATTTCTTGACCTCAGAGCTTTAACTGGAAAATGTGGGTGTAGAAGTTCCGTTAAATAAGATGGTGCCAGCCCATTTAAAATTTTAAAAACAAGTAATACAATTTTAAAATCAATCCTGAACCGGACGGGAAGCCAGTGCAGGGAGGCCAGTACAGGAGTTATGTGTTCGCGTTTCCTAGTTCCGGTTAAAAGACGAGCTGCTGCATTTTGTACCAGCTGGAGACGACGGAGAGATGACTGATCAATACCTATATACAATGAATTACAGTAGTCCAAACGAGATGTAATAAAAGCATGAGTGACTGTCTGGAAGTCTTTGGGGGAGAGATATGGCTTTACTTTTGCTAAAAGTCTTAACTGGTAAAAACTGTTTTTACCACAGAGCTAATCTGTTTGTTGAATTTAAAAGAGCTGTCGAAGACCACACCCAGACTTTTAACAAAAGAACGATTGTAAGAGGCTAGAGACCCAAGTGTTTCATCATAATAGCTCAGCTGATCGGGGACCCAAACATATAATCTCAGTTTTGGTTTTCAGTTAAGGTTTAAGAAAGTTGAGGTTCCAACCAAGTTTGATGTCCTTTAAGCAGTTAAGCAGTGGTCTGTAAGGACTCTTTGACTGTCGGCTTTTATGGGTAAATAGGATTGGATGTCGTCGGCAAAACAATGAAAGGAAATTTTATCTTCTTGAAAATGGACCCCAAGGGCAGCAGATAGAGTGAGAAGAGGATGGGGCCTAAAATGGAGACCTGTGAGGAACCCCACAGGAAAGTGGGGCTGTGGATGAGGAGCATTCGCCTAATTGAACTGAGAAGCTCCTGTCTGTGAGGTAAGACTGGAACCACTGGAGGGCAGTCCCTCGGATGCCTACACACTGATCCAGGCGAGATAAAAGAATATTATGGTCCACAGTGTCAAAGGCGGCCGTCAGGTCTAGAAGCACAAGAATGGCAGGGTTTCCTGAATCAGCAGTTAAAAGGAGATCATTAAAAACTCTTAAAAGAGCAGTTTCAGTGCTATGGTGGGCTTTAAAACCAGATTGAAACTTTTCACAAATGCTAAAATGATCTAAAAATGTTTGTAGTTGGATGTAGGCTGTTCTCTCTAACGCTTTGGACAGAAAAGGCAGTTTTGAGATTGGCCTGAAGTTGGAGAGAACTGAGGGGTCCAGAGATTACAATTCAGATGGTTCACAATGATCTATTTAAAAAAAAAATATGTGATTGACGACTGTAAACTGTAGGTGTCGCCCTACCTGCGCTCTGAGCAAAACCAATCCCACCCCTCGGCTGTGCAAAATGATGGCCTCTTAATGGCCTGCTTCCATCACTGTTAATAACTTGCCATATCTTATGACAATGAAAGGAAATTGGCATGGCCCGATTTCCAGTGCACCTTTTTCCATTTCCATTTCGGGCATTTGCCAATTGCTTCTGTCCAAAGCGACTTACAATACTGTAAGTAAGCCTACATTTGTCCAAAGTGAGTGAAAAGACAATATATCGCTATGGGTACAGTAAGATCTTAATGGAACAAGTTTCAAGCTCATCATTACTAGGTTAGGCTAGTGGGAGAGGTTTTCTAAAACCAGGGGCCGTGCATCAACTCGCCAGAGTCTCCTACCTGTTCTTATTCACACTAAATTTCTTAATAACATGACTCTGTACTTTTCATTTGTCAAGTATTTATTTCACACATGAGTATACAAAAATAGTGTTCAGCATAGATTATTTTCCATAAATTCTTTATGTATTGAATTACCAGAAAACATACTATTTTGTGCTGTATATATCATTCCCATAATATCACCTTAACACTTTAAATGCATTTCTACATACAAAACTTTTTTTACTTTGTCATTATGGGATATTGTGTGTAGAATTTTGAGAAAAAATAATTAATTAATTAAATTTAATCCATTTTGGAATAAGGCTATAAAATAACAATGTGGAAAAGGTGAAGCGATGTGAATACTTTCCGGATGCACTATCTCTTATTCTGGTCTGTTTTTAGATTCCTGATGCGGTCACAGGCTACTACCTCAACCGGGCTGGCTTTGAGGCATCCGATCCAAGAATGTAAGAATGAAATTTTAACCATATTCATTACAGTGGTCCACTTGGTCGAGGCACACTTTTGTTCAAAGTGTTTTATTGTCACATATACATCATAACACGGGGCCATTCTGAACAATGAAATTCTTGTGACATGGCAGGCGAAGTATTCATTATTGAGTAAGTAGCAGTAGCAGGAATATGGCATGTAATAGCAGAAACATACATAAGATAAGAGAATAATTTCCTTCACTCAAATATGTAAGAAATGGGATTTGTCTCTGAATAATGTGGTATGTGTGAGAGGGATAGAGAGAGAGACACACACACAGAAGTGGCAGTGAAAACTAGCACCCATTTTCTTTTCTTTCTTTCTCCAGAATCCGTCTGATTTCTCTAGCGTCTCAGAAGTTCATCTCAGACATCGCCAATGATGCACTTCAGTACTGTAAAATGAAGGGCACTGCTTCAGGAAGTTCCAGGAATAAGACTAAGGTTGGTAAATGATTAAATACATTTATTTTGTCCATTAGGAACTTTAGAAACTGTTCTTGTGGTACAAGGTTAAAATGCATTTCATGATGGAATAAGTGTAACCACTGAAGAAGTGCTTTTTGAAAAACTCACCAACAAGGGAAAAAACGTTTACATCAGTTGTGACACAAATATAGAGCATTTTCGAATAAGAATCGCACAGGTGGAAAAGACGAATGGCAGTTTGCGAATGACAGGGATAAGTTGTCTGTGTGCCTTTGGAGCCCAGATCTAACTCTGTGTGTGTGTGTGTGTGTGTGTGTGTGTGTGTGTGTGTGTGTGTGTGTGTGTGTGTGTGTGTGTGTGTGTGTGTGTGTGTGTGTGTGTGTGTGTGTGTGTGTGTGTGTGTGTGTGTGTGTGTGTGTGTGTGTGTGTGTGTGTGTGTGTGTGTGTGTCTTTTTGTCATGATCTAGGATAAGAAGTACACTTTGACCATGGAGGACCTAAGTCCAGCCCTCACTGAATACGGAGTTAACGTCAAGAAACCCTATTACTTCACATAAGATTTCCCTGCATTTCTGCTATCGCTAGTTTATTTACCCTGATCCATTAGTGCTTGTAAAGGCCTTTTGCAAATTAAGATTTGTTAAACATGGTGCTTTATTACAGATTATGAAATGCATTTGCAGACACTTTTCTCTTTGTTTTTCCTTATGTTTTATTTAGCATACAATATGAGAAGTTGTTCAATTACAATGTTTTATCAAAAATAATAAAAGCCCTCCATTCAACCAAATGTTTGGGTATTCCTGTATTTTTCTAGAACAGTGTCAGAATATGGCTATGAAATCAGATATCAGCTATTGATTCTTAATTCCCAAATGCCAAAGCCTTAAACCAGTGTAAATACACAATGTATACTATGACGGTATAATGTTTGTCTCTGCATACCTAATAAAGAATTGTAAGGCAAAGCAAGAAATTTGGATATTTTTTTATTTTTATTTTCATTTTATTGTAATTTCTGGGATATAAAAAAAAACTACTTAAGCACAACGTTTTCACACGAATGCTCGATATTTTACACGTTTATCGAGGAATCGCCACAAATCCTCGACGCTGCTGCTGCTGATGTTTTGTCCTTCCAGAGCACCCGTACAATGGGTCGTGCGGGCCACCGTAGCTCCCAGTTACTCCAGACTGCTGTTTCAAACCCATCACATGGATACACACACGGACGTTGTATAGCCACACGTTGCTTTGTTTCAGCAAATATTACAATGAACGTCCAACCAACGAATCCCAACAACCCGATAGTGTTCTTCGACGTGACCATCGGAGGGCAGGTGAGTCGAGGAAGTGTTGAAGTCAAGTTAAACGTTCAGCTAACGTTAGCGTCTCACACAGTGTTCAGCGTACTTTGATTGCTCCGTTTAGAGCGAATTATATCAAAAACGAGGTTAAGTTGTCCCGAGGTTTACCTTCTTATTCCAATGCCGTCATTCACGGGCTTGGACGCTGTTAATATTCATCATCATACGTATTTGCCCACATTTAATGTGCCTGTGTTCTTAGTTCTTAGTTCTGCTTGTTTTCTGCTTGTTAGCTATTATGTTGGACTAATGTCGTATAATTGAGACAATTCCACTCATATAGGCCCATGCCTGATCAGTAGACGACCAAGCAGGCGCAGAGATTACAATTCAGATGGTTCACAATGATCTATTTAAAAAAAAAATATGTGATTGACGACTGTAAACTGTAGGTGTCGCCCTACCTGCGCTCTGAGCAAAACCAATCCCACCCCTCGGCTGTGCAAAATGATGGCCTCTTAATGGCCTGCTTCCATCACTGTTAATAACTTGCCATATCTTATGACAATGAAAGGAAATTGGCATGGCCCGATTTCCAGTGCACCTTTTTCCATTTCCATTTCGGGCATTTGCCAATTGCTTCTGTCCAAAGCGACTTACAATACTGTAAGTAAGCCTACATTTGTCCAAAGTGAGTGAAAAGACAATATATCGCTATGGGTACAGTAAGATCTTAATGGAACAAGTTTCAAGCTCATCATTACTAGGTTAGGCTAGTGGGAGAGGTTTTCTAAAACCAGGGGCCGTGCATCAACTCGCCAGAGTCTCCTACCTGTTCTTATTCACACTAAATTTCTTAATAACATGACTCTGTACTTTTCATTTGTCAAGTATTTATTTCACACATGAGTATACAAAAATAGTGTTCAGCATAGATTATTTTCCATAAATTCTTTATGTATTGAATTACCAGAAAACATACTATTTTGTGCTGTATATATCATTCCCATAATATCACCTTAACACTTTAAATGCATTTCTACAGTGGCTAGTCTCCCCCCCCCCCCCCCCCCCCCACCACCATTCACCCAGATGTGTTTGAGGTCATCTGCCATCAAACTTTAGATATGGATATAAAGTGTGGTTTTTGAGACTGATGAGTTCACACCACATGGTCTAACCTCTGGGAGACTGTGTTTGCATTGCCGTCTGATGACTTCCATTTTGACGTGTCGAACTTCTCCTGAAATGTATATGTTCCCCTGCTCAAGTGTGTGTACACGCGCCACGAACAGACCTCGTCTGGGAGACGATTATATTGTCCCAACTCGTTACTCTTTAGCCAGAATATCACTCCCACCAATAAACTATTGGTGCACTCCAGCCACAGCAGGTTGATCGTCACATATGTGGGAATCCCCACACCTAAGAACACAAAGATCGCAGATAAGAACAGGTAGGGCAGCCATACTGAAGCAAAGCCCAGCACTAAGCTGATCCACAGACATGGCGGCTGCTGGGTGGTCTCGACTAGGGGGTTTGCCTCGGCATCCTCATGACCGATCTGGCCGGTGGCATTGCGCCGTAGATCACTCTTCTGGATGTGGTGTGGCTTTTCTCTCTGCTCGGACAACAAGTTGGCCTGTCTGTACCATGCAGGGATGGCAAATATGTGTGGCAGCAGCGCATAAATGGTCATCAGAAGTAGCCCAACAACAAAGTAATTGACCAACTGGGACTCGTGCACTTCACACACCAGAGCCTTCAATCCTCCAAAATGTATTATTTCCATCTCGTTGGTCATCGTCGTCTCATAGGAATACAAAGCGGCCAGAAGCCAAACCAGCGAGGCCAATGCTGTGTTCCTTAGCAACATCCAGACAGGCCTGTGCTTGGCCGTACACTTGTCATGTAAGAAGTAGTCCAAGAGACCCAGGCCTATCATGGGTAGGGGCAGCACCGAGAAGACTGCAGAGAAGTGAGCCAAGAGGAAGCAAACCGACACGGGAGCATTCAACGGGTGGAGGGTCCACACCATCGTCAAGGAAAGTGCCATGAAGGCGTCGGCCAGGACGATGGACAGGCCACACACGCTTAGGAAGGAGGTGTGCAGTCTCTGCCAGCAGATGTGCAGAATGGTGATGTCCATGCCCAACTTGAACAGGACGAGGAACAGGTACCGCGGTGTGTTGTCCACGTAGCTGCCGTCGTCTCCCTTCCACTCTGCTAAGATGGCCAGCATTTTGACGCTGTGGGTGTCCAGGACTGATGGTGACCCCGGCCACATTTAACCCATCCAAAGCCCTCCTCCGATATGCCAAGGAGCTTTAATATGCTGTTGGAGAATCAGAAGATGACGTTGGTTAAAACCATGGAAATCATGCATGAATTTGTGCTGTTTTACTTCTCACCAAGCTCTCGGTCCCAAAACTACCTGACAGCATTGCACATGCCACAGCTTAAAGGAACTACCGGGTACCTGAAGGATTATTACATGCATAACTGTCCAATATATGAACAGCTTGTAATTTAACTTAAAAAATTAGACCTTCCCTGACTCTCACCGTTGCACAGAACAGATTGTGATTGTTGTCTCAACCCACAGAGCTCGCACCCCAGTGCTCTGAATGCACTGCAGTAAGTAGAAGGAGGGAAAACATTTCAAGGAAAGCTAGCCACGGCAAACATTTTTAATTAATTTGGCGTGCGCAGGCTACATTATGGCTTGTCGCATGACCACATAGCAGTCACAAATCAATGCAACTTGCATGTTTAGTGCTGCATTACGTTTAACGTTCCCATCCACTATTATGCATACAATAATGCACTTGTAATCCACACTAACAATTGAGTACCAAATAGCTTATAACTACTACTATATATCAATGCTATTTCAAGTTTCACGATTTCAGGTGAACAAAGTGTCACACCATGACTACTTCCGTGAGTAAAGCATTAACTGCAAGTCAGATAAGCAGCTTTTGTACAACCCAATGGATCTCTTTGGCGACTCTACCTGCTGAGTTCTCCGTCTTGTCCTGGACCTGTGTGAAAAACACAGCGGTGTTGGTGCTGTGTGTGAGCGACAGTTGAAGTGAAGTGACGCCTATGTTTTTAATGGCAGGTGAGGAACAAGGCGGACCATGTCTGATAATGGTCCGCCTTTGAATAACAAGAGTAACCCCCATCCAATCAAATGGCTGCAAGTCGGCCGAGAATGTTATGTTTTCTTCTAATTCCTCCATACGTTAAAGCAAGGCTCACTTTTTGGAGGAATCACTAAACTGTGTGTTCATAGAAGTGACACAATTGGCCGATTTCTTTTGAGGTCAAGTGCAGGTCAAGTTTTTTTTTCCTTGTGACCTATTTGAAACACCTGCAACCATAAATGCTTGACTAAAGGTTTCCACCAAGCTTCCATTGTGGTTCTTGTGTTGTGCTCTGTGTGCAGCTTCCTGTGGTGTAAAGAAAAGACTTGATTTGCAGTCGCCACAGGTGCAGATTCCTCTTACTGTCTGCGACAATTCAGAATATAAAATTGGTAGTGTTCTCAGAACTCCACATATCTGGTCATATCAATTGGTCAAAAGACAATAAACAAGATTCAATCAAATAAAAAAGTAAAAAAAAAATTAAAAGTAGTCATACCTGCAACTCAAATGGTAGGCCTATGGTGCTGTTTTGGTCCCATGCTGGCAAGAAGAGAAAATAAAACGTAATGGTTTGCTTTGCTTCTCTTACTGGGCTCCGGAGTGGGGACGTTCTCAGCCTCTCAGTGGGGAACCCTGAGAGACAATGAGTTTATGGTGTAGGCACAAACCACTCTTTTCATGGCAGTTTCTTTTACACAAACACACACGCACTGCCGTGACAGGCCGGGATATGCACGCTCAAGAGTCTCTCTCTCTCTCTCTCTCTCTCTCTCTCTCTCTCTCTCTCTCTCTCTCTGCCTGTTCTTGGCCTCAGTAACTGCAGTCGGGGGCGGCCCAACACACTTTCCGATTGTTCTGTAATGCCAGAAGCACCTTCGCTTGAGACAGGTTAGACAGGTTAAACCAGATTGTGTCCTGGTGTACAGAGTTGCAACCTTGAAACACGATCAACCCGATTCTATGCAAATTGTACGATATAAGACCTAATGGAGCCTCTGGCACCCCAATGTATATTAATCTGGGGCCACATGCACAAAAGTATCTTAAGATCTGTACGAATTTTCCAAAGAAGAAATTCTACAACGTTCCTAAGAATATTTTTCACTGCACTTGTTCAATTTTCCTTAGAATATTTAAGTTTCTTAAACGTTTTACATTTCTTAAGTTACTTTTTACTTTATTCCTTTCTTACTTTCTTTCCCAGTTTTTTTAAAAAGTAGTCTCACTTTGAGGAATTAGTAAAAAAGTAAAAAAGTTCTCAATATGACAACTTAAGACAAGCAAATTGTTTAATTCTAATTGGGAATAAAATAAGATATTAAGATCTTATCATCAGGGATATATTGTTATTGTTTGTTCAGGACGTTGGCCGAATGAAGATTGAACTGTTTGCTGATGTTGTTCCCAAGACTGCTGAGAATTTCAGGTAGGTGCACAAAATGTCCCAGAAATATGTTCTAACCCTGGTGTCACTATATAGCCCCTCTCACTATGTATTTTGTTGTATTGCAACACGATTAATGTTTGTATTGTTGCAGGCAGTTTTGCACGGGGGAATTCAGGTAAGCTGATATCTCTCTAAACTATTTTACTCATTTTAAAGTGGCAATCTCAAAGATTTCCATTTTGTTCTTTGCCGGTCTTTCATCAGTGAGCCACAGGCTCAATCACCATTATTACATCATTAAATCAACAGAAATGCATGCATGGTACTTTGCATACCTCCTGACAAAGTGTAGGACTGCTTGCACAGTTTTCCCACTCAACAGTAACGCGTGTTGTTCAGAGGGCAGCTTGATAGGATGCAAGGGAGACATTTGGTCTAAAGGTAAACTGCTAACTAAACATGGCCACCATTTTGGCAGTTACACTAAGCAAATGCAAATTGTAATTCTTGTGTTGGGGTGTGTATTTGCACTGAGCCGCATTTGGCTGTGTTGTGTTATTTTCAGTGATGATCAACCACGCGGTAACAAATTACAGAAGACTGGCTAACAGACTTCTGACAGGTTTATTAGACAATAATTTGTTAAACAGAAAATGATGACGAGTAACACCAGTGTGACCCAAGGCAAGAGGGAAGTGAGTGTTTTGCAGCAGCTGGTTACTCGGGTGTACATTAAAAAAATGTGTCCTTAACCCGTTTTTGTTGCATCGGGTTTTGTTTTACAGAAAAGATGGAGTCCCTATTGGCTACAAAGGATGTACATTTCACCGGTACAGTATTATTTGCATTGTGTTACCATGGTGACTTCTGTTCAGAGTTCACCTGAACACTGAAAACACACCCCCAACCACCTGTCCTCCCTAACCCACTCCCACTTACCCAAAGCAGGATCTTGGATCCTTAGCAGTGAGCTGTATGTTTGTACGCCCTGACACTTAAAATAGTACCTAGCATTGTTTAGCATCCCATCCTAGCTATAATCTTGCTCTTTACCAACAATTACCAGCAATTATGGGTGCTTGAAACTTCTCTGGGCAAATGTAATTATTCCAAGTCACTGGACAAAAGCGTCTGCTGAATGTAACTATTTGTTCTGGCACACTCATCACTCTTGTAACGAAGGGATAATGTGCAGCAATCTTAAATCATAAATGCCGGAATTCACTAGATTATTCAACAAAGCCATGTTACATTACATTTACATTTAGGGAATTTGGCAGACACTTCTATCCAAAGTGATTTACAAAGAGTCTATTTGTTGAACGAGACGGCAATATATCGCTGTGGTACATAAAGATAAGAGTAGCGCAGGTTTCAAGCATCCATAGTTACGAGGCTAATAGAACGAGTTTCGTCATTGCTAGGTTGCCTGCATAATAGCTGGGATAAGAGCAGAAGTGCCATTCTGAGAACATTACCAACATCTAAGAACATACAATATGCTAAACAATGTTAAGTTCTGTTCATAATGCCAAGATGTATAAACACGCAAGTTAGTGCTAGGGTTAGGAGAGGGAAGGCGGGGAGGGGGGATGGTGATGGTGATGGTGATGCAGATGCAGAGTCCAGGTGAACTCTGAACAGGTGGGTCTTGAGTCTCTTGCGGAAGCTGAAGAGCGACTGCGGTGCCAGGACCGAGAAGAGTTGGGACTTCCTAGAGCGAAGCCTTCACTGTTCTCAATGAAGGCGGTACCAGTCATCTACCCGAAGTTGTTGAGCGGAGCGGTCGAGCTGCATTGTTTAGCATGTTGTTCTTAGGTATTTATAAAGCACTTCTGGTACTTCTGCTCTCATGCTGGAAACCTAGCAATTATTAAACTTGTTCTATTAGCTTTGCAATTATGAATGCCATTGTCATCTTTATGTACCACAGCTATATAATGTATTGCTGTCTCTCAAATGCCCCAAATGTAAATGTAATGTCCACACTGCCCCCATTCCAAATACATTTAGCAGATGCTCTTGTCCTAAGCAAATCACAAGTGAGGCTGAGAACAGTCAACATGCATAGTGACTAGTAAGGAATGAGGCAGTAGAAACTAACTAAACCAAATCCTCTTAAAGTGGACCAAAAAGTGGACCAAGAGAAAGGGGACTCAATGTCAGTTAATTTGAAAGTGGACCAAGTGTGAAAACACCCTAACATTATACAGTATTCAGTGTAGCAATTAAAACTTTGTGAACAGCCCCCTCTAGTGGCCCATTCCAGCGGTCTATTGTGTTGCCAACAAACTCTGAAGTCGTGCGATATTTTCAATGGGATGTTTTCCACCAAGGTTACTATAATAAAAATGTCCTCTGCAGACATGTAATTGCACTGCATGCCATTGATGGCATTCTGGTCGAGCAAGAATCCTCCTGTAATATCAGTTGGAGCCACACTGAACAAGTAGGACATCGAGTTAGAAGGTGACTGCCTGAAGCATGCCTGTGTGTTTTGATAAGCAGAGATTGATTGGTTATTGCCTCCTCCCCTTAGGGTTATAAAGGACTTCATGATCCAGGGAGGAGACTTTGTGAACGTGAGTACATGTCGCTTTTCCTTTTGAGTCTCCTTCATCATCCATTTATATGGTGCTTCTCGTCCAAATCTACTTTTAGATGGGTCCTATAGAGTTGCAAAGTTGGCGGTGCATATATTGGAGGGGTCTATGTGAAAACCCTGTTTGTTTCCCTCATTGACACTTTTCTGTTACGGGTTTGGAGCATTTTGCATATAACTCAAATGTATGTAGCATTGTCCTCCATTAATCAATACCATTAACAGTTGTGAACTAGTGTGAGACAATCATGGTTTAAGGTTGGGGCAGTAGCTCTAGCCAGTAGAGGGTGCCATCTCACCACTCCCCACATCAAGACTTCAAGAATTTGCTTTGAAATGTATGTGTATGTGTTGTAAACATGCAGTACACTCCTCTTCAACACAAGAGACAGGAGCTTGCTGGGGCCTTAAAAGCCTTTACTAGTGTGGACTAGTGTGGCCTCCGGTATTGCAGCTTTCTTGAGGACCACTCACCCGAACAACGAAAAACTTCACACTCGACACTGCACTCCCTTGGATTGTTGGCAATATACCCACCTAGTTTGACACACACACACACACACACCCTTCCATTATTTGGATGCTGCTGATGTACATGCCACCAGCCACTGGGCGGCAGCAGAGAGCAAATGGCTGTGGCACAGCTGACATGAAATGCATCAGAATTAGATATACTATAGGCGTGATGCTTTAAGGATCTGAGAAGCTTAACTGCGATCTTGACCGTTGCCTGGACGGAGCGTCACACATCCACTTAGTTTATCAGGCTGCCTGGTACTAGTGTAATCATTACTTTACTTGTATCATTTATTATATCATGTGTATTATCATATATTATTACTGCACACGCATACAATGAAAGTGTCACAAGAGAGACTGACATTTGAGGCTACTTTATTGCAACTTTCTGTATACCGTACTTTCATATTATTTTTTACATTTTATATTTTTCTTGTATTGTTCTGCTGTCATGACCACATCTATGCCTTTTATTGTCCCCAGCACAGTTATATAACGTTTTAAAATAAGCAAACCAACCTAACATGCATTTCTGGTCACTCCAACATGGGCTCAGTGGGGTCATCTGCCATGCCTCGTCAGCAAACGGGCCAACAACGCCCTGGGCACAGCTGTAATAGCAGTGTTCCACCACTAGGGGGTTTATTCCCATATCGCCCTTGTATTAATTCATTGGAAATGGCATACCAAAATTAGATTATTACACATGCATAGAAAACACTTTATGGAAGAAAATGAACCCCACTATATGACCGGCACAGATCATGTACATAAGTCAATACACTTTTATACGGGTACTTTTCTCTCGTTCTGGGAGGTGCCACCTTGCTAACTGTGGGCAGCCCTGACCCTGTACCGCTGGTCTGTCTCTTTCTATAGGGGGATGGCACGGGCGTGTGCAGCATTTACCGCGGTCCGTTTGCAGATGAAAACTTCAAAATGAGGCAGACTGCCCCAGGACTTCTGTCCATGGTGAGTAACGGGAACATTTACAGCTATATGAGCAACACAGCTTTTCTCTCTGTATGGATTCATTTAATACTTGATTTAAAAATCTTTTTCTTCATTGATCTTTACTTCACTCGATCTGAAGAGCTGCTTGTCAAGGCAGATGGGGGTGCTTTCTAAAAATGTCCTATTTCTCGTCACATTCATTATCACCGCAACGGGTAATCGAGGAAGAACATCTGGATGTTTAGGAAGCGGGGCGAGCGGTGGAACGACTAGGAACGCAGCCCTGGTTCCTCGGTTCTTGTGTACGGTGTTATTGGGGGGACCTGACAGAGTTGTTCCCATCTCTGCAGGCGAACAGCGGTCCTGGAACAAATGGCTGTCAGTTCTTCCTCACCTGTACCAAATGTGACTGGCTCGATGGAAAACATGTTGTCTTCGGTGAGTCTGACCATTAAGCCTCAATCTTATACCACTAATGTATTTTCAGAATTTTTTTAAATCTTGTTTTAAATTGTTCTTTTTTTTTTAGGAAAAGTTGTCGATGGCTTACTGGTCATGAGGAAGATTGAGGTAAAAAGCTTGACTTAATGAATGTTTTATTTCATGGTGGGAATACCAAATAATTGTCTCATATATTACTTGCAAATGTAACATCAGACATGCATATAGACGTCTGCGTGCGACTAACTATTTTCTTTCTTGTAATTCACATCAAAAACAATTGAAGTATATTTATAAACAATGTATTTTCGTTGTGTTGCTGGACCAGTGAATTCTTTAGTTCAGTTGGACCTTTTTTTACTGGGAACATTAGTGTGTGTGTTCATCCCATAATAACTCTTCCTATGAATCCTTAACACTCCCGACAGAACGTTCCCACGGGCCCCAACAACAAACCCAAACTGCCAATCCTCATCGCCCAGTGTGGGGAGATGTGACCTGTCCCGTCGAAGCTGACATGCCAAGCCTTTTCCTTGGCACATTTCCTGATTGAACCTGAAGTGTATTTTTTTTTTTATATATATAATTCTCAGCAGTGTATGATACATTTGATATCATTTTGGTTATTTATAATAATCATACTAGATTCACAATGGATTTGGTTCGTTTGTGGGCATGTGTGCTTGTGGCTGCATCCATGTTCACAAATTAAGTGGCTCGTACCACTTTGGGTCCCATAAGTTACCTCAGGTGGAACATTCTAAAATGATGACAATATTGATGCGTACAAGTGTGCTCTTTTAATGTCTTCATTTGTTTAATGGACCGTTTGACACAGGAAACTCCTGTCTTTTTTTATAACTAACTCATGTGTAGAACTTCAATTGTGATCAATAAATTGCTTTCTATAAACTTTTTGTGGGGTAATATCTTTTAAGTGAATAGCACGGTTTATTGTCTTGTGTGTCCATGCGGTTTATTGACCAGAATCCTGGGTGGAATATTCCCTGTTATTGACCTTGTCATTTATATGTCAACGGTATTGGCCTATATTTAGCATATTTACCAGTCTTCAAACATGAAATATACAATGTTGAAATGGTGGTCGGTCACAATAGTTATTCTGGTGAGCTAAAATGGGTTGTGAGCTTATATTGCTCTGTTGCAGATGTTTTTATTCAATTTCAACGCACATATTGCAGATTATATTGTGTTTATGTTGAGGGGCTTTTGGTCGGTCAGTAATCCTGGACCGAGGCACAGGCAAGGCACCCCACACTCTGAGAGGGAAGGAGGGAGTGAGTGGGTGAGCAGCAGTAGTACCAGCGCTCTCCTCGGGAACACTGAATGCCACGCCGCTCCTACGCTCAACTTATGGTTGCCACTTCTCCCAGTGCCGGGGCCTAGTGCGCCCCTCCCCCGCCACTCACACGCACTCCGTAGTCATGGACCCAGTTCCTCTGGTACAAAAGAATCCTTTCACATTCACCCACTGTTCTCTTGCAGAGGCAGGAAGGCTGTTTTTTTCCTCCTTCTCCTGTCCCTTTTTTCATGGGGGTGGGGGGGCTGGGTAGGTGTAGTGGGGTCAATGCTAAAGCTACGCATTGTGCAAGAGTTACGGCTGCTCCGCCATTAGCATTGAGCTTCCACCCGTCCACCAGTGCCAGCAGGCAATTAGCATGACAATGTGTGGGGGGTGGGCTGTCTCAGTCTGGCTCTGTCTGCTCCATGTTATTGGAATTTGAGTCTCACAATTTAGAGGCCAAGTGTAATGGCTGCATTTACCCAGGGGTACCCCTGTCCTCCTCTGCTCTATACCCCCCCCCCCCTGCTCCCTTCCCAAACAGAAACCAGCGTTTGTAACCTGGGCTGTGTGTAAATGATGACATTAAAAAAGGGGGGGGGGGGGGGGGGGGTTACTCTGTGTCTTTATCAGGTCAGCAATTCTTCACTCCCATTGGGTTGCATGTGAATTGGACCCAACGTGTGTGTGTTTTACAAAAATACAAGTGTATGTAATTAAACCATGTCAGATGGGTGATGACAGTAGCCTGTCCTATTTGTGAGAGTTGTAGGAAAATCACCATTTCCTCAACAACAAAATCAATTAAGATGATTCCACATTGTGGCCCAAATGAAGTATGCACTGATTAATGCATTGGCACTACAGCATTGATAGAATGCAGAATGTGACTATTCTGCTTTCATAAAAATGGAGTGGTATCCAAGCAGATTTAAACAAGGCTGTATTCGCGTCCATGCACTGAGTTGAGCGCGCGTCTGTGTGTGTGCGCGTGTACGTGTACATGCGTAAGGCGCGGGCACAGTGGCTCCAGGGACTTGAGGTGTGTGTGTGTGTGTGTGTGTTTGGGTGCTCTCATAATTATGTCCATTGTCCACACTCTCGAGTACTTGTGTGCCAAATATGAACACATCCATAGTTTATTAGAAGTATCCGGGAAATGACCTCAGTGGAGAAGAGGCTCGCTACCAGACCGCTGCACCGATTCCCGCCAATGCACGGCACTAAGTGCATAACCTACCTCGACATGGCAACCGTGTGTCATAGAAATAGACCACGCAGCGCGTCTATTTATCACAGGAAATATGTCATCTTTTTTTCTCGTTGCTCTGGCTTCTTTGTGGGCGGCTACGACTCGCGTGTGACTGCTTTGTAGCCAATAGGGACGCCCTGGGGATGACTGACGGCACCGTGAGCCAATCGCGTCGCCCGCCCAGAGGCGCGTCGGCGCAACGTAGCCAATTCGAGCTCGCGTCGAGGAATATCCCCCCGCGCGAGGCTCCACTCTGCCCAGTTCGATCGGCAACGGGAGCGGAGAGAGGACAGCAGAGAGCCCGCAGGCAGTAGCCCCCACCACCACCGCCGGCCCAGGTTACCATCTAGCACCGGGAAACACACTAGAGAGTCACCGCCGGCACAAGCCATTACCACCCAGTAACCATGAGCAGCGAGGCCGAAACACAACAACAGCAGCAGCAGCAGCCGGCAGCACCACCACCACCACCAGCGCCGCCGCAGCAGCAGCAGCCTGCCGCCGCCGACGAGGAGGAGGAGGAGGAGGAGGAGGAGAGACCCTCCAGCCCGGCGGCCTCGGCCTCCGCGGCGGATAAGAAGGTCATCGGTAAGATTGCTGCACACCGGGGGCTAAGTAGCTAACGTGTGGTGGGATCCCGAGGAGAACAACCACCACCGCCACCACCCTCCCCCCCGTCGGAGCGACTCTCCCGGTTCCCCGGTATTGTGGTTCTAGCTACGGCTTTATCAGCACTAAGTTAACTCGACCCGAAGGATCTGGATTCTGCCTTTTTGGAGCAATTGCTGTCTTTATGGATTTACACCGGATGGTCCACATCGTTCGTATACATTAATAACAATTGTGTTCGTTGAAAACTAAGCCCGGGCTTCCATGCATACATTGAGATGCTACTGTATAAGCCTGATCTAATCAAAGGAAACTGTTAATCCGTGCGTAAGGGCTGATCACGGACTGACCATGCCAGGTGGACGTCTATATGATCTCACACCAGTCACAATCTGACAGTCTCTGTTTGTGTGTGTGGAAAATAAGTGAAACACCCCAAGTATCCACCCGATCAGTGCGTTTGAATCAGAATATATGGCGGAAAACTATATATGATCATTATTATAATCTTTGGAGTCGCCGGTTCGACGGCCTTCTGAGCAGCCTCGGTGTAGCGTTGCCCGCAACCCCCCCCCCCGGGCCCCTAGCCCGGCGTGTCTCTGCGGACGACTGGCGTGGGACGCTGGATGTGTTGTTCGCTTATTTATTATCATCGTGGGTTGTGGTCGTTCCCCCCGGGGGGGGGGTGTTCTGACCCGTCGTCTTTCCACGCTCCTGTCGCGGGGAGCCAGCTAGCGGTTAGCTGCTAAGGCGTCTTATCCCTTTGTTCGCTACATGCTTAGCCGCGGCGACATCCACGCTTCCCCAGACACCGCGGACTAACGTGGTCCAATGTAAGTGGCACGCTGGGGTTTATTGGTGGCGGTGTCACCGATCCGGACATGTATTTGCAAAACGTCCACTACACTACATGAGGTCGGCTTGCAGTAGCAGCGGTGACTGCTAACGCTAATGCGCTAGTTAGCCGTGTTAGCTGTCTTGGCTGTATGCACCGTGGATAACTGCACCCAAAATGTCCGCCTTGGTATTTGACGGATTTTCTTTTGTCCCGTTCGATAATGATTCGAAATCACCCCTCGTCGACCACAACACTGCCACTGCTGTTGGTTTGTTTTTGTGGGGGGTTTTGTGCTGTTGGATGGGCTAATATGGCTCATGTAGACGGGCGACGCAATACGGTAGTTTCTTCATATTGGCTGCAGTCCAACCACATGGCCGAGACCATGTTAGCATCTCGGGCTAGCAGCAGCTCGGGCAAGTAGCATCTCGGGCTAGCTTCCTTAACTTGGGTTAGTAGCAGCTCGGGCTAGCTTCCTTAGCTCGGGCTAGCTTCCTTAGCTCGTGCTAGCAGAAGCTCGGGCTAGCTTCCTTAGCTCGGGCAAGTAGAATCTCGGGCTAGCTTCCTTAGCTCGGGCTAGCAGCGGCTCGTGCTAGCAGCAGCTCGGGCTAGCTTCCTTAGCTCGCGCCCCTTGCGTGGAGCCGCACGCCGCCGCCACCACCACGTGTAACAGCCGCACTCCTCGAAGCCAACACAGCGCCGGTGCGGTCGGCGTTCAGCAGCCGAATACACGGCGAGTCACTGGTGGACATATCTATATTTTTGTCTTACGACGGGTGTTTCCTTTACTCTCTATTTTATCGCACGCATAACTGGGTCAGTGGGATTAAACTGGGCCACAGAAGCCGAAGACAGGAACCTGTGTGATCACATGCCATTATAATACACGTGGCCCGCGTCTCCCGCCCCGTGCAGCTGGTACGGAGCGCTCCTCCACATGGCTATTAAAAGACTGACAGTTGCGGAGGTTAAATTTAACTTTGGCGTTATATCTCTGGCCACGGGCAACTTGTTTCATACGGAATGCTTGCGATTTCTGCCTCTGTGTTCGTGTATATCATGTATGTTGCGTTACAATCACTGGCTTGGCCACATTAGATTGACAATCCTTTTTTTGTTTCTACAGCAACAAAAGTCTTGGGTACAGTAAAATGGTTCAACGTCAGGAATGGATACGGTTTTATCAACAGGTAAGTCAACTGTGTGTGTGTCAGAAGGAACTCTCCCAATCCTATTATGGCTGTGATTTGCTTACAAAGCAGTGCAGACGATTTGTCTGCAGCTTTGTGACCCGTGTACACCTAAATCCATACGCATGCTAATGTAGTGGCAGTCTGCCGCTATTTACATCGTTCAACATACCGTTGACAACTTTGCTCGTTTGCTCTGTTTTAGGAATGATACGAAAGAGGACGTTTTTGTACACCAGGTGAGCACCAATTTGCTACGATATTTTATTTAGTAGTCAGTATACAGGGCTACTGTTACAGCGATGTGCAGATACAAGAAGAACACCGGTGACTTTTGAACCTCTGACTAGGTTAAACTGTTCCATCAGTGTACAGGTTACTCCCCAGTCAACAACCCCAGTGCTTCCGACCAGACAGCAAAATGGTAATGACTTTGTTTGTTTCAGACGGCCATAAAGAAGAACAACCCAAGGAAATACCTTCGCAGTGTTGGAGATGGAGAAACTGTGGAGTTTGATGTGGTTGAAGGGGAGAAGGTGGGTTTAAGAAAAATGCATACTTGACACAATGTATTAAACGACGGCTTAATACAGAGATGGTAGTATTAGCGATAACAGGATTACACTTGCATCTACTGTCTGCGGTCAGTGCTTAGTGTACCTCTATGGGGGCCGGGGCCTGACTAACACTGCCATTCCCAATCCCTCCAGGGAGCAGAGGCAGCCAACGTCTCCGGTCCCGGGGGAGTCCCTGTCCAGGGAAGCAAATACGCCGCTGACCGCAACCGCTACAGGCGCTACCCCCGCCGGAGGGGCCCGCCACGCAACGGCGAGTACCCAGACAACTACCAGAGCGACGGGGAGGGCGAGCCGGGCAACGGGGGCGGCGGCGGCGGTGGAGGAGGAGGAGGAGGAGGAGGAGGAGGCCGGGACAAGGGCAGCCGCGACGGCGCTGACAGCGCGCCCGAGGGGGAGATGCAGCAGCAGCAGCAGCAGCAGCAGCAGCAGCAGCGCCGGCCCACGTATCCTGGCAGACGGCGCTACCCACCATACTTTGTATGTACACCCACACACAACAACAACAACAACACCAAAAAGGAGAGGTGATAGGGCTCTGTCCTGAAACAGGCAGCCTGGGGGTGGGGGAAAAGGGAGAGAAGGCCCGGTGACTCTGCACCCCCCCGTAGCAACCCTCAACCCATCCGTCAGATAGTGGACCCCACGTTTAGTGTATTTGGGGTGGAGAAGCCCGTCCTGGCTCCACACGCCCTTGTCTTGTATCGGGGACGGTGCATGTGGTGTTCCAGGACAAACGGTCAAATAGCATACACATAAAGTTTTGGAAGGCTAGTCACGCTCTGGAACACCAGAGCGTGACTAGCCATTAGCCAAATGTCAACCATAATTGTCATGTGACGTTTGTTGAACTAAATCTATCATATAATCTGTCATGTTTCAATGACCCTGGTAATGCATGGCTTTGTGAAGACATTCCCTAATCATGACCTGATTAGCGAGGGTGGATTCCCAGGGCGTGGTGCCCATGAGCCTGACGTGGCGCTGCTTCCTTCTGTTTGCTTTCAGGGAGGTGAAGGTGACGAGAACCAGGGAGGTCCAGATCAGGGCAACAAACCAATGAGGCAGAACTACTACAGAGGCTTCCGGCCAAGGTATGGACCCAGCCAGTTGTGCGTGTCAAAATAACCCCCCTGCTTAATCCTGTGGCTAGAGTGGTGAAATATATGATGTGCTACCGACTTTATCCTCAGTGGAGGAACCTCCTAAAGTGTAAGTGAACCCTGTTTCAGCTCAAAGGCTATGCTATAGACATAAGATGCTGAAAACTGGTTCACTGGCACTCTAAACCCGCTGTTTAAGATGACGTAGTGAACTAACGCCCACGAACCCATGCGTGAGAAAATGTGCCCTGAAGATGCAGGGTTTCCAGCAGTGGCATGGTGTAGCGTAGCCGCTGGAATACTAGTGGTAGAAACACAATGTAGTAGAAAGGACGACAGGGCATTTAGTTTTGTCTCGTCCCACCTACAACAAATAACTAACATTATAGGCGCTGGATGGAACAGTATTCAAGTGTTAATGCCTGGAGTGAATTAGCGCAGGCTTGTGACATCAGAGTGAAGGTGACGTTGCGTGTTCGTTGTTGAAAAATAAATGGAGGCGTGTTAACCAGGCGATCAAAGAGTACAAGTTCCTGAGTTTTTGTTCCTATTAAGTGTATTTGATTCTTGATTCCAATTTCGGATACCTGTATTAGCGCAACTGAATTAGTTTAAAGAGGGAAAACATTTGGACTAAAAGTAATGACTACAAGTTGACCTTTCGTTGACTAACACTATGAAGGGTAAAAATGACTAAAATGTGACAAACTAATACTCAAAATCTAAAATGGCTGCCAAAATCAACACTGGTGCTACGATGTGTGGCAACGTTTTGAGCAGTGCTGGAAGTTATAGTGCTGAAGTTTCCATTTTTCCACATGCTTAGTTTTTTGCGAAATGTATTCATGTTACATTGTCATAACACAAAAAGGTGTCTATTACATAATTACTGGTCCCTATTATAATTTTGCTGCAAGTGACTATGTAAATTGTAATTTTGTGAATTGGTCCAGTATTGAGCTTCAGCTGCAGAACATCTGCAATGTAACCCTTTTTCGGGCAATCGTGCCCCATCCAAGTCCTCTCAAAGGGCTCGTATCTGCCACTGACTTGCTCAGATTGTTATAACTAAGTGGATGTACTATGGAAAGAATCCTTTTGTTAACTTTCACTTGATCAGGTCTGTTGTGTCCAACCAAGTCTCTCTCAAGGCATCCTAAATCTCAGGAGAGCCTCGGCAACATTGTCGAAACCGGGCTAATATTTAGCCATTGACTTTGAAACATTTTTACAACTCGTCCAACACAACAAACGCTTGCCTGCACTCAGAGGGAGACCTCTCCTTGAGCGAGACTTGATTAGACACGATAACAAACAGATTTCTCTGTAGGGATGCTTCCCTTGAGTCTGGGACAAGATCAAGCACTTTTAGAGGACTTGCATTCACTATGCCCCAAAGCTCAATACTGGACACTTTTTTTTAATTACTGCTTGCATTAATCACTTGGAACCAAAATAATGGGAGAACCATGACTTAAACCCTAAAGTTACCATTTAAGTCACTTGTGTTTTATCTTCATGGTTCCCACATTTGGTCTAAAGCTGCCAGCAGAACACTTTTTCAGTCAGTAACTTTTCGCAGTACACATTTCAGACTGAACTGTATTTGCACCTACATTCTTAGTTCTTAGATGTTGGTAATGCACTCAGAATGGCACTTCTGCTCTTATCCCAGCTATTAAGCAGGCTACCTCACAATTATGAATGCTTGAAACCTGCTCTATTGCTGTCTCTTTCAACAAATGTACTCCTTTGTAAGTCGCTTTGGATAAAAGCGTCTGCCAAATGTAAAATGTAAATGGACATGGCAACAAAGAAAAAAGACTGGCTGTTGTAAACCAATGCTGAATGCAGCAAGGCCTTACTGAACAACATCTCGCACATCCCAACTAGAAACACTGCTACGAATCATGTTCAACGGGACTTTTCATGACCTTTTTCTTTGTGGTCCTGTTGAGTTGCATGAATAATGTAGCATGCAGATGGAACGAATGCATCTTCAGTTCTAATAATGACTCCCCATGGTTTGGACAGTCATCCCTCCCCCCGAGGTCCACCCCGTCCCAGACCGGTGCGGGATGGCGAGGAGGACAAGGAGAACCAGGGGGGCGAGGGGGGCCAGGGCCAGGAGCCACGACAGCGCCGCTACCGCCGCAACTTCAACTACCGCCGCAGACGCCCCCAGGCCGGAGGCAAGCCCGGTCCGGACGGCAAGGAGGCCAAGGCAGGAGGCGAGCCCGCCCCAGAGAAGACGTCCGCTCCCGAGCCCCAGCAGGGCGGGGCTGAGTAGTAACGCCCGCCCACCGGCACCCTCCATCTTTTTACCATCGTCCGGGTGAGTGGCGTTCGCTGACCTGTGGTCGCCATTTTGGTGCTGCCAACTAGGGCTGTAGTGACATAATTTGTAGATTTGTGTTTAGTTTTATACATACCCAGACAAAGTCTTTAAAAGGGACAATAAATGGGGTAGAAGCCTACAAACTTCTCAAGGGTGCATGGTGCTGTGAATTTAAATGTCTTTTGGGCCCTCTAAGCTATTGTTTTGCCATTTAATAGACTCCAACTGTGTGTTAGCACATGGGTGCCTCTAGTGCACCATTGTAACTAAACTCGCTGATTTCCCCTTTTCTCTCTCTCGCAGTTTTTTTTGTCAGCAAGAAGAAACATCAAAGATCTGAGCAATAAGAAACAGATTTGACTTGACGGCTGTCACAAGCTTGCACCATGCATTTGACCAGATTTACCACCGATTTGCCTGCAGAATCTATGCAGACTTCTGTTTTCTTTTCCATTATTTTTACTTGACAGATACAAAAAAAAGTTTTGGGGAAACAAGCAGATGTTTTTCTAAATCGGTCCTAAGTTTTTACACCAAAAGGTTTTTAAGATGAAAAAATATTGTAATTTGATATCTGGTCAGTTTGACATTTTTAAATAACTTTTTATGTATTCAAACATTTTAACAAAATGCAAGCTCAAATAAAAGTCAAACAACTACTGTATTGTTCATGTTTTTTTTTTTTTATTTGGTTCAGAAATCCCCTTCAAGTAAAAAAAAAACTATTTTGCTTATGTACAAAATATTTTAAGCCATTATGTTGGATCAACTTGCTCACTGGAGAAAACTAGGTTATTAGTGTAAAACTGATACAAATCTTTCTAAAATATAATTCTGTTTAAGGGACGCATGTTGTGCTAAACATCAAATTCTACAATTGGTTCCTATCTAGTTCTGAGTACATTTAACACGAGGATATTATAAGACTTCTGTACACACCACCACCTGGACTACGGCTAGACATTAGTTTCTTTGCGTAAACGTTTCATTCGCTGGACGTTGTGTTCCATGGCCGTCAGGTTGGTGATTTCTGTTGCGCAGTTGGCAGGAAACCAGCCCCTCTCGCCATCCCGCATCCGCTCCCCGTGGCACCAGTCTGGCGATCGGAGAGGACACCATAATTAATTTTATATTTGAAATATTCCTTGTTGGACTGCGTTACTTCCTGCATTCTGGCTGGCTTACGCACGGTCCGGAGATCGCAATATCCGGACCTTGAACTTTGACTTGGTTTTTATTTTTGCAGCGTGCAAAAAAGCCATATAATAAAGCACTTGACCTCCCTTGCTCGGTTAATAAGTAGTTGGTATACAACAAGCGAGCCAAGTAAGTAGCGGTGTCAGTTGCTAAAATGTGGATAATACAATTAACGTTGGTAAACATTACATTGTGATTCCATATTTGGTTGCTGTGTGAGGGTGTATACACTGTTCCTCACCATGTTCCTTCCCCAGTAGGATGACCACCTCCGCAGGCCGCAAGCCCAGCTCGTCTGGTTCCTTCGGCATGTAGGCCTTGGTGGTCTCGTACTGAGGAAGACCTGGGAGGGAAATGCATTCAATTCAGTATCCAGAACGATGACGATGTCTGTTATGGTGTGCTTGTAAATCTTTTTATGGTCGACAAGCAAATAAAAAGGACCGCCTAAAACAGATACAGGGTTCAAAGTTTCAAGGAGAGTTGGGTATATATAAAAAAAAATTGACATTGTTCCAAATGCAGCTACTTCTGGTTTACACCAATACTTAAACGGCTTAAAAGCAAAAAAAAGTACATGAAGTGACATCAGTGGTTTTCGTTTCTAGTTAAAAAGTAACCAGCAGCATTTTATTAACTGCTTGTTGGTGAAGAACACATTGCTCCATGGCAACTTACCCTCTTTACTGGTGACGACGCCATCTTGTTTGTGCTCCCTGAGCGCACTAACCCACCGGGCCCGGTCCACCCTTCACCAAGAATATCACACAAAATAGTTGGCTCAGACTCACAAATATACAACAGTCAACAGTAAAACATCTCTAGACGCCTTTGGTAGTTGAGTAGAAAATCCTTTTTTCTACTCATTCAATTGTAGGAATTTTTGTGCCAGTAGGTGGCAGTACAGGGGCAGTCAAGGGGGTTGACTCAAGACAAGTGATTCTCGTTCTGTGATTTTATATCATTAAAGACAGGTTTTTCGGAAACCAACTGCATAAACAGTTGCCTCCGGCAAATTACACCCCGCCCTTATGAATGCACCTACACAACAACAAATACATGTTTAGAGCCCCAAGAGAAGCACATCTCTTGTAAATAAAGTATTGAGTCAACGTATTGCAAAATATTTGATCTTTTGATTTTATTGTCAAGTTTTTAAGAAAAATATTAATAATAATTTGAGGCTGCAGTACCTGGACTCTGACGCTAGGGTGACCTGCTCGGCTTTCCCCTCGCTGTTCCTGCTCATCAGAAGCCTGAAGGACACCTGGTGGCCAGAGCCGCTCCTGCCCAGAGTGGAGCGGCCCTCCGTCTCCTCCACCACCTCCACCTCCACGTGGTCCATGGTGGCGTAGTCTGCCACCACATAGCTCTCCTCGCTGCAACAAAACACACACACAGCTTTATCCCCAGTCTCTGTTCTTTTGAACATTTTCCAGAAGGACAACTGAACGGGACCACAGGAATTAAGAAATTCATTGTAAGAACAATGAGTCCAGAATGCTTGCTTGTCTTGATAATAAATCACATCAACAACAAAAACCAGGCAACAAGATGACCTGTTATTATGCAGGGCCGCATTCCTCACATCCACCGCTTGGATAATGAGTAGCCATCCACAGAACGCCACAATGTGCAGACATTTGGAGCACACCTATGCATTATGGCTCAGCTCTCAAGCTCACCACCGGCTACTCTGCCGGTCGGACTTCCTGTGCTCTCGACTCATCCCATAGGTCACCTTCTCTTTGTGTAACACCCCCCCCCAGAGCACAGAGTTGACAGGTTGAAGGAGAGTTTGGAGAATGTCAAGCATTCTGTCCGACCGCTCCCTCGCTCGCGATCTCATATTCCCTGAGTGAAACCACCTGGGTCTGCCTGAGCCCCGCAGCCACCACTGGGGCGCTATCCACTTACAACTCTTAATGTAGCGGTCTTTCTAAAACAAAGACAGGTGTCTAGTTGTGAAAATTTGTGGCAATTAAAATGGTGGGGGGTTGAACCAACAACCTTCCAGTTGCCAGATGACCTGCTCTGCCTCCAACACCGCAGCCCACACACGCCCACACACACACACACACACATAACATTAACAAATATACACACAGCGTTCCTATACATACACCAAATATACATAACAAATAAACATTCCTGTCCCACTGGTCACACTGTTTGCATGTGGATGGCCTGCTAGCTGGTCTTTAACAGGGACATGGTGTTGATTTAACACGGCGATCCATACAGCTGACCTCTGACCCCGACATGTCCAAGGTGGACGACCATCCACTTCCTAATACATTAGTACGGATACACATATATGACCTAGAGACTTTTTACTCATGGGGGGTATGTGAGGGTCAATAGGCTGTTAAAGTCAACAGGGGTTGTTAGGAGGAGGAGGAGGAGGGATGTAACAACAAGATGGCCGACCTCTTCTTCTTGGTGACGATGAGCACGTCGTTGAACAGGAAGAGGTAGTAGGAGCGGTGACTGAAGGCCCTCCAGATGCTCATCTCCTCGCCGCACATGGCCAGCTCCCCGCGCTTCCGCAGCCAGCGCGACGACGACACCAGCGGGAACGGCTGTGAAGAACACAGCGTTAGCGTTAGCGTTAGCATTAGCATGGGCCGCTATCTCTTCATCTTGGCCAGAACAGGAAAACGCATGGAGGCTTTTGCTGAATGCTGACGCATGCAAATTATTTTTTTTAGGTGTTGTTGTGACAATACAGTAACAACCCATATGAAACAAAAATAGATTGACATGATAGTCTTGCTTAACACAACTGGCTAATAATAGACAGAAATCTGAACTATTAGAACAGGAGATAACTTTTGCCACCGTGAGTAAGCAGGTGTCAGGTGATGCGGAGGTGAACGTCTCCTCACCTTGATCTTCCCGAAGTCCATGTGCTTCTGGATGGTGTACATCTGCTCCGTGCGCTCCATGCGCTGCGCACCGTCATTGCAGCTCGTCACCAACTGTTGCCGTTAACAACCATCACAGCCACGGTCATTTGAAATACACGTGGAATCGTGCAGCTCAGCCCACAGTAGAGCATGGCCTCGACACGGCCATCATTATGAAAAATATGTCAATTATCAGATAGAAGCCCATGATGCATACTAAGCATATTATGCCGTAGAGCATGGCATTGGCAGGGCCACAGGGTTAGGGGTTCGATTCCCCCTGGAAACACCCAGGCTAAGAATATGCGGTCGTGGTTTTATATCCAACGCTTTGAATGTTTGGGAGCATGAAGCATGTGTCGTGTTGTGTCACGTGTAATACTGTGTGTGTCTCGGAGTGCGTCCTGTACCTTGCTGATGGCGTGCAGAGCCCAGACTGCAGCAAAGTACTCTGCCGTCTTGTCCGGGGTCTTCTGGCTTATGGTCTGTGTGAACCAAAACACTTGACAATGAAGTTTAATAATTCAGAAAACAGGATGCCGGTCAGATTTAAGGAAAGCCACAAAGTAAGAGAAGGTTAGTACTGCGGAGAACACATCAATGGGAACTGCATCTTTGCATTTTGCACAATTTCTGGGCATCTGGCTATTGCAAAAACTACAATCCAAAATCTCACCAAATAATCTGATATGATTTTTTTTCCATATTGCTCAGCCCTAGTAAGTCCTAAAAGGTTAGGGGTCACTACGGGGTCATGATGATGCGTGCTGCATACTGACGTCCAGGAGCAGGGGCAGCCTGGTGACCCTCTGCATGGGTAGGATGAGGAAGGAGATCATGGGCAGACCCCCGCAGTCGCTGCTCCCCTCGATCTGCTTCAGGGTCTCCTTGAATGCCGTGTTGCTGATACTGATGGGCACAGACACACACACGCACAAAATGACCTGCGATTGCCAATTATCGTTGGACAGTACAGTACAGACCCTTGCTGGAAAGACCCACTAAGGGCATGCATCAAGATTGCACCTAATTATGTCACAGGATCAACACGGGGTTGCTCCACCCCTCTGGACGCTACTGTAGCAATTAACGGGTTCCTCCACCTCTCTGGAGGTGGGACGGGACGGGAGCCCAGACTCACAGCAGCTTCTGCAGGGTCCTCTGCTGGAAGGTCTCATTGGAGCAGTACACGATGTAGGGCTCAAAGTGGTGGGCGCCGTGGTTCTGCACGATGTCGCTGATGTCCCTGATCACCGGGTTGTCATGGTGACGCCGCTCCAGGTCCTCAAAAAACCTGCGGAGACGGAGTGGAACCAGAGAGAAAAATGTGAGAGAGAGACATCTTGAATGGAAAAAGGGTATTTTTGTTCATAGAAGACAAAACCAAACTGGATGAGAGGTGGAGGGAGATGTTTTCCAAACACTTTATAAACACTTGATACACTCTAAATGCATGTGATGCAGTAGTTCCACCAGGAGACTTGAAGGAGGCATGAGAGAGAGGAAGGGTGAGCGAGAAGGAGACGCATGAAAGAGAGGAACAGAGACCTCATGGAAGAGATAACTAAGAAGCGCTACTTTATCTAGCAACATTATCATGTCAAGAGTGAGCGATGGCGGGGGCAGTAGAACAGGTTTGGCTAGCCTGTTACAACACGCTGGGAAACAGCGGCGAGGCGAACACACACACACACACGCTAACCTAAAGGAATGCTCTTGCTGGGACACGAACCCAGCTCCCAGTTCCCTTCAACTGAACACCGCCGTCTGAATGGAGGGGGAGCCACTTAGCTTTTAGCAATGGGGCACAATAAAAGTGCATTACAAGTGCAGCAAAATGCAGTCGAGCTGCAGGCATCTCGCTGGACGCCTACAGGTAAACTGTGGACATTTAAGTTACTAAACCACTAGACTATCCTGTTTAACAGTTACACAACCCTGCTGCAACATGTCAGGATCTGCATACGTTTGATGGGTGGGTGGGTGGTGGTGGTGGTGGTGGTGGAGGAGGAGGCCCTACCGCTTGCTGACTGCCTGGATGACAGCGATGTTGGAGAAGAGGTGGTGGTGCTCGGTGGTCGTCAGGGTCTGCCGGAGCGGCTCGCTGTTCTTGAAGTGGCGCACCAGGATGCCCAGGCTGTGTAGGTACGAGTACTCTGACGTGATGATCTCGAAGATCGCCTGGCGGGGGCGGCAGGACGGTGGGGTGTGAGTGGTTTTATAGTTAGCATTGTACTTTTTTTGTTCAATTTTCACTTTTTATTTTATTGGTTTGTTTCGAAGCACCTTTCGTGTTGAGAGGTGGGGCGGCAGTAGCTCAGGAGGTAAGAGCAGTTGTCTGGCAACTGGAAGGTTGCTGGTTCGATCCCCAGGCTCCTCCTAGCTAAGTGTTGAGGTGTCCCTGAGCAAGACACCACCTAACCCTAACTGCTCCTGACGTGTTGGCTGTTACCTTTCATGGTTGACACCGCCGTTGGTGTATAAATGGGTGAATGTCAGACAACTCTAAAGCGCTTTGGGTAAAAGCGCTATATAAATGCAATCCATTTAAAGTTATCCTCATCAATGTTATTTCTACCTTTTGGCCAACAGTTCCCGCCCTATGTGACTGAATGCAGGGCTGTCCGCCTACATGGCTTTGTTCTTCAATGGACACTGAGAGATTCGCTAAACCTCAGTAGATGGAGCATTGCTAGCTAGCTGCACCTGATGAACGGTCACAACAGCACATGTTGTTTTCCAGCAAAACAGAGAATGTTTGGTCCATGTCAACAGTATAAAAACAACAAACATCGTCTTCCAGTTTATGAGAAACAGCCCTTCAGAAATGCAATGCCACGAGGACTTAAAACATAGCCGATGGCACAGAGATATTTTGGTGAATCACAACTCCTCCTCCTCCTCCCCATCAGAAAACGTTGCGCATATGCAGTAGGCAGGAAGGAGGAGAAATAGTTTTGCAATAGTTAAACTGTTCCCATCTGGTCCAGGAGCTTTCTGTCACAGCCACTCAGAAGCCATGTTTCAGTTTTCTACACTTTCCCCCACAAACACTACTACCAGCTTCTGAAAAGCTGTTCGCACTTACTTGCTCACTTGCTAACCAGGTGTGAAATGCTCGCTCATGTTTTGCACATGAGAGTTAGCATTGACAGACAGCTGATCGAGGGAACCAGTTATGGACACAAAAGAGTTAGACTGGCAGCTTTGTCTGTGTGTGTGTATGTGTTCATGGAGAGGGAGAGGGAGAAAAAGAAAGAGAAAGAGAGAGAGGGAGAGGGAGGGAGAGAGAGGAGAGAGAGAGCGTGGTGGGGGTGGGGGGGGGGGGGGGAGTTTTGGGTGTGTCTGTATTCAGGGAACTGCAGAATACACAAAGGTGGACCTTTGATATTGACATAGGAGCCGGTGGGAGAATGCGAACAGAGACGCATGATACTAGCGGTACGCACGCACGCACACACACACACAAACACACACACAAACACACACACCTCTTGTCTCTTCCGCTCCTCAGGTGAGATAATGTCGAGGATACCCGTGTCTTTCACCTGACAGAAAACATGAAAACAAACATTAACAAACACACCTTAAGACCTCTTGAGCACAATCATTAGTTAGTAATAAAGGATGCAGTCTCTCGGTAGCACCCCTCAGGAGAGACTCAACACAGAGCAGACAGGTTATGCGTTTCCTGTCTGTTGAGATGCTGTTGAGACCTCATGATCTAAATAAGACATGGACACCACCGCTCACATGGGTTTCACCAGAGATGAGGGTTTTCCCGCAGTTTTGTGTATTAACTGTAACACCTGTCGTTTTATGTCACACACATGAGAAAGGCAGGCTGTCAAAAGGCTGGTAAAAAAAGTCACACATTTAACATGGACAATTATCAATTAACAGTTTTCCAACTAGTGACCTAATCTTCTGGCAGTGCTGGGGCAAAAGAGACAGACTTGTAGTCTTTATATTGGGCAGTAACAGACTTCAGACTACAGATATGCGTCATGGTTAAGCATATGGCTCAAGTAAGCTAGCAAGTTGGTGGAGTACAGCGGGGGAAATCGAACCCCAAGACTCCACCTAATGCCCACCGCTGCCCACCCTGCCCACTGCTGACCCCAGCACATTAGGAAGCCTGATTCCCCTCAAACTGGAATTATAACATCCTATATTTAGTTATGTAGAAGATTTAGGATACACTTTAGAATAGGGCTGAAACTGAAACTGAAAATGTATCAAAGCAGACTATTAGACCTCTGACCTACTTCATCTTGCTCATGTCAGTTAAATCGTTTAATTTCAGCCGTTCATTGAATCATCCGCTGCTGAATCTGAATCATTCAGATTCATATATTGCCATAAATAGTTAATCTCAAAAAAGAAAAACTTCCCCAGCTCTAACAGTTACACATTTACAGTAACAGACCCTGCCAGAGAACTATGAGGGCAGTGTAAAAAAAAGAGAAGAAAACACAAATTATAATCGTTCATTAATCATAAATCGAGGCAAGTTTGAAATAATCGCCCCACTTTAGGAACAGGTTGTGGTGAGGGCATCGTGTTCAAGGATGCCTACACTCTGCTTGCATGGGACATTGGCGATCGAACCCTGTAGTACCTTCTGGGGCTAACAGTAACCCTATCCCTAGCACCCTAGTCCCTACACTAACAGTAGTATCCCACCCTACTTCCTGCCTCCATCCACCAATAGCATCGCAGTACGTCACTGTGGGCACCTACCTGGGGCAGGTGGCTCCAGATGAGCTGTGGAGGCCGGTAGCTCTTCACCACTATGCCCTGGTCCTCCGCTGGCACATCCACCAACACAAAGTCGTCCAGCAGCTCATCCTGACTGGTGGACTGCAGGCCGCGCTCACAAATCTCCTGGTAGAGACGCGGAGTGGCTGAGGGCCCACCGAACAACGATAACAAAAACCTTTACAAATCATATAATTATATAAAGAATAGAATAGAATCATCTTCATTGTCATTATTATCGTCAGATACAATGAAAATTTTGCATGGCTTCTCCCCATATAGTTACAGTAAGACAAAAAGGTAAATAGATTAATTAATAGATTCATAAATACATATAAGCAATACAAAGACAACATAATAGCAGCATAACCAGCATAAAAAGTGACCCATGTGTGCATACAACTTAAATATATAACTTATATTATATCTTCAACTAGTGGACACAAGCTGCCCACCACAGTGTACTGTATCATACTTTATGTTTAGCCTACATGTAGTGATTTAACCTTTAACCAAAGCCACTTGAACGAAATGAAATGAAATGAAATGAAAGTCAACGGAGGACCTATGCAGATGAAGACGTGTCTCTGTGACGTTATTGACATGCGTTTGTTGTATGATTAGATAATGCATTAACGGCAGGCTGTTCTGTGAAGGTCAGCTGTTGGGTCCAGCTTATCTGCAGCCACGCCTTCTTATGCTTCTGATTCACCATGTTTTGTATATTTCTGCTATGACATGCAATATGCCACTCCTGCCCTCACTTGTAGATCTGCCCTTACTCACTTGTAGTTAGACATTTAAAATACTCAATATTCTATCAATACTTCTGGAGTCATCATTTACATGACATTATTTATATTGTGTGTGATTTATCGTATTATGTAGGCCTACTGTATATTGTGTCGCTCAATGTGTGTATATATATCTTGCATCTCTTGCATACTGTCGCCTGCCATATCACAAGAATTGCACTGTTCAGAATGGCCTTGTGACAATCAAACACTTTGACTTGACTTCATCAAGATAGCCAACGGCTCAATCTGCCCCCTCCACACACGTCACTTTCCGCAACTCTCAATAAAATAAATCTCTCTCCTGATTGTTGACCCCGGACTTCCGAGTGCTCTGTCATTTGAGAACGAGTCATCATCCCCTTAGAAATATTTAATCTGCGTCTGGTCTGGTCTGGTCTACACGTTGGCCAAGCGGGAGTTCCACAACTATGTGTTGAGCAACGCCGCAGCACTGGTGAGCTGACAGGATGCAGAGGAAGCGCTTCCTCCCCAGCCTCAGGGTACCCTTATAAGTCAGGAGGAGGAACAGGGTCCTAGTGTCCTCCATGTGTCCAGGCTGAGCTAAAAGACCCCAAACCAAAGACACCTGTTGCTCTGCCCTCCACAAACCAGACTATCCCCCTCAAAGCGATTAACTCCTAAACCTCCCTCTCAACCACACTAATGACCCGGCCAATGTCACGACCCGTGGTTTCAGAACAGAACAACACTGGTCAGCGGGCGGGTGTGACTGGATGTCTGGTGTGTGTGTGTGTGTGTGTGTGTGTGTGTGTACCATTTTTGAAGGATCCTCCGTGTTTCTGGTTCCTCTTTCGCCCGATATTTCGCTAGAAATGAGACAGAGGGCACACACAGATGAAAAATGAGACACACACACACACACACACACACACACACACACACACACACACACACACACACACACACACACACACACACACACACACACACACACACACACACACACACACACACACACACACACACACACACACACACACACTAATTATTAATGCAGCTCACGCTATCATCCTGGATCTCCATCTATATCTATCACTGAAAAGCGTATAGTTCTGGGCTCCTGCCAGCTCCTTACACTCCAAGTACTTATTGTTTCCTAGCGCTGTTTCTTATGGAAAAATCCAGCCATCCATCCATCCTAGTACATTTCCACACAAACACACACAGACACATCATACACGGCTGTGGTTATCCAATCGGATTAAAGAGGAACACACACTAAATTTAACCCAGGAGAAATGGTGGCTGTTAAATACATTTTGAGATAGATAACTACTTTCAGTGAGTTTCAGAAACACTTCACTAAAGAGGTTAGGCATCTTTCTCATGGGGTTCAAACCCAGAACCTCTCGGCTGAGAGTCCAACACCTTGACCACTAGACTATCCTTGTTTGGCATCATGTCTTGCCTGTCTACAGACTTGTACATCAACACACCGGGTCTGAAACCCCCTCCCTACCACCCTCCCACCCACCCACAGCTGCTACCTTGCGTGTCCAGTCGCGGCGTGCCCCAGGGCTGGCGGCCCGCTCCTCCCGTACCGGCGTCAGCAGGGTGGCGGCCCCCTGCTGCTGGGGCCCTTCGTCCAGGTCGGTCATCGCCACGCGGTACGACTTGTTGCGGCGGTTCCTCCGCAGGGCGAAGCCGTCGTCGTCGCTGTCGTAGTCCTCCCAGGACACATCGGTGCTCTGCGTCGAGTGCCGGCTCCGCCCCGAGCCGCTGTCCAGCGGGACCAGGGGCGCGATGGGGAAGGACACCACGGTGGTGTGGTGGCGGTTCTTCGTCCGGCCGCCAACCGCCAGGCTCTTGGGGATGAGTTGCTGCGTGCCGAGCTTCTGGGACACCGGACTCTTGGTGCTCAGGACAATGTTCTGGGGGGCCAGTGCCGCCCCATCCACCACCACCGCCACATCCAGCTGCTGCTGCCGCTGCTTCACCACGCCCGGCGGTGTGTCCGGTGCCGGGGTTGGAGGGCCGTCATCCTCCCCAGGTTCGGTGATGTGGAGCTCTGTGGAGAAGCATTGGTCCAGGCGAAGAGGGGGCTGGTCGCCCACGAGGCCGTCCGACTGTCTGTGGGTCATTTTTGGAACCACCGCCCCACTACGCTCGTACCCTTGGTCTTGGCCTGGTCAGCTTAGCTCTGTAGGTAGCATCCACACCGTGGGAGGACAAGAGGAGGACATTTTAGAAGAATATATTGATGGATTGATGACAAAGCAATGGACACAGAGCTCAATCAATGTTGATTCAATGTTTAGGACAACCCATCAAAAGTTACCCACCCCCATTAGAGAACACCAAAGGAACACCAGTAACAAAAAAGGGGAAAGCAAAGTCAGGATGAACGAAGAGGACTCCACCGTTTCAACTATAAAGCACCACTCGTGATTAGTTTCTCACAGCAGTGAGGGGGGATCAGTGAGTGGTGGTCGCTGCGCCGACACCAGAGCTGTACAACCCCGTGACTCCAACACCAGACAACCACCAGGGCGCCGTGAGTCACACTTGGTCTGGAGCAAGTGAATGTGCAAAATGTTCATTAAATCGGGTATAGTTCATGTCTGTATAGTTCATGTCTAATTGCTTAATCGGTCGTTAAAAGGAAAACGTCGTTAGTTGTTGTGAGTGTTGTTGTAGACTATTTGCTGATGCTAGCGAGTCTATAGGGCAGTTTAAGGACTTTGACAAGTAGGGCTTTAGTTCCCAAAGTGACATAAGCCCGCATAAATCTTAAAAAAATGCATATATTTTGCATCTCTTTAAATAATGAGCAATATATGTAAAGAATAACAGCGATCTCACAGTTGGTAGTAGTAGTAGTCGGCTAAAAACATACCGTTGTACCGACGGCGTCTTTTTCCCAGGAACTTGACTTTACTTACAGATTAGTAAGTAAAGGAAAAATGTCTGACTTGCATTCCCGCAGTTCAGAGGAGAGGAGTGACACCTGGAGACCGGATCACTCACCACCACCCCCCCCCACTGTTCACACATCATTAATGTAGAGCTGCAGGCTTACCTGTACCTCTGAGCTGATAGAGCATATAAAGTATGTCGTGATACGTGCAGGTGACGGGTGTTTCCCAAGGCTTTCCACGTCTGGACCACTGTGTTGTTCGTTAACTCCTCACTTCCTGCGCTGCGGCAGCTGGGACCCCGATGCCCTGCCTGTGACGTCACCACAGGTAAGAGTCAACGAGTCACCTGAAGCTCGACGTGCCAATAATAAAGACTCCCACATGGAAGTTTGCACCAATGTATTCAAGCGGTGTGATGAAACATATTCCCGTGTGTGGCCAGTCTGTAGCGTCGTTTTTCGTAGCGTTCACACAAAAGGTTCAAGTTCAACCAAAAAGTTACTTTTTTTGGACGACAGCTCGTTGTCGCCCCCTGGTGTGCGTTGCACTTTAATTGAAGGACAAGCGCATGTTGGGCAAACTGTCAACAAAAAAAATGTCTAATTGCGATGTTTAACTCGTTAAGTTACAAACCCACCAACGTCTAGCCAAAGAGCCTTTTTATACCACCAGGTGTGAGCGTGATTAGCCATTCCAAGCGGTTTCAGAATCTCCGGTTGTTGACGTCACAAGTGGGCTTGTCCACCTAGACGTACAGTATAGTATGCTGGATAGAGCAGCCTCACTAGAGCAACTGGTGGTATAGAAGGGAACGTGCGCCCTCTAGCGGCAGGTGTTATGTGTGACATCTGTACTGGGACTCGCGCTGCACGTGGCCACGACGGGTTTTTCGATTAAAAGTAGAGACGTGCAGCATTTTGTCACTTAGTATCATGATTTTGATGTAAGTTAACCATTTTCCAGAGTTAATTTCCTGATCTATGTCGCCCTCAAAAATATATTAGGGACTATCCACACCATGAACGATATCCTCCCTTGACCAACTGTAAGCACGAACTTCTTCCATTGTTATCACACTTCGTCAAGCAGGTAATAATTCACAAGTTTATTTTCATGGTTTTATCAAACGAAATCTGTTGATCTGGACCATGAACCCTGACCAATTGTAACCACAAACGTCTTCCATTGTTGTCACACAGAAGCAATAAAAAAAACCCCCATGGTTCATCTGGTTCTAATGTGTGTGGAGTAGTCACCGTCACACACACACACACACACACACACACACACACACACACACACACACACACATATACTGTATATATATATATATATATATATAGATACATACTTGATGTGTGACATCAATCAATTAAACAAAGTCTAAAGGGTTACTATATTGACACACACACGGCATTGACATTCAGATAGTCTTTATTTTTCAAATTATTATGGCATCCAATGAGCGACTTTTTCCAAATGATTGCTCAAACAAGGACCATGAATTTCACGTTTATGTGATGTGTACGCTCGATAAACTAAAAAAATGGACATACATCAACAAAGTATATAATCGTATATTTTTTGTACATTAATTTACGTAAATATTCAGAAGGACACATCCAACATGGTCAGCATTGCCAGTGTGTTCAGCGTAATTAAGGTGTGGAGGTGCTATCTCTCTCTCTTTCCTCGGATGGTAAGGAAACCTGTCCCTAGGAGATTTACCTTGTATGGGGTTCATGGGATGAGACCTCGTGTTACAGATGAGATGTCCAGTTATTTCCCACCCGCCACATGATGAAGAGAAAACTGTTTAGTGTCGTGATTCAAGAGGTTAGCAGGAGAGACTTCCTAACCTGCAGTGTTGCGTTATCTCCTGGTAGAGCTCCAAGAAATGATATTCACACCTCAGAATGTTTTTAAATATAAAATGTTTACAGGAAATCTACTTTAATTTCCCCTCAGGGATGAATGAAGTACATATATATATATATATTTCTTTATTTATATATGAGAATAAATCATCTTTTGTAAATAATTTGACTTCCAAAGCAACACATCTTTGATCGATTTGAAATAGGATTTATTACTATTTCAAATCTGCCATGTAATAACAGTCTATAGAACACAGAATATTAGATTTTTATGAATATATGATTCTGGCAGTGGAGTTAAATTATAAGGATATGAGTAGAGCTCAATACAAAAAAATGACGCTGCTTTGTTACATTATGCCTTTCAGAATTTGATAAGCTACTTACTTTTGTTATATGTCGACAATAATCCACAACAGATTTAACATTTCTTGTACACTGGCGAGTGAAGAAACACAAAAATTTCTTCTCATGGCAAAATTGTAGCTTTTACACTAGCCTCTCAATACAAGAGAGTGTGTGTGTGTGTGTGTCTGTGTGTGTGTGGGACTCCATATATTAACATTGTTGTGGAACAACTAGCATCTATCGGCTAATAGTGTCATTACAGTACTAAAGATCATCTTTATATAGTTGAGACGCACATCATTTCCGCAAAATGTCTTGACGAGAGAAGAAGGAGAATAATTAGCTACTACAGTCTTCAAAATTAGACACCGCTAGTAGTGTTAACGCTACAAAAATAATTAGACTTAAATGTTCAACAGACGTGTGAGTGGGATCGCAGCAGTCGATGCCATCGTCTTCTTGTTCTCCGCGGGGGGGGGGAGGTGGGGTTGGGTAGCCCTACGCTAGCCGGACTGTCCTGGTTCCTGATCGTCAGGGTCAAAGCCGAATTTGGCTATTTATTTCGTCAAGTCTCCTTTCTTCAGAATGATCTGCCGCTGCCAGGGAGCTAGCTTGGTCTCGTCATAGCCCATGGTCCGTAGCCGCTCCTGCTCCGTCTTCTCCTCCTTCTCCTTGGCTTCTTTAGCCTGCTCCTCTTCTTTTCTAATGGAGTCAAGATGGAGGTGCAACGTGAGTGGCTAAGCTCAGGGAAATTACTATGAACTGAGGAATTCATCAAATGGCTTCTACAGAAAACCCTGGACCCACCACATCACTTTGTGCAGCAAAATAATACATTATGGTAACCACCACATTTATTTATGTATAGTGTTCTACAAAACTGTATTCCCCTTGTCAGTTTTCAAACATAGGTGAAATGAAAGACAAGGCATGAAGCCATGCCCGACCTGCATGTTTATGCAGGGATACAATCGGCCACTAGAGGGCAGCACCAGTATTTTACTATTCGGCCTTGTGCACCAGTGTGTAATCCTGAATTTCTGAGTATTTGCATACAGGGATAAGATTGGTTAGATAAGTGAATAACATTATCTCACCTCTTTTGCTCCCTGTCCAGCCAAGAGAGAGAGAAAATTTAATTAATATGATTCTATTGATACATTGCAAACGTCTGAGACAACAGACATACATTACAAAGACAATATTATTATACTATAATTGCATAAACACAAATCTAGATTATAATTATGCAGTTGATCATTAATCAAAAGATGCATTTCACTTCGTTCTACAACAAAAATAAAGACATTTTACACACCTGCAGAAAGCCAGAGACATACACACATACACAGACAAAGACACACACACTCTATACACACACACACACACACTACACACCATTACACAGAGACAGGGACTAACCCAGAGCATGACAGACCCCCACACACAACAATGAGAGAAGCAAGCAGACGTGTCGTCAGCGCAGAGACAGAGCCGGCCATCACACTCCTGCTGTTACTTACTTCTCTTCATCCATCTTCTTCTTCATGATGTCTCTCCTCCAGGCGGGTAAGGAGGCCAGACGGGCTGCTTCCTCATTGTTCTGGAGAGAGAGAGTGTCAGAGAGGAAGAAAGAGAGACAGCAAGAGTGGTGAGGAGAGAGTGAAAATAGTGAGAGTGAAAGTGAGAAGAGAAAGACAGAGAGAGAGAGAGAGAGCGAGAGAGTGGGTCCTTATAACCAATAGACAAAGGATTCTGTACAGGACCACCATATGATGAGACATGTGAACAATCACAGCATTAACCCCGGGGACAGCCCCATCTCTGGTGACATGCAGAGATGGGCCACACTCTTTTTTGATTGGCTGAAATTGGTACCTGATAATGTCACTTAACGTATAACCTACGGAAATGACTTTACCGGGAACTCAATGGAGCCAATCACAATGTGTTTTAGCACTGTCCCTGTCTTTTGAATTTCATGCCTATTTGCTGTGACAGACTAAACTAACTAACAATGAAGTCCTTTCAACATTGCCTGTATGGCATCCAAAAAAGCAATGAGTCATTCAAGCTATCACGACAATGAAAACCAAACACAAAAACCACACATGAGCTGGAATAGAAATCACCTCGGCACGCTGCGGCCTTCGCCTCGTTCTCCGAGCCAAACTCCAAGATAGAAGGCTGGTCGGTCGATCGATTTTACTTACAAAAGGACATTTAACTGAAGAACCCTCATTTAGCCCTCTGTTTAGCTCTCTCAGCATCCTGTCTGTCTGTGGAGGGGTCTGGGATAACGCAGGAAGCTGTGATGCCAGAACAGTGTTTCCCAACCTGTGGTTCGGGACCCAGCACCAGGCCGCAGGGCTGTGGCTGCTGGGGCCGCACTCCAACACAAAGTTATATTGTATTCTTCTATTCTATCAATGTTGACCTGCACTTTGCTTTTGTTGATATGTGTGCCAAACTCGAGAATTTGCAGTCAACAACAAATTGCATTTCACATCACTGAAAACTGATTGAAGCAACCACTGATTGAAAACTGACACCCACTTAATTTGGACATTAACGTGAATTTGGTCAATCCAAGTTTTGTATATATTCAGGGTTATTTATGTAGGTCTACTCGGCCCTGCCTTAAAGCAGTTTCACAAAGGCTGGTCTAGAGCACAGGCTATTATTATTAGTACTGTCTCGGGTGCTGTGGTTGAACCCATAGGTATACTACTCCATGTACACTGTGCAAACATATGCATACTGTCCATGTACACGGTGGACTGTCTGCTGCCGGCTCTATGGGATGCAAAGCCTCCCTAACAAAGGCAACACAGCCGACTGCATGAGGACATGATTGTGTTGCGTGCATGGCTGCTGTTCACCTGATAAAACACTGAATAGAAGGTCTTTAGCTGGATGCGACCAAACGACATCATACCATTTACATGTACTGGGAACACTGGACTTTGTCAGGATGTATCCCAGTCAACATGACACGACACACACGCACGCACACAGGCACGCACACAGGCACGCACACACACACCAGATGCTTTCTCGTAGTGGGTGGAATTGAGAGAGGGGGCGAGAGACACAGAGAGAGAGGGGATCTTGGATGTCCTATTTCATTGCGTAGATATTTTGCAAGGCGGTCTTACTAAAGGTATTCCACACTAACGGTATCCAGTATCGTCACATTCAATATTTAATGATTCCCTTGGGAATTGCAGGGCCGAAAAAAAAATATTAAAAAATAAATGCTAAATTGCATTCATTATATAAATATGGTAATTCATTTTGGAGCTGTATATGACAATTGCCCATGAGCAAATAACATTTTCAATCAAATTATATATGGCAACAGTTTATTTATATAATTTATATCAGTTATAGGATTTATATTATTTATTATTTTATGACTTATTTATGTGGGGATTTAATTGATAAAATAGAGATAAATATAACAACTTAAACGTGCTTCACTAATGGCATACTATCAAATTTTTTGTCGATGCTATATTGTGGTATATTATACCACAATAAAACAATAACAAAAAATATTTCAAGTTTCAAGTATTTTATTGTCACTTCACAATTTACACGTGAGTATAAGCAGTGAGTGAAAAACTTTTTGTGCAAAATGCCCGACAGCCGACAGTAATTATAAAAGAATACAAAATAGAATAGAACTACAAAATAGAAATAGAAATAGAACTGTGCAAAAAGTATAAAATATTACTACTAATATTATGAAATATTATACTTTCAAAGTCCTACAATAATTCTATTGTGTTTAACTGACGTACGCTAACAACTAAGGAAGGCTTTTCCACGAGCACAGTGTTCTCAGAGCGTGCCGTCCACCATCTGTGTGCCGACCATAATCTATGTATAGATGATCGCTATGGTTACCAGGTGGACTCCGCCCCGCTGAGCCGTAAGTAAATCAAGAGACACTGTAACCTCCTCCACCTAAGCTGTGGATAGAATGACAGGCAGGAGAGGCTAAAACCATTCCAGAATGGGAGACCAGAGTATATCGGTATCTACTGTCCGCAGCACGGGGGCAGTGCTGGAATTAAACTACACCAGTTTCATGTTGGACATCGTCTGACGTTGTGAATGAAGAATATTAATAAACTACTCCAAAAATGTGGGATTGAGGCTTTAATTTGGGAAAATGTCTCACCCGACATTTAATGTTAGTTCTGTTCTGAAAGGAGTGTGAAGGCAGTCACAAACTCAATACATGCTGACTTTATTTGTAGCAAGTACCTTTTGTGAAACAAAGAGAAAAACATGCATTAAGTACATACATTTTATTATGCCAGTATAAACACATCAATGTAAATTTAAAAAGTCACATCCATTATTTTCCCGAATAGGGTTATTAAAAATGTAAAATGTGAGAATAAATTTTAAGAGGAATGCTGAACGGTAACCCAAATTAATTTCACATTTTAACAAAATTAGGTTTAAATTATGAAGTACTAAACAAAACCAACAATTGAGAAAACTACAAAACATATTATCACTCTTAATTATTCTTAAGTAAGTAATGTAATCTACACCTTGAGGATCATGTCTATGTATGCAAAAACATGATGTCACAGACAAAAAAAACGAGGGCTCTGAGCCATGAGGTAACCCTAAACTCTTACAAACCTGACACTTAAGACCTACTTTCTTTGACTTTCAGGGCGTGCAGTAATAAGCACTGCAACTGCATTTAGTTTATTCTACCTCAGTTCACAACAAGTTGCCTTGAGCATTTGACAGCCAACGTAAAGAGAAGGACAATTGTCACCCTGTTCATTGTTTGTGAACAGCAGTGTTCACTTCATGTGTATTAATATGTAATTGAAACATATATTGAAATGAACTAATATAATGCCAATTCCGATAAAATCAATTCTCAATTCTATAAAAATCATATAAAATCATTTGCATTACTTTATGGCAAATATCAGAAAATACCATATGAAACAATGTATTTACAAAGACCCTAATACATCCCCCAAAATCCAGTGCTTATAGCACATATATATCTTCTGACAGATCACATGTATACCTTCAGATGCATGTAAAACCGTGTCACAGCTCCGTGAGTGGATGGCCTTTGCCTTCCTACACCCTAGAAGTCCCTTATATATTACATAAGAACTGGAGGCTAACAGGCCTCCTTTCTCTGTGCTCGGCCCAAGCTGGACATGGACATGGTTACTGAAATCTATCGGACCACTTCCACTTTCACTTTCACACGTCAAACAACTGGGCTTCCTTTTCCTTCCAGAAAGCAAAGCTCCGGTCGATGTATCTAATGATCTCCTCATTGCTGAACTCCTTCAGCTCATAGATCAGCTTGATAGAATCTTCGTTTGGTTCCTCTCTCGGTGTGGGCTTGTCAACAGGTGGCTCCGCTACAATCGGCACGGCAACAGCCGGAGTTTCCTTCAGTGGAACCCCAGCAGAACTCTGCTCTGTGGTCTGCAGTACCCCAACTTTGTCTGCCATTGACTTGGGTGGTTTGGTCGTCTCGGGTGGGGGAACGCTACTCTGTACTGCACTTACTCCATTGGAAGGCACAGGCGCACCTGTGACCTTTATATCCCCTTTGGTCGGCGTTGGCGGCTGTGTATTGGAAGCGGAAGATTGCACAGGTCGTTGTGGTTCCTCACTGTACGGGGAGGTTAACGGTGCAGTTGCTGGAGGAGGAGGGGGGGGACCTGGCGGGGGAGGAGGTGGGGGATGTGAGGGCGGTGGCGGTGGCGCGTCCAGCCCTGGCATAATGGGCATGTCTGGAGACATGGAGTGCAGAGAGGCAGTCATCATCCCGCTCTCATTCACTGAGTCGCTAAAGTACTTGAGCTTAATGTCCTCAAAGCCCTCTGACCAGTCTCTCTTCCCGTTCTCTATCTCCCCCATGACCTCCCTGTGGAACTGGCGGATGACCTCCCACTTGTGGCTGCCCAGGCGGTCAAACATCTCATAGCACAAGAGGTGGCGGAACTTCCGCTCACTGCGAGACATGGTCATCTCCAGCAGTTGGAAGTATCCCAGCATGAAGAGGTCAAGGGTCAGGCTTTCGTAGGAGACGGGTGATCCGTTGATGTGCGGCAAAAAGTGCTCAGGCCAATAGATCATCTGGGTACGGCTGAGCCTGCGGATCTGCCGCGTAGGCACTTGGCTCATTATAGTCCTCCATTGACCAATCAGGTTCCCTACCACCTGCTTGGACTTCATGAAGAGCAGAGTCTTGTCATCCTCACTCTGAATTTCCCCATCTAACTGCGCACTTAATTGGTTGTAATCGTCAAACCCCACTTCCAGGTGGTTTCCTCGTCTGCCAGTATATTTGGGCCTGTAAGACTCAGAGAGGGTATATTTCCTCCAGTGTTCGAGGAACAGAAAGACAATCCTCTCCTTCCTTATTTCAATGCATTCCTGGACGTAGCTGAGATCAGTCTGCACCTCCAAAGTTCTCGTTAACTGGTCATTGTTAAGAATGGGGTCTTCGGCCAACACCTGACTGAATTGTTCCATATTTGTGGAGTCCATGACCCCGGAAGGAGGATGTGTCCCAGGCGCAATAGTTGCAATGATTATAGGCTCCTCAACAAGAGGTAGGGGCTGTTTTCCTGCAGGAGGCAATACTCCATTTGACTGTGACGGGGGGGCTTTGCCAGGGGGAGCAGGGAGGGCATCCTCCAACTTAAATTCTGATTCAGGGCTGCATTCACTCACCACAGGGAGGGACCTTTTGCGCTGGTAGACCCTGTTTGTGCTGTCATTTAAGACCTGTGTCTGGTTCTGGATTTCATAATTAGCCTTGAGGTTTTTCACAGAGACCCCACACTGCTTAATCTCCTTCTCAACCTCTTCCCGTGTTGAGAAGGACTGGGATCGGCCCATCGGCCCAGTGGTGACTGACACAGCCTGCACCGATGGGTTTTGGGTATTTGGGGGACCTGCCTCTGATAACAGGATATCAATGATGTCTATTTGTCTGCCCCCTAGCGTGGCAAGGAGAAGAGCCATATTCTTCAACAGGATGGAGATCTTGCTGCACCAGGCAGGGAGGTCCTCAGCCTGTCCATGGACTTGCTTCGGATTGACCGAAAAGTGTTCTTTGTTGAGGGAAGCGGACACCGGCAAAAGCTGCTGAAGCTCTCGCTCCAGTTGCTCCAGCTCCTTCTCCACTTCTGAAACCTTGTGCATGACCTGCAGGTTCTCAATCTGCTTCTCAATGCGGATGAGGTCAGCTTCTGTCATCAGCTCGCCGAATGGGCCCAAGATGGCTTTGTGGACATGGGAGTAGTGCCATTCTTGGGGCTGGTAGTGCCCACTTGCAGCAAACTAAAGCAGAGATCAAGGAAGACCAAAAGACAAGAGAAAAAAAGGAAGGGGAAGGGGAGGGGGGTTCCTTCAGCTTGGAGTCTGTGGTGTGACCACACACACACACTTTCAGAGCAAATCTTCCTCTGCAGACAGGATTTACATGGATTTAGTGGTGCAATGGCACTACCTCATTACGAGCTTCATACCAGCCTACTTTAGTTTCCGGTTGACGGAGACAAAGAAAGCGTTGTCCCTCATGAAAGTAAGGTGAAAATGTTTCAATCGCTTTTAGATTTTTAAGCAGATCGTTCTTAGATCTGCATGCAGTAAATTTCATGTCACAGTTACGGTATATCTAAGTTGTTAGTTTGTAAACACTCAATTGTTTAAACCTATTCCATTATCTTTGTATTAAATTCCTAGCCTAGTTTAATTGATCACAGGTGGTTGTGATGCTATAGCCAGTTTATGACCATTTCATAATCGTTTTATTCACGGCATCTGATCAAGTTAAGTGTTATAAACCTGTATTATTTGCTATTTGTTATTGTCATGGTTTAGTGGTAGTGTGAATGGGCCTGGCATCACACCACTGAATCGGCATGTAACAACTTGGATTTGAAAACCCTTCTCACCGTGCACCAGCCCACACTCTGACGCCATGGTGTCAAGTGTGGTGAATGCTGTGGTGGGCATCGTCTCCAAGTCTTCAATTCACCGCACTCCAAACTGGCTTCAGCCAATGCATCAAAACACCAAACACACCATGCACAGGAATGTGTACTGCCGTCATGTCAAATCCTGTTCGATTCTGTGGACTGTATGCGGGCCTACAATTCGACATCTGTTTAGTAATGATCAATGTGAGGGGATAGGGTGAATATCAGGGGTTGGAGGTATAGTAGTACTCCTAAACTGTTAACAGATACTCAGCATAGCCTCATTGCCAGCCAACAGAGGATCCTGCCACGCTATTGTAGTGACCAGCCTACATGGCAGTACTGCTACAGGGGAACAATGGGCCCGATCCAACTGCTTGGGGATCTTTGTTGCAGATTACATCAATTATTCATTTTTTAATCAATGACAAGTCAATGTCTATCCTATGGGAATCTTGTGAAACAACAGAACACTATTTGCCGGTTTTTAGATGCCGCAGCCAGAAATGAGGCAGGTCAGGGCACTACATGACACAGAACATAACTACACACAACAGCAGATCCTGTTTGATACAGAACTACATTTCCCATGGATTCTCGAGCCAAATCCGATTGTGGATACCTACTTCCTGCAAACTAATCTATTTCAGAGATCTGACTGAGAAGCATTTTGAGTGTTACAAAGTCCCAGAGCGCATTAACACAAATTAAAAACCTCCAGTACAGGTGAATCTCCAGAAACAAGCAGGAGATAGTTCGATCACACACTGCACACTGCACACACACACACACAGGAATACAAACACTGCACACACACACCAAATCTAAACAACCCCCTCCCACCCTGTATCCCTGGACCCCCGAACGCCAGACGTACCTTGCGCCGGTGTTCCTCCTCCTCCTGCATCTTGGCCTGGAGTTTCCGCACCATCACCTGCCTCTTCCATTCCGGGATGGCCTTGCCCTGCTCGTCGTGCGTGGGCACCATTGCCTCCACGTCCGCCAGGCTTGTCTTTCGGACCACCGGACCCCCACCGTTGACAACGGAGCCCGAGGGTATCTGCTCGCTGCTGCCGGAAGAGGACATGTTCCGAGCCGGGCGTGAGCCCGTTGGGCTGGGGCTGGGGCTGGGGCTGGCGGTTCGGGTGGGGCTGGCGGCAGCCATGGCGGGCGGCGTGTGGGCGGCCTTCGTGGCAGGTGGCGGTGCGGGACTAGGTTCCGGGGGGCTAACGGCCGGTGGGCTAGCTTCCGTGCGCTCATCCGGCTCTGGGGTCGGAGTTCCCTGAGGGGCAGTCAGAGGAGTTGCACAGAAGATTAGGTTTGGATTAGGGTTGAAAGAAGACACATTTAAACTAAATTCAAAATGTTTACAGAGAGAGAGATGGGAGAGTTATGGTAGAGCTTGTGGCATTGATGATATAAAAATATATATTTAAAACAATTGTCAAATGAGATACAAAGCTGAATGACACTTGATGAAACTTGGAATTGTAGTTCAGTGTTTAATTCCTTCACAGATGTCAATGAAATTGGGGATGCTTCTGTGGAACAAGCAAACATTTCTATTCTATCAGAGCTTGCCAACCATGTCCAACTGTGACAGTGTGCGTTCAGCAACATGAGAGTACCGCATCGCGTGCTTCAATCGTTCACTGAATGGGGGGCCATTGTCATAATGTTTTAAATGACCGAAGATGGTGAAAACACAGTCCTGTGTTGGAGCCCAGGCAAAATGCCAACCCTGGCAGTGAGTGTACACATCGCATAGGTTTTCCGGGATGATGTTTATATATGGGTCCGATGACAGCTGAACAACGTCTGGTCAACAATAGAGTCTGGCAGGCTGGCCTCTTACGAAACAAAGTCAAACAGTGAGCATCAGTATCAGTGATCAGTGGTCTCTTTCAGGGATGAAAAAAAGGACAAACCACAACTGGGATGGCCGGGCCAAATATTTGTTCCAGTGCAGCGTGATGATATCACAGCCCAGACCGGTTGGCTGTCGCCGGGTCGTTTTGGCTGAATGAGCCGACAATTGTCCTGCACATCCTCATTCAAACACCTGGTGGTCGGCCCCCACGACAGTGGAAGCACATATGTCCTTCTGTCCTTTAAACATGTGCACACCGTATACTGTATACATGTCCTATATACTGTGTATATTGAGGATTGACTATTCTGTACTGATATCATGATGGATTGGTTGAAGCTCCCAGTTAAAATGTAAAACAGCGGGAACAGTGGAAACAAATTCTACTCGAGTAAAACAAAATACATTTGTATACCCCTTTGCCAGTTTAACAGTGACTGGAGGGCTTCAAGGTCCCATGTGTGGTGACACAACACTCATTTTTTTTAAAGCGAGAGAATGAATGCGTGGGAGAAATCCCCCTTTCCATTTTACAAAACAAACGTGTAATATCTAGCATACATGCCATTTGGCGGACGCTTTTAACCAAAGCGTCTTACAATAAAGTGAATGAGCGTACATACTGCGTACATTCATGTGTTGACCCTGTGTTAAGGGGGGAATCGAACCCTTAACCCAGCCCCCTTATGCTCTAGACCTGTAGCGGAGTTAGACCACAGGAACCGCTGTCCTGTCACCTTCCCTGCCATTTAGCACAGCAGGGAAGGTGCAGAGGGTGGAGGATGGTGGACATACGTTGGTGCCCGGGGTTCCACTGCTGGTGTAGACGGTGGTGTAGCCCTTGTTGTGGGTGGTGGGTTTCAGGCTCTTCCCAGCCTTGATCTCCGCCAGCAGATCCGAGTTGTCGCCCGTAGGGGACATCATGTTGAAGGATTTGTTGCCTGAGGACGGGAGGGAGAGGACAAGTGAGAGAGAGCGAGAGAAGAGACAGAGACAGGGGGGGAGAGAGGGAGAGACAGACAGAGACAGAGACAGACAGGTGTGTAGATAGAGAAAGAGATAAAGCGGCACGGAAAGAGAGGGAGAGAGAGATGCAAAGAGAGGGACAGAGAGTGAGAGAGATAGAGAGGAGAGTTGGGTGGCAGTTTAGTGTTAAATATTTCATCCCACGGTATTGGTAGCGTTGCATGTATAGCCAGTTCTGGAGGAGAAGCCGTTACGACGGGAGGGGGGCATAGCAATGGCAATAAGCAAGAGGATATTAAGATTATGGACATTGGGAGGGCATCTTAGGATACTCATATACTATATATTTACTTATGCTAAGCCTTTGTTAACCATTACCCGGCCCCCACCCCCACACACACTTGAAACGGATACACACGTCCACCTTCCTCTCTAGGGGAGGCCACCCAAAGGGACCCGGGTCTCCCTGGCAACACGGTGACTCTTTGATCCTACATTTGAGCCTCATTTCTAATTGGACACTTGACACATGTCCCCGAGTCCTGGCAAACTTCAGTTGGCCTGTCCACCGCTAGCTAGCGAGCGAACATAGCGCAGCATTTTATTGTGATTGTTAAGACCAGCCGACCCCCGTTCACCTGCATGGATGGTCGTGTTGAGACACTTGTGTGAGACAAAGTTTAGAAGTGGAAGTAATCAATTTAAAGAATCTTCACTGAAATGGTAACAATGAGCCTGACCAACAAAGTTTCCAACAAAGTTGTATTCACATAAAAAAAAATAAAAAATGTCTGCCCAAAATGGCCCAAAGCTAAAAAACTAAAAAAAGAACAAGTCCAAAAACACTGATGAGCTGTAAGGTACAAGCCTCCACCCGAGGTTTAGTCCACCCACCCGTAACTTAACCACTGTTATTTGTCAGCGGGTGGATAATGGTGAGACGGGGGGAGTGGTACGGTTGGTCTGGGTAACCTCCCTACAGCCGGCCCTAGCAAAGGGATGGCACGCAGTCCCTTTCACAGAGCGGTAACCAGAGAACCGTCTCCCTTAACAAGACACGACCAACTGGAAACAACACTGGCCAGAGCAGTGTGGAGTTCAGAGCAGAGTACTGAACAGAGTACTGAATGTACTCTGTTCTTAAAACGTTTTTAAAAAGAGGCTTCCGGGGGAAGTTTATCGCAGAGCGGAATCCCGTTGTGGAAATGTCAACATACTGTATATGACATGGCGTCACATACGAGAATCTTAGCCGTGATCTTATTACAATCATGAATGAAATTAGCCTACTGAACACAGAGTGATTTAACTGTCACATGACATGACAGATTATCCTCAGAATGAACATTAATGAACCATTTCAAACAATAGCAACACAGTTGGATTTTACAATTCAAACAGCAAACACTGCTTATCTTTACGGAACAACAAACCGATAAACAGAAGGGTGGCAATTTGAAACAACACAAGAGACAAGCTGCACACGCTCTGAGCTGCCAAGTGAATGGTCTCACCTGTCCAAGAGCGAAAGAATTGCCTGTGATCTTCCTCATGCCCTTCTGTAACCAATCACTTAATCCTCATTCTTCCCCCCGTGTATCAATCAATCATGTCGTTGTCAGCGAGGGCCACTTAACAGTCTCCGGTAAAAGACATGTCTGCCCCCGACGCCACCGCGGTAATCTGGTTCCACATAAAGCTGCCTCGCCACCCCTCTCCCGCTCTCTCTCTCTCTCTCTCCCTCTCTCGCCACCCCTCTCCCGCTCTCTCTCTCTCCCTCTCTCGCTCTCTCTCCCGCTCTCTCTCTCTCTCTCTCCTCTCTCCCTCTCTCGCTCTCTCTCCCGCTCTCTCTCTCCTCTCTCGCTCTCTCTCCCGCTCTCTCTCTCTCTCTCTCTCTCTCTCTCCCTCTCTCGCCACCCCTCTCCCGCTCTCTCTCTCTCTCCCTCTCTCTCTCTCTCTCTCTCTCTCCCTCTCTCGCTCTCTCTCCCGCTCTCTCTCTCCTCTCTCCTCTCTTCTCCCTCTCTCTCTCTCTCTCCTCTTTCTCTCTCACGCTCTTGCTCTCTCTACCCTGCCGGCCTCCTACTGGTGCTTCGGTGAAGACAGAGAGAGTTTGAGAGTGCGAGAGAGAGAGAGACTCATTAACTGTTGGGGGAAAATCTAAATGGAATCACCTCTAACTGGATGTGACAGAGCCACTGGCAAGCTGGACAGGAATTAACACACACACACACTCACACACACACACACACACACACACACACACACACACACACACACACACACACACACACACACACACACACACACAAATGCATGTAAGCACACACGCAAGCACAGACACACACACACACACACACACACACACAGAGCAAGCGCACACCCCAGCACTGTATCAGTTCGTAAAGTGAACAGACAGTGATCAGTCTCTGTCTCTCTCTGTCTCTCTTTGTGGTCTCTTTCTCTTTGTCTCTCTCTGTCTCTCTTTGTGGTCTCTTTCTCTTTGTCTCTCTCTTCTGTCTGTCTGTCTGTCTCTCCAACTCTCTCTCCTTCTCTGTATATGACATCTTGGCACAACTACACAAACAGTGTCAGGGCAGTTTTCTACAGCATCTATTCTGTGTGTACTTCAACTATTGAATGACTGACACATTGTTTTTTATTATTTCTTGACCACATTCTATCAATCAATTCACAAACAGACTACTACACGAGAGAATACTTAGACACAATACAATCGTTAACAAAAGCTATTCTTCTTCTACTATGCACTGAGTCGTCCTACCTCCACTCATGGTGCCCTGGTGAACCGCCAGCACGCGCAACCAGAGAAAACATCCAACATCGCATCTAACTCGGACTAACTCGGACCCTTTCAACTGACGCTGGTGTAGCATAGGTGGGCTACAAAGCACTCTTTCACGTCATGGATCGTTTGCATATGGTGATTTGTGTGTGTGTATGTGTGCGTGTCTGTGTGTGTCTGTGTGTTATCTTTCGTGCAGTGTTTGGCCTCTGGGTGTGCACCGAATTATTAGCAGGGGTGGAGTCTCGGCAATGTAGGGACACATTGAATGAATAGCAAAGCAAACCGCAAACAGTGTCGCTGCTCACAAAAAACCGAGTATTATGACTGCAGCCTGCTGTTTTGCGACGTGCCAACATACAATTGGCCCGGTGGCTCTTTAGGGATGAGCGGTGGGGGGGGTAAAACCTTACGGCACCACTTTCACCATTAGCCCACGGCTGTCCTGCCAAATCCTTCCTGTCAAGGAGTGCGGCCAACACAATACAGCATGTCTGCATTTACCGTCAGGTCCGTTGGGTTTATATCTTTATGACCACTTTATTGCCTGTTGGTTATTTCTGCTGCGTTAAAAAAGGAAATTAGGGGCCATGGTAATTTTCCCAAGTTGTTCGCTAAGTGTTTAGTGTTTTATTGTTCCCATTTAGGTGCCACTTCATAAAAAAAAAAAAGAGCAAGGGGGGGACGGGGGAAGGGTACGCATCAGAACATTGTAAATTAAAAAATACTATGAGTTGGTAAGGGGCACTAAGTGAGGGGAAGTGGAGGGATGGAGGGGTGGGAGTGGTGGTGGTCAGGGTACTAGTGGTTATCCTGCCGCAAGGTGCTTGTTTCCACATTGAGTAAGTGGGCCTCAGCAAGAGTCTACTTTGTGATGCGTCTCTGGACCGGGGAAAGGGTTGTCGTGCGGGGACCGGGTACAGATACTCACTCTTCATCTGCCTGAGCTCCCCTGGCTCCGCCTTGGGGGCGGAGAGGAGACGCCCGCCTTGGGGAAACCCCAACGAAGAAGAAGACAGCGAGGAAAGTGCCAATGATAGGTCACAGAGGAGGAAGAGGTGGAGGTGGAGGTAGAGGAAGGAGTTACAGGAACATCAGAGATATCAACGAGAAGGGAATGAGGGGGGAGGAAGAAAGGAGAATAAAGTTCAGAGCATTGAGGTGAAAGGCAGCCGTGGTTGGAGGAGTGGTTTGTTAGTGGTTGTCACGCGGTGAAAGGAAAGTTTGGCAACACATTTCCTTTAACTCTGTAGACCACATAATGATAGAATAACCCCAGATGACCTACAGTCGGGCTTGTCCTTCTCAATGTCACATTACAATGGCCGCCACCATTGTGGGAGCATAGGAGCTTTGGGAAAGTGAATTATTATCTTGGAAGTAATGGTTTTTCAGTAATTTCTGATAACTACCACAGCGTTTCTCATGCAAGAGTTTTCATTAGCCTATGCAAAAGCATATTTACATTGATTATGGATTTTTGCAGTACTACAACTCTCTTGAATGAGTACCTGCAACAAAACATCCCATGATAAATTCTGATGTACAAGCCCTACAGGTACTGACTGTTAGCTCTTTTCAGAAAAAGGCCCTTAAAAATTATTGACATTTTTTCATGTCAAATTTTCATGGAACTCCAACCGTCTTTTTAGTATATACAGTTGTGGTCAAAAGTTTACATACACTTGTAAAGAACATGTATGTCATGGCAGTCCAGAGTTTCCAATAACTTCTACAACTCTTATTTTTCTGTGATAGAGTGATTGGAGCACATACTTCTTTGTCACAAAAAGAAAATTCATGAAGTTTGGTTCTTTTATGAATTTGTTATGGGTCTACTGAAAATGTGACCAAATCTGCTGGGTCAAAAATATACATACAGCAACATGAATGATCAATTTAGGTGATGTAGAAAGTTGTGTCAATCAAATCAGCTTTGTGGTCTCTTAACTTCTTGTGAGTGATTATGATTGACTACAGCTGGTGACTTCTCTGAGTCCATTTAAATATGACTCATTTGATACGATCATTAGACTCAGACACAAACACTACAATGGGAAAGGAGCTCAGCACGGATCTGAAAAAGCGGATCATTGACTTGAACAAGTCAGGAAAGTCACTTGGAGCAGCTACAGGTCCCCAGATCAACTGTGCAAAACGCAAGCTATCACCTGCTGCTGAGAGAAAATTGGTCAGGATGGTCAAGAGTCAACCGAGAACCACCAAAAAGCAGGTCTGCAATGAATTAGAAGCTGCTGGAACACAGGTGTCAGTGTCCACAGTCAAGCGTGTTTTACATCTCCATGGGCTGAGAGGCTGCCGTGCAAGAAGGAAGCCCTTGCTCCAGAAGCGGCACCTTAAGGCTCGACTGAAGTTTGCTGCTGATCACATGGACAAAGAAAAGGCCTTCTGGAGGAAAGTTCTGTGGTCAGATGAAACAAAAATGGAGCTCTTATGCCACAATGACCCGAAATATGTTTGGAGGAGAGAAGGTGAGGCCTTTAACCCACAGAACACCAATGCCCAGGTCGTCCAAGCATGGTGGTGGTAGTATAATGCCTCTGGGGCCCTGTTTTGCTGCCAATCGGACTGGGTGCTTGACAGAAAGTAAATGGGAATACATGAAGAAGGGAGGATTCACCTCCAAATCTTCAGGAGAACCTAAAATCATCAGCCAGAAGGGTTGGGTCCCTTGGGGCGCAAGTGGGGGTGTTCCAACAGGAACAATGACCCAAACACACCACCATCAAAAGTGGGTAAAGGAACCGGCTAAATCAGAGGCCTAGAATAAGGTTTTAGAATGGGCGCTTCCCAAAGTCCCTGACTTAAACCCCCATCGAAAGATGTGGACAGTGCTGAAGAAACAAGTCCATGCTCAGGAAAAGCCAACAATTTAGCTGAACTGCACCGATTCTGTCAAGAGGAGTGGGTCAAAGATTCAACCAGAAGCTTGTGGATGGATACCAAAAGCGCTAATTGAGGTGAAAAATGGCAAGGGACATGTAACCAAATATTAGCATTGCTGTATGTATATTTTTGACCCAGCAGATTTGGTCACATTTTCAGTAGACCCATAATAAATTCAGAAAAGAACCAAACTTCATGAATGTTTTTTGTGACAAAGAAGTATGTGTCCAATCACTCTATCACAGAAAAATAAGAGTTGTAGAAATTATTGGAAACTCTGGACTGCCATGACATACATGTTCTTGACAAGTGTATGTAAACTTTTGACCACAACTGAAATGTGCTCTGCAAATAAATTTGCCTATGCCATAGTGTGTGTGTGTGTGTGTGTGTGTGTGCGTGTGTGTGGCACCCGGTACGCCGCCCGCCCATGTCCATCGGCAGCAGCTGGGAACGAGGGGCACTTAAGGAAATAGCAGAACTCTAAACCAGTTCTCAGGGTAATGCTAGCCTCGCCGCCATCAATAGATAATCAGCTATCTGGGATTGTGAGCCATCTCATCTTCGCCCGGTGAGATAACATCATGTTCATTCATAACAGAGCACCGGGGCTTTCTAGCAACAGTCACATCACCGCCGTGGCCGAGATCTGTCATGGCCCGGGGCTCCCAGCGATAACACGGTGCAGTGTAATTAACACAAGACGGGAGAGAGAGAGTGGGACACATGAGAGAGAGAGAGATAGAGAGAGAGGGAGATGGAGAGACAGCGAGAGACAGACATAGAGGAAGAGACAGAGGCCAAGAGAAGGGGGGACGGGGAGAGGTAGAGAGAGGGGAGAGGAGTAAAGTGACTCACTTCCTGACGAAGAGGAGCGCCTCTGGCTGCCGCCAGCCCCGCCTGCAAACGCGGCATTCGTGATGTCCGGGGGCAACGGTGGCAGAGGGGGCGGAGGGGGCGGAGTCGGCGCTACGTTAGCCGGCGGGGGAGGGGGCGGGGGCGGGGGTGGAGGAGGAGCTGCGGCCGGGGCCGTGCCCTCTAATGTGCCGTTCTCCGGGCCAGGGGCGGGAGCTGGGCTCTCAGCAGGCTCCTCCAATAGCACGGAGCCCTGAACAGGAAGGAGGAAGTGGTTAGGAAGTCCTACTTTGGTATAGCAGAACTTCTGGAGGGAAACGCCACAGAGCCTGCCACAAACTGAAAGGGGCGGAGTCTGGTTTCTGTTACGTAGCGGAGATATTCTACCAACTCAACCCCGCCTCCAGCAACATGATTGGCTGACGTGACGCGAAAAAAGGTGAAACCTTCACTTTGAGCATGTCTTCTATCAGAGTTTAGATTCTTAATCTAAAGTCTGATTTGTGAAGACTGTAGCAGTATCACACACGGAGTTCAGATAAACACAGATGGGATTTCAGTTTTGGGGTTTATGTTGACATGACCTCATCAGAGAGTGCCGAGGGGTTGACGTAGGATGGTGAACGTGCTGGCCGAGTGTGTAAGTGTGCTGGGACGGCCCACAGCGTGAAAGTGTAAAACTAGAAGAGCCACCAGAGAAGTCTTTAGTGATGTCAGTTAAGGGACCGTTTCGAGGAGGAAGCAGGAAGTTCCTGCTGCCGCTGTTGTGCGTTGGAGATATGGAACTTTATTTATTTGCATTTAACATTGGATAGTACAGCATTCATTCTCAATGATAAGCGAATGTGGCCAGAGAATTAATAAAAAGGTAATAAAGTAAAGTTCTTCCTACTTATCAAAGGCTTGTGTTTGTTGTAGGAAAATTAAATGCTCTGAGAAACATTTTCATATTTTATAGATGATGTTTGGAAAGTATCTCAAATTAAATATATATATATATATATATACTGTATATATATTTATTTATCAAATATATGATTAAATATCAGAGATATTATGTAATACTTTTTCAAAGATTAAATTTAAAATGCAAAGACCAACACCAACACTCTTGTGAGGTGACCATCCACACACTGCATGGACATTCCTGTGGCGTCGCGGCGGGAGGCAGGGGACAGGACACCACACTGAGGCGGGAGACAGACGCATGTGTTGGTACAATAAAGATGACAGCCCCCATTAGATGCATCCTCTCTCCCCTTTCTTCCCCCCCTCTATGATCCTCATGGTGTGTATAGCCATGTCCCACCCACCTCCACATCACCCGCCCAATAACGGCACTTAATACGCCGCTAATCTGGCTCTCTAGGGGATGGGGTTGAGGATAACAGGACACGGCCATCTGTCCTTGAGAGTGATAGTGCTTTAACCTACTCTATCCTGCACCCCCAAGCCCCCCCCCCCCAACCCTCCGGCAGCACACGCGTCCTGCACACGTTCCACAAAACAGCTGCTCCACAAATTAATGGGCCGCGACCTGACATCCAGAGCCCCCCTCCCTCCACTTCTCAGTCTTTTCATCTCTCGGCGCGTGTCGACCATTGTGGCCCACTGCTGTAGAGGAGGAACACCCTGGGGAATAGAGGGAGGGAGGGAGGAGGGGCCGATGGGAGGGAGGTGCGGGGGGGGGAGGAGAAGGAGGGAGTGGCGGGGGTCCCAGGAGGGATCCTCCCCGGCGGGGCCACGTGCCCGGAGCACGCGCCACCGATTAGCCGCAGCCATCTGCTGGGGAGATGGGAGGGGTGAGGGAGGGGGAAGGGGCCTCCCGCTGGGGTCTTAATTGGCTCAATGGAGATTATTACTCCCATAGCGCCCCTCCCGCCCCGACCGCTGACACCCAGGGGATTACGGGAAAATAAAAAAGATCTCTCCGCCTCCGGGGACGGTGGGGTGGCAAAGCGCAAGTGTGTGTGGAGAGATGTGTAGCAGCCGGCTGTCTGTGCAGTGGGAAGGATCGGCTTAGTGTTCAACAAGAGAGAAACGATACAGATTTTTAAATCTCTGCTGCGACAACCTATGTAAAATGCTAAAGGTTGTTATGGGATTACACTTCTTTCTTACTTTACATTTTGGTGTTTTGATGAATGATGACTATCATTACATTTGACTTTTTTGGACTTTTTTTCAAATCAAACCAGTAAACCTGTGTCTATCTTTAGAACAGATCGGACGGTGTCGCGCACTCAGGGCTCGTCTGAGTTCACTCTCACTGCGGGCGTCCTACAGTTGACACAACGGGCGGTGCCAGGCGATGGAAATGAGGGCGCAGTTTGCATCGGGACAATAGAAAACAACAAAACGTCAGAGAAAAGTTCCTGAGGTCACTTGAGAGAGGAGCTTAATGTGCAGGCAAATAGCGCTGTTTGTTGTAATATAATAGCCAGACATGTGAGCTCCTGTTATATGGCTTTGATTCTTCAGAGTAGGATGAGTATAAAACCCTTTTTACAACACTTAAAAAAAAATGGCATCAAAAAAAATGTGGATGCTGTAATTTATTGACATTATATTAGCATGTATGCTTGCTACGTTGTACAACGTTGGACTCTGTTCCTTGCATTACCACCTCCACCAGTTTATAAAATGAAGGAAAATACAATTTTATAAAATGAAATACAAATAAATCAAATAGAATATATATTTTTAATATTTAATATTTTAATATTGTATATTATATTTTATATTTATATTTTTTTTCTATAATTTTTGTATGTATAAAATCTAATATTTTTATACAAATATAATCTGTAAAATTTTAAATAAAACACATTTTTTCATAAAATGCAATAGTATAAAAGTAACTACAATTATCTCTAATGAACTTGAACTGTAATGCAGAGCAGGAGGGAGTGTGTCTCACCTCCTCATTTGGTGGCATGGTGTTGCTCCCAGGTTGCTGGGCTGCCGTGTCACTGCCCAGGGCCTTGTAGTAGTCCCCAGTGCTGGGCTGTTTACTGAAGCTCCTCGACTTCCTGTTGGAGTCCACCCGCCGCAGCCTATTGCGGTTCTCTGCTGCAGTCAGCTGACCCGAGAGAGGGGAGCAAGATGGATGAATGAATGAGTTAATTAGTCTGTTGTTGTTGTGACTCTCTCTCACTCTCTCAACCCTGTCTGCATTGATATTTTAATGGTTGTTATTTTGTAGCTTCTTGTTCTTGGCTCTGTTTTGTGTTCCTTTTCTACAAACGTACTTTTTATATTTTTAATCCAGCTAATTAAAAACCCTGAAATTAATGAATAGAAATAATTTATATATTTATTTATTTATCACGTCCCAAAAAAAACGAATCCACCAGCATCAGTATACAGACTGGATCCCAAGTTTTAGTAGTCGTATAGATAACTGTAGCATAATAACAAAATGTGAGGTGATTGAATAGAAACGGCACAAGTAAAGTGTCATGTGACCCGAACCAAAGCTTTATTGAAATAATGTGAACAAAACAGGCCTTTTATTTAGCCTGTGTCAAAACACCGGCATTAATATTGCATGCCGTGCCCTATTCATGAATGTCTCTCTCTCCATCTCTCTATTTTTCTCAATCTCCCCCTCTCTCTCTTTGTTTCCTTGCTACAGTGCACACACATCTCCCAGCCGAGTCGGACATTTTCCTAATGCAAAAAGTCTTCCATTTGCATCGAACACCGACCTCGGCCAAAAGAAGTAGGCCACGCATTGAACTCCACTTCCCCCTGTCCATCGCTCGGGTGGAAATCACTCCCTCTCTCTCCAACATGGCTGAACAAGGACGGCAGTGTCAAAGGCTGTCATATACAACTCACTCGCTCCGTGAGAATATAAAACCATAAAACCATCCTCACCACCACCTGCCTGCTGTGGCACCGCCGCTGTCCTGGTGAACATTTGTCACCGCTGTTCTGTTATTTTGCCTTTCAAATCGCAGCATCGGCATCAGACCGGGGAATTCATTTACATGGGAGGGCTCGGGTGCTACAGCCGCGCCGCAGGCACAGCCACCCGAGGAACTCTTTATGAGCGATCAGCGTGACAATTAACCCTTTAATCCTGATTCTCATTCTCTCGCTCATTCTCATTCTCTCTCTCTCTCTCTCTCTCGCTCTCTGTGCACGGTGTCAGGTTCTGAGTTCCGGTGATCGTGGTTGTGTTGGGGTGTGTGGGGGGGGGGGGGGGGGGTGTATGTGGTCCTCACACTCTGCACTCTGCTCAGGTGGGCTGGGTAATGTGACCGCCGCTGCAGGCGGTATGATTGTTATCCCCCAGGGCGAGGTGGGCCGACAATAGCTAGCGGACAAAGGGTTTTAGTGGCATAAAACACTTTGTATTCCCACACTTTCATGTGCGCACACACACACACACACGCGCAAGCAAACACACACACACACACACACACACACACACACACACACACACACACACACACACACACACACACACACACACACTCAGACACCCCCCCACACACATACACACACACACAGGGGCAAACACATACATTCACACACACACACACACACACACACACACACACACACACACACACACACGCACAGGGGAACACACACACACACACACACACACACACACACACACACACACACAGGCAACGCAAACACACACACACAGACAAATACACACACAGGGCAAAAAACATACACACACACAAAAAACACAGGCAAATACAGATGAACACACACACATTAGGCACGCGTAGACAAAAACACAAATTCATATCGCTGTGCATGCACATGCAAGCACATACATGCATGCGATTACACAAACACACAATGATGAACAATACAAAGGCTCCATCTCACAAAAAGGTGTCACTCAACACACATGCACACACAGACACACAAACACACACACGTACGCAGACACAGACACAGACACACGCACACAGACCTTTCATAATTGAACAAACCCGTCAGTCAACACAAACTCATTGACTTGAATGACTCAACTACACAACCATTTGCATGTTCTAGAATGTCCCCCATCGCCATGGAGACATCTCTCCTAAGTCTCATCATTTCACAGAAAGTTGTTCACCAGAGATCATAGAACACAGACTCATGCACAATGTAAGAACACGCTATGCTACGATCCGGCACCGCCCGGCCACAGGTGATCGGAGAACACGGCCCTGGAACCGGCTACAGCTACATCAAGGCAAATCCAGCTAAACCACCACCACCACCACCACCCGTTACACCAGCACCACCAGCAGCACCACACTGCAGCCTGCCCCTCAACCCCGGGATAACCCCCATGCACCTCTCTCTACCCTTTACCTGGGTGTCAACAACGGCAGTCCCCCTCGACGCAGCGCACCTCCAGCGGTCCTGACAGCACCACAGAGAGAGAGACAGAGAGCGAGAGCGCGTGCGAGAGAGAGAGAGAGAGAGAGAGAGAGAGAGAGAGAGAGCGGCACTCGCACGCCCCGAGGTGCACAGAGTCTGTCTGTCACCAGATCCCAGCTGCCTCCTCCCCCGCCGCACTCAGTAGGCCTGCCTGCCACGCTTATGTGTGTGTGTGTGTGTGTGTGTGTGTGTGTGTGTGTGTGGGCGAGTGTGAGCCAGTGTATGTGTGTGTGTGTGTGTGTGTGTGAGTGAGTCAGCGTGTGTGTGTGTGTGTGTGCGTGTGTCAATTTACCTGCCCTCTCACTTTACCCACAGACCTCATCAATAACCTATCAGGTCGGCCACAGGAGCGGACCGCTGGCCTGCCACGCCCCAAAGCCCCAAAGCCCCGCCTCCCTCACACCCCCACCTCTCCTTATGCAAAAGAACAGGACAAATAATGACACAGGTGTGTCCCTCACTCCCTCCCTCTCTCTCCATCCCCCCTTCCTCCCTTGCTTTCCCTTCCTCTATCCCTAGTTAACTTCTTTACCTCTCTCCCTCTCTTTGCCTCTCTCTCTCCCTCCCTCCCTCCTCCCTCCCTCCCTCCCTCCCTCCATCCATCCATCCCGCACTATCTTCTTTCCTCTCTCCCATCCCCCCTCCCTCACCCTCCCCCCCACTCCCCCTCCCTCCCCCCTCCCCTCCCTCCCTCCCACTCTTGGCTATGTGCCAGCCTCGAGGGGCTTACAAGACTATTGGAACGCCCCCCGGCTCCCTGGTAGCCGTGGTAGCGTGGCTCCGGGGGAGCAGAGATGGGCGCCGCTACCGGCTGGAAGAAGGGTGAGAAAGTGCACTCACTGGCTCGCTCGCCCAATCACACGCAGGCCTCGGCTCGAAGGCAAACACAAACAAATGAGAAGGGGTGCCCAGATTCAACTGCGCAAGCACACACACACACACACACACAACAAGCTGCCACCTCCTGGCTGTTCCCTCACCACACTAAGACTCACAATACGACCGCATGTTGTATTTTTATAGTTACAGTACATACACCGGTGTGGTGGTGGTGTTGGTGGAGGTGGAGGTGGGTGGTGGTGGTGGTGGTGGTGGGCGAGGGTGTAGGGGGACTAGGGGGGGTTGCATAAGATGTTGCATCGGTTACCATGACGCCACAAGAAAGCAGGTTGTTTGTCTCAACACATGCCATGCTATGCTTTGCCTGTGTGTGTGTGTGTATGTGTGTGTGCGTGCGTGCGTGTGTGTGTGTGTGTGTGTTGCAAGACAGGACAACAGGCTTTACTGTGCCATGTGACACAATGATACATACATGACAACTCATTGCATGGTTTGGTCGACTCGACGAGAGATGGAAAATCATTTGGTCACTGTGGCACCGGTCCGCCAGGGGGACAACTAATTAGTCAAATGAAGAGCAAGGTCCATCACATCCGTCAATGCGTTTGCCAACTGGTTGCATTTGTCTGGATAATGAGCATGTTTGCTAGCCCCGTTAGCCTCATTAGCAATGCCAGCACAATAACAGCATTGTGACTGGGGACATTGTTACACAGGAGCACTGACCAAAGTGATTAGTCCTCCTGGGCCTTGTTAATCCAAACCACCTCCATCTAGTCCAAGGTACATGACAGACACGGCAAGACCTATATTTTTTACAGGATTATTGTTCAGCGTGTGTGTGTAAACGTACTGTACTTGTTTGCACTTGGTTTCTTTGTCAGGGTTTTGTTTTTCATGGAGATGTGAATTCTTCTTTCTCACCAATTTAAGTTTCGCCTGAAGGCCAACAGCACAGCAAGGCACAAAATGGCAACTGACACCAGTTGCCAAGTGAATACTAAACATCGCCCTTCAGAGAGTTCACAGAACAAACAAGATGGCCAAGATGGCGCCCTCTTCTCCTCCAAGTCCACTCAAGTCTTCAACTATATTCCGACAGCCCTGAAACACATTTACAGCCCTTCTGACCATAGACAGGTCCTAAAATATAGCGTTAATGTTATTATTTAGCTCCCAAACTTTTAGCTTTTAAAGGTTTGTTGGCACAGGATGTGAAATAAACTCACACTTAGCGGTGGGATCAAGTTGCCCGACCCACACTCACTGTGGTCTGTCAGCCTGTCTCTTTGATGGCACGCAGCCACAAAGGCCCCGTTCAGAGTCGAAGGGTTTGTGTCTTTGACGATGGAATACGTTAAAAGTGAAGTCCATCCTCTCTGCCATTTCCTATTCTGCCAGCCAACAGCAGAGCACAGCACAGCCACCAGACATTTTTTGTCCGTGTTTGTTAGACAAATGAGCAAAAATCTCCATAGGCCGACATTGATATTATGCCACCAGCTACTGCTGTGACGGCGACGTTTTCATTTCTCAACTGATTTCAATGAGTCGTTTATATATTCAATGGTTGATCTATACATATCTACAGTATATATGATATTATATGTAATATATATTATCTTTGTAGTGCTGTTTATTAAAAAAAAAACACATCTCCCCCATTTACTTGTATGTGTTCTATCCAAAATGGTCTAAAAGCGAATAAGGCATCTATGTATACAGTATATATCTATGTATATACTGTGTGTCTATGTATATATTAATCTATGCTTCTTGTTCCTCTACGGGGAGCCTTCTCTCCGACCTCACCTGGTCGTTCTCCACATGCCGCAGGTTTTGCTTCACCTTCAGGTACTCGGCAGAACCCTGTGCCACCAGGGCCTGCGGGGCCGGGTAGCTGGGCAGGGCCTGGGGGACCGGGTAGTCCGGCGGGGCCTGGGGGGCCGGGTAGTCCGGCGGCGGCGGGGGTGCCTCCGTACCGGGCGGGGGAGGCGGGGGAGGGAAGGCAGGCGGGGGTGGAGGAGGGGGAGGAGGAGGAGGAGGAGGAGGAGCAGGTGGTAGAGGGGGCGGTGGTGGTGGCGGAGGTGGAGGTGGAGGCAGGTCTGGGAGTGCTGCTGCTTCTGCCTCTGCTGCTGCTGCTGACAATGGTGATGATGGTGATGATGGTGATGATGATGATGTTGTTGTCGGGCCATTGGAGCCTGCGGCCGACGAAGGCTCCTCCTGCTTGGGGCCGTCGGAGCCGATGTCCGGGTTCAGCATGTCCATGTAGGCCTGCATGTCGGTAATGGCCGACTCCGAACCACCTGTGTGACCATAGAGGGTTTCAATGTTCAGCTCAGCCAATCGTGGTTCAAAGATGAATGTTGCCTTATTTCTCTTGAGTTATACAAGGTAGACATGTCTTCTTTTACATATCATTATTCAATGACTCAAAACAACAGCCGGTTGTTCCAGGGCCGGCCACTAGGGAGCAGCAGCACTACAACATGTCACAGCGGCTCGGAACAACAAAGATTGAACTCTTGTTAGGCTAGTGTTAGCTCTGCTCCAGCGAGTAGCTGCCTCCACCGACGTTCCCACGAAATGCCACCGACTACCGTGTGTGTGTATGTGAGAGAGAGAGAGACAATATGTAGAGATAGAGCAAGAGAGAGCTGGCTCTCACACACACATACACATAAACTGACTCACTAAAATGCAATTAATTATTACAAACCATTACATGTTATATATGAGCTGTTTTCACTGTCAGTGTGCAAACACACACACTATTACATGTTGTTAAAGGCTACAATTCAAACATGGACTTGACTTTGGTTCAAATGTTTTGAATGTATTAATGTATTATTATTATTTTCCCATACAGTATTTGTTTATCTTTTCTCATGATAACAAAAACCTCCTCCAGTGTTGCATTCAGTCAAGTTTGACTGTCAAATGTAGACTATTAAATCTGCCTCCATTGACGTCCCAGAAATAGCTTTGTTCTAAACACACACACACACACACACACACACACACACACACACACACACACACACACACACACACACACACACACACACACACACACACACACACACACACACACACACACACACACCTGTCTGCGTGACTGTGCCGGGGGGTCCGGGCTGGGTCCCGCCCCTCTTCTCCCCGGTGCTGGTCTGGCTGGAGTTGGCCGAGTCATAGTTGGAGAGGCTGCTGGAGGGCGAGCCGAGGTCGAAGCGGGTGGGCGGGTTGACGGGGGGCATGGTGGTGTTGGGGGACGACAGGCCCGAGTCGGGCTGCTTGTACTCCAGGTCGGCCGAGGGGTCCCTGGACAGCACCCGATGCTCTACGCTCTGTGGGGGGGGGGGGGGAATGAGGAGAAGGGTTATGGTCAGAAATGAAGGGTGTCCCGTTGTCCCAAAGTCACACGAGTGATGAGACACAAAGTCGATAGCGCGAGACCCACGTGGTATGAAGGGGGGCGTGGTTTAGCGTCTGCAGGTGAAACAAGGGGAATGGAGCGGCGAAATGCCTGAGATTGACACAGCTGTAGAGGATGAGCGTGATTAGACTGATGGGTATATATTGTCATGTTTACTCTCCCCGCAGTAGGAGGCTGGGTACGGACGGAGTGACAAGACCCGACATGAGGTCGACTCCGGAACCCTACTAAACCCGAACGATATCACAATTATTATTTCTACATTCATACGCCAATGTGCGATCTTTGTGTTCTAATTAAAAACAATATTTCACATCATCTCGACTACCGACTCTCCTTCCCGGTCAAGGACCCCGAACACGCCCTTCATACCACAATTATGTAGAATGAAAAAATGGAACCTTCCTATTTCCTAATAAATAACCAAATAAAATAGAGAAAGAAATCCTCCTTATTCCTCCATAGTGTCTCTTGGCCGTGGTATTTGTCATCTTCTGGTCATGTCCCAGTTCAACTACAACAGCACCATGTCTCAGCTCCCCAGCGTCTCACACACATGTACACATGTACACACATGTACACATGTACACACATGTACACATGTACACACATGTACACATGTACACACATGTACACATGTACACACATGTACACACGCGTCTCACACACACACGCACATACACATACATGCATGCACGCACGCACGCACACACACACAAGCAACAGCTGCCCACGGTGGATTTAATCGCAGCCCTTTAATGACACAGCTCACAGCTGATGGTGAAAAACCTCTAGCTCCACCCCCATGTCCCTGAACGCTCAATTTAACAACAAATCTCCCTGGTGGGGGGGAGGAAGGGGCGGGGGTGTAGAGGCAAGACTGGGTTCATATGCTTTCAACGGTTTCAGTGGGGCGGTGGTGTTGGTGGTGGTGGTGGTTCTATAGGGGAAACTATAGCTTATGTACTCGGTGGCATGAAGGATTGGTGGCTGTCTTTGGACAAACAGCGTGGTCGTGTGTTTCGTCGGGCGCATTCATCCGCTCCTCATACGCTTGTGTGGAAAATTACCCGTGAAATCTAAAGCATCCAACAATACATGCTGGATGATAATTAGACTCATTCAGATGTGGAGAATGCAATGAGGACGATCTCAAAGAGACACTTATGTCTATGACTTGTGTAGCGAATTCATATAAACTCCTCAAAAAAAGTTTGGAAACGTAATTTCGGTCGATTATTCCTCCCCTTTAATAATACCAATTGGTATTGTATTTTATATCGTTGGAAAGCCTGATTAGTCACCTTTACAACGAGGTACAACTTGTAAGGATCATGCATTCGTGGAATGAGCAACACAGCTAAACGTGTGGGTAGCGGCCCAAAAAAATGTGCCAAAATCCCCTGCAATATTCTTCTGTTGGTATTCACGCTCGTTTTGAGTTGCTTGGTGGATTGGATGATTGCACTCACCCACAGTAATGAGGAAAAACAACACATATTGGCCATTTTTACACTTTATTCATTTTACACTGTCAGGGACCTCAGTAGCGTGTGGAAGATCCATACGCAGTCACAACAGCTTGGCACCTCCTCCTCATGCTGGTCACTAGCCTGGTCACACACTGCTGTGGGATGGCATCCCATTCCTCAACCAGGATTTGCCGCAAGTCAGCAACATGGTTGCGTTGGTCACTCTGGCACGTACAGCACGCCCAAGCTGATCCCACAAGTGTTCAATTGGGTTGAGGTCTGGACTCACGGCAGGCCATTCCATCCTCTCCACTCCCAAATTCTGGAGGTACTCTGTGATGATCCTGGCTCTGTGGGGGCGAGCGTTGTCATCCTGGAGGATGGAGTTAGGTCCCAGATTCTGGAGATATGGGATCGCCACTGGCTCCAGAACCCGATATCTCACTGCAGTGAGATTGCCTTCAATGATGACAAGTTCTGTTTTGCCTGTGAGAGAGATACCGCCCCACACCATGACACTGCCCCCATTGAAAGGTGTCACGCGATCTGTGCAGCAATTTGCATAGCGTTCTCCACGCCGTCTCCATACTTTGATCCTGCCATCCAGCTTCCGCAGACAGAACCTTGATTCTTCACTGAACATGACGTTGCCCCACATTCTTAGGTTCCACTGTCAGTGCTGTCGACACCAGCGCAAACGGGCCTGACTGTGAAGGGCAGTCATTGCAGGCTTCCTGGCAGCCTTATAAGCAGGAAGACCGGCCATGTGCAGTCTGTTCCTCACCGTCTGATCAGAGATCTGTCTGTGGTACCGTTGTGCAAATCTTGCCTGTAAATCTCTGGAAGAAAGCCTACGGTTCCTCAGTGAAGCAAGGGTGAGGAACCGGTCTTCTTGGGGTGTTGTCTTCCTGGGACGGCCACTTCGTGGTCTGTCTTTGACCTCACCAGTCTCACGGACCTTGGTCCTAAGTTTGGAATTGGTACCAGGGCTGACACCAAATAATGCTGCCACTCTGCGTACCGGAACACCAGCTTCCACTTGCCCTATTGACCGGGCCTTATCCTGAAGGGACAAACGTGGCATGTTTATGCTTGGAGCACAAACAAACTCAACAAAGTTGCAGGACCCATGCACACAAGTGCAGTCAATTAGGTGCCAATCAGGTGCCAGTCACACACCTGTGACTGGCATACACCTGCCAGCACTTGAAGCTCAAAACGAGAGTGAATACCAACAGAAGAATATTGCAGGGGATTTTGGCACATTTTTTTGGGCCTCTACCCACACGGTTAGCTGTGTTGCTCATTCCACGAATGCATGATCCTTACAAGTTGTACCTCGTTGTAAAGGTGACTAATCAGGCTTTCCAACGATATAACATACAATACCAATTGGTATTATTAAAAGGGAGGAATAATCGACCGAAATAACGTTTCTGAACTTTTTTTGAGGAGTTTATATATCATTATACTATCCATGCATTATACATGTGTCGCTATACAGGAGCTATACAATAGGATGCAATGCTACATCATGCTGTATAATATCATGCAAAAAGTTCCAAAACATTTGCTGCTTAAAATTGACATTTAAAAGTTTTTAAACCAGAAATAAAACACACAAAATGGTATACAAACATACATTTAGAAAATCTAGAATGCTAAACACACATCTACTGTGCAAGACACAATCTGTACACATCCTGTACCTGCATCCATCTGAACAAACTGCTGTACACATACAGACCCTCTGTAGAGAGGGCCCACAGATCCCACTCACCTACGAGTACACGTGTGTGAGCCCACCTCCTGTAGCAGCAGGAGGCTGTGCTGCTGGCCGGTGGCAACAACGCACCAGTGGGTTGGTTTGGTTTATCAGACCAGGCTGTGTGTTATGGGGGCGGGCGATTTGCAGCATACACAAATCAGGTGTACACTAGTTTGACTAAATTGGACTTACAATGGACCCATGGATCCACACCCCTGAACCTCCTCTTCCGTGTGTGTGTGTGCATGTGTGTGTGTGTGTGTGTGTGTGTGTGTGTGTCCGTACGTGCGTGCGTGCATGTGTGTGTTTGTATATGTGTGTGTGTGTGCGTGTGCGTGTGCGCGTGTGCGTGCGCGTGTGTGTGCGCGTGTGTGTGCGCGTGTGTGTCTCACCATGTTCTCCACTGTGCGCAGGTACTTGGCACACTGGGGGTGGCCGTTGTACTCGGCCAGGTCGGCCGCTGTGAAGCCGTCGTGGTCCCTGATGCCCATGTCCACCCCGTTCACCACCATGATCTGACAGCACTGGGGAGAGAGACATAGACACACACAGGGAGAGGGCCAGAGAGAGAGAGAGAGAGAGCGAGAAGGGGGGGGGGAGGTAAAGAAAGAAAGAGAAAGACAGAGAGAGCGAGAATGAGAGAGGGGTTGAAGGAGATGAAGGGAAGAGAGAGAGAGAATGACAGCAAGACAGAGCGAGAGAGAGAGAGAGACGAGAGAGAAAGAAAGAGAAAGAAAAGAGAGAGAGATAGGGAAGGATAGACAGACAGGAGGGGGGGGAGAGAGCGAGGGTGGTGCGTTATCACTACATGTTTATCCTGGCTCGCTGTGGAACGGGAAACATCCAAAAATACAAACAAACAGCTACTGTTTGTATTTCCTCAGCCTGGAGAGTGGCCCTCCCAGCAGCAGCAGCAGCAGCAGCAGGGCTCCGCAGGCAAATGAGCTGGAGCTGGAGTGGTGAGAGCATGCAAAGCTCTCGTATGACAGCTCAGAACCATGATGCAAAAACAAAGCCTCCTGTAGTCGCCCGCCATGCTCGACACATGTACCGTGGTACTGTGTGCACCTGTGGTCCACGGAGCCCACACCACAACCACCGCCACGTTGGCACCGTGTGTAGCAATATAGCCGTGGCAATATTTCCTTACCCCCATTTTTTCCAAAGAAACACACACGCACACAGACACGCACACATGCACACACACACACACGTACACACACACACACACACACACACACACATACCTGCATACACAAACACACACACATGCATACGCACCTCCTCTTCTCTCTCTCTCTCACTTGCTCTCTCTCTCCATGTTCTCTCTCTCTCACACGTACACACGCACAGACACACACAACCACACACACAAAATCAACAATCCATCATCATTACATAATAAAACTATTGGCTTTGCCATGTTTTCACTCTTTCCACGCCGACTCCGACACACCCACACGCAGACTCACACCCACGGCCACCCCCCACACACTCTCTCTCTCTCTTTCTCTCTCTCTCTCTCTCGGACCTCCAGCTCTCCGTTCTCGGCGGCGTCGTGGAGCGGCGTGCCTCCCCAGCTGTCCGTGACGATCTCCCCGCCGTGCAGCAGCAGCCAGCTGAGCACCTTCGCGTGACCCCGGCTGGCCGCAAAGTGCATCGCCATGGCTCCGTCGCCGTCCCGGTCCGCCAGACTGACTTCCGTGAAGCTCATCTTGAGGTGGGGGGAGAGACACACAGAAACCAACCTCTGTTCTAAAATGTTCACATGCTGGTTTTAAATAAAGTTTATTTTTGAAGACAGATCATTTGAACGACTGATCCCGAACGTTTTGGATGTGAACTACAGATCTCTGATGTGGACTACAGATCTCTGACTGGGTGTGAACTACAGATCACTGATGTGAACTACGGATCTCTATATGAACTACAGAACATGACCAGGGTGTGGACTACAGATGTCTGATATGAACTATAGATTACTGATGTGAATTACAGATCTCTGATGTGATCATGTGAACTACAGATCTCTGAAGTGAACTACAGATCTCTGACAGGATGTTGACTACAGATCTCTGATGTGAACTACAGATCTCTGACTGATGTGAACTACAGATCTCTGACGTATGTGAACTACAGATCTCTGAAGTGAACTACAGATCTCTGACGTGATGTGAACTACAGATTTCTGATGTGATCATGTGAACTACAGATAACTAACAGGATGTGAATGACAGATCTCTGATGTGAACTTCAGATCTGTCAATCAAAGTTACCAGCCAGACGATGACGGTGTTGTGGCCCATCTGTGCGGCGGCATGCAGGGGAGTCATGCCGTCATTGGCTCGGATACTTGGCTCCGCCCCACAATCCTTGACCAGGTATTGGACGGCCTCCAGGTGGCCCTCCTGACAGGCCAGGTATAAGGGCGTGGCACCATTCTTAGTTTGGTAGTTGACAACACTGCAGGACGCAAAGTACAACAAAGAGTCCATCAAGAGAATTATCTTATTTTTAAGCACCCTGGGAGCAGCATCTTAGTGTGGATACATTCACAATGCCCCAAACCAAAATGTCTAGCCAGCCACAATTACAATAATGTAATGGGGTAAAATGCTATGAAGACAGTGTGGTGAGAGAGAGGGGGTTCCTGTGTGAAGAGGGTTTCACCCTCACACACACACACACACTACACACACACACACACACACACACACACACAGCCTTGATAGAGAAAACAGAATACAATGCTAATTTGAAAAGCTTGTCTATTATGAATGACAGACAGACAGGCAGGCAGACAGACAGACAGACAGACGGGGATGAAGCTATTGTGGATCTCACAAACCCAGCTAACAGCTCCCTCTCTCCCTCTCTCCCTCTCTCCCTCTCTCCCTCTCTCCCTCTCATGTTGGAAGTCCCCCTCCCCCGTCCCTCCTCACTGAGAGATCATCCAACTTGTCTGAGGCCTTTCTTCTCACAGGAGGAGGTCAAACGATGAAGAAATAACACACACACGTGCGCTCCTAATCCCATAAGGCCTTGCTTAATTTGGACAGGGACAAGTGAGCAAAGTCTTCTAAGAGGATTAACACTGCAGCAGTAGCTTCAGTCTCCTTGAGCCGTGTCTTCCACCATCAAGAGAGAGAGAGAAAAGAGAGAGAAAGAGACAAAGGGAGAGTGAGCGAAAACGAAGAGGGAGAGAGATTGAGAACAGAGAGAAAGGGAGAAGGATGGGTCAAGAAGGAAGAGTGGAAAGTGGTTGGCTCCTGACAAATGACCTTTAACCCTGTAGGAAGGGACCTATGGCTGCAGGTTCAAAGGGACTTAGGAGCTCAGGTTAGTACCAGGTACCAGTTAGCCCTCATGCTAACTCTGTAAGCTCCCTTGGGTTAAATCTGGTGCTTTCCAATGGTGAAAGTGCTGGTGTGCGCACGCACAGGTTTGATCAGAGAGCGCTTTCTAGAACCACACAGAATAACACCAGTATGTGTTTGCATGGAAACGTAAAACCGCTAGCACAATATCAGCCAAACGGAGAGAGCAATTGTAACATGCAGTGTTTCACCAGAGATGGCGCTGTCCTTAAGTATTCAGTTTTCAGAGCATTGTTGTTACTCGTTCGGATTAGTACAGGATAGCGTGTGTAGATCCCTGAACTAACAATGACTTATTTTCTAAATTATCTGCATAATTAAATACAAAAAATGTCTTCTTATGATGTTTGTGTGTGTGTGTTTGGTGGCTGGTTTAAGCAGGCTCACCTGGCCCTGGCTCAATAGTCTGGGGCTGGTGTGGCTGCCTAAACCAGCCACCAAACACACACACACACCACAATGTTATTGTGCATCGACTTGATCAATTAATACAAAATAAAATACATACATTCTAATACAACTTTAAATGTCAACAATCCATTCACACTGAAGTGCTAGTTAGAGGGTAGTTAAGGTAAAAACAACAAAACAACAGGTAACAACAACAAGCTGCCCTTAAATATTTCAAAATACTAAGAGGGGAGCTGAGGGGGAAGTGGGCAGCTGAGTTCATTATTCATGAGTGTAACCAAAGTGAGCTGGAGTTTACCTGCAACACAAGGGTCCGTACATATGAACAGTACGTATTCCATCCCAACGCAAACCCCATAGGAGCCCACCATAACATCAACAGCGACACACTTGCACATCCGACTGATATTTAATCCTTTTTTCTTTTCTTTTTTGTCACGTCTAGACCAAGGCCGCACACTTAATACCTGAGGCATGGTTTTTTTTGTCCAAATGGCTTACATGTGTAGATAAGACCGGGCTGAACCTTCTTGACTTCAGATGAGCTTCACAGGAGAGCAGGCGGTGTGGGTTTCAAAGGCGGGAACAAAGGGCTCAGCCTGGCGTGGCCGCACAGAACTTACAAGTGCTTCAACGGACGATGCTCCCGCCCGTCACCCTGTCACTCAAAGACACGCGACGGCCCAAACAGGAGATATTTCATGGATTTTTTTTGAAGTAATAGTGCACCCAACTGTTTGCTAGGGCGGGATAGTGACTTGTGGTTCGGGTGTCTGGGAGGTTCGAACCCCAATGTCCACGACTCCATGGTCTAGCTATAGCCTGAACCCTACCTGCTCATTAATGTTCATTACTGAAAAAAGTGATATCCACTTTAGATAAAAGCGTCAGCCTAATGACTTCAAGGTAAACAGTAGGCTGCGCTCTGCTCTTTACCTCTATGTGCATAGGTACTGGGTAACATAGCCTAATGTTATCTTCATTAGCCTACTAAGAAAGTAAGTGATGTCGGGGGTAATGGTTTCCATGCGAGATAAGAGCTTGTTGCTTTCTCAATAGCTTTTCCTTTCTAAATAATTCAACAAGTTGATGCATATTTTCATGCGTCAAGTGGTCCTATTGTTCTGCGCCATCGAGGAATTGTATTAAAACTGTTTCTGTTATGTATTTTATGTTATGGTTATGGAAATTATGGTATGGTTATTCTTTGTCATGGTATGTTATGTTCTGGTTGTGGTTCTATTATGGTCTGGTTATATGAAGTTATGGTATGGTTATAGTATGTTATGGTAATGTTATGCTATGGTTATGGTGTGTTATGATTATTGTGTGTTGTGGTATGGTGTGTTATGTTGTGGTATGTATGTATGTATGTATGATATGGTTATGTATGTAATGGTTATGGTGTGTTATGGTATGGCATGGTAAAGGTATGATTATGGTGTGTTATAATATGGTATTGTATGACATGGTTAGTATGTTTTTTCTTTTGTGTTAACACCTTGAGAAACGCCATTTAATTCTTGTATACTGTGTATATGAATGAATGACAATAAACAAACATGAAACAAACTTCCTCTATGGTTAAGGTGTATGAAAGGCACACGCAATAGATGAAGGCCTTATTACCCAGGAATCACAGGTCATGTTGTTATTGTGTATTAGCGACCCGCTGTCTGAGAGAAAGTCGCCCTGTGTGGAAGCTGTGGGGGTGAATAGGCTAATCTGAACCTTATGACTGATTTGCCTGCCGGACTAAATCTGTCACGGAGGAAGTGTGACCATAGTCACTTTATGGAATATTCCAGTGTGTGCCAGTCTCTCAACTGAGGAATTACGCTGAAAAGATCTTGATCAAGGATAATTGATTATGTAACCTGTCTGCTCCCACCCCCCCCCCACTCCTGACACACACACCACACACACACACACTCCACACACTCTCCTACAGTCATTAATGCAGTCTTTTGTTACTCCAGACCACTGTTATCGTTGAAGATACATTACACACACACACACCACACACACACACCACACAACACACACACACACACACACACACACACACACACACACACAGGTTGATTTTGCGATACTGGGTATGAATAGGGGAACACAAATTTGTTGTGATCCATAAAACATAAAATAAACATAGAATAAAACACCAAGCCCTATCCGGCCCTATAAGGCACCCACATCTGTGTGACCTGTGCGGAAGCTTCCGGAAGCGTCCAGAGGGCTCTGGGGCCTGCATCGTTCCACTGGGTTTAGTGGTGTTGGCCCCACATCCCAGTAGAGTAGTTGTTGGCTTGCCTCCTCCCCTCAAAGGAAGCCATTACAAGCTCTTTAATGCTATTAGAGCCATTTACTACGAGCAAGCCGTTGAAGCCCTTTCACACCATGCCGGAGGGACCAACACAACACATTGCCCGGTTCAAATTAATCGTGTGTGTTTCTATTAATAGAAACAAAAAATAACCAATAACCACCATAATTGTCTTTTTTTGTCTGTCAAACCGGATTGAGGAATAAAGACACAATATTCAATATTTAGATCTAGAACTGTAATGAAGAATATTATACAGATGAAAAACATAATCTCAAAGATGGATAATGACCCCTGGCCATGACACCTACAAGTGATGATGTAATCTACAAGGTCATGCTGCTCCGTCTGAATTACCAAACTGACCAAAACAAAGGAATGCCAAACAGCTTAACAGCCTCATAAAACTAGTAAATACGATGTCCCACGTCTAATAAACACAGATTCACTGCCACCGCTATCTGTCAGCAGCAAAGTTTGAACTCCAAACAGAACAGAGCAGAACAAACGCTCCACGGCTTGTGGAGCACACAAGGCAGTCCCTCTTTTCAAGGTCCTAATTGTTTCCTCTCATTACGCCTTATCGCCGGGTGCCGCTGCTGCGGTCACCATGGCGACCACGGTAAACAGTAGTGAACATGGTGGTGGTGGTGGTGGAGGGGGTGGTGGGGGAGGAGCCGTGTCCCCAAGAGGTCATTAAAGATTCAGCAGTGGCGCACCTGTCCAGGGGTGCGACCAGACAATATGGAGAGCTGCTCCCCGGGTGAAACACAACAGCCCCGGCTCCTCGGCCGTCCTCGCTGCTGTTCAATACACACACACATACAACACTCCAGCAATACTGACACCGCTAAGAGCCAAAAACGATTACAATATTGAGTTCAGCACATCGTCCAACCAACTACGACTGGAGCCTGACCCTACTGCATTTAATAGAATAATAATTATTATTCTAATTATAATAATAATAGTAATAATAATAATTATTATTATTATAGTAACAACGGCAATAATAATAATAATAATAAGTATTATTATTATTATTTAAAATAATAATAATAATAATGATATGCATGCAAAACTGGTTTTGCATGGAAATGGTTTCAAATCTCGTACAGAGAGGTATCCCACAATGCACGGTGAGCTGCACTATATTGTACTCATTTGGCTCACAAATGTTCTTTTCTTTCGTGTATTTGCTACCATTTGTCTACCAAAAAGGCATGTATGGGAGACAGTGTTTTAATGAAGTTGCTGCTGTATTCAATCACCAGACGGAAATGAAATGTCTTGGGGGACATCCAAGTGATCCTTTGAGATTGGGTTTGGGTTTACTGCTAGCTGCTGCATAGGAAACCCTTTACAAAAGCGACAATCACTCAAGAGACAAGATGTAACAACTATCAGTCGAGTCTCCATATGGCTTATCCCAAGTTCTTGCTCACCACAAATATGGAATCATGGAGACCATAGATACCCTCTCCGTGTCCTTTGGAGAGACATTTGCTTGACCTACACACAGCGTTGCGTGACAGGACCTGCTGGTTACTGAATGGCTGCAAATAGTGAAAGTTTGGCAGTCCCTGTGACGTCCTAATGCAAAACATGCACCTTATCATGTAAAACCCCAGATTTTTATGGTTCCCAACTCTGACTTTATAGCTGGTGCACTGCAAACTGAATCCTCAAAACCTATGCCAATGAATACTCAATGACATGAGAATATCGCAGGTATAACACCAATATTCCATACGGTCGATGTCTGGGTGGACGGGAGGGGGCGTGGCTCTCTAATTATTTAGAAGCCAGGTGAGGTTATCGGCTGTCGGCAGGTGTGGTTAATGAGTTAATGAGTTAATAGGTTTTTGGGTTAAGTTTAAAGATACCGTGCACCTTCAGAACCAGTGCCATTCTCATTTGTTATGGCAAATGATAAATGGATTGCAATTATGTAGAGCTTTTATCCAAAGCACTTTACAGTTGCCTCACATTCACCCATTCATACACCGACGGAGGTGTCAACCATGCAAGGTAACAACCAACACGTCAGGAGCAGGTAGGGTTAGGTGGTGTCTTGCTCAGGGACACCTCGACACTTAGCTAGGCGGAGCCCGGGGATCGAACCAGCAACCTTACCTCCTGAGTGTACAGCTGCCCAAACACTAGCATTAATTCAAGGTGAATATTTCTTCAGAAATAAAAGTAATCGTGCTTTACTCACAGTACGTATACACTAGAGCACCAGCAAGTGGTTGACCTATGTGGTGTGTTTGTGTGTGTCTGCGTGTGCTTACATTGTGCGCTTTAAGGGTTGTGTGTCAACTGTCATTGGTCCAGCTAGGAACTGCTTGACATGGGCTGCTCAGGCTAATGCTAGTGCTACGTGTCATGACAATGGCTGTCACCAGGCCCCGTATGGCCTTGTGCTATCTCTACGAGGCACGGGTCGTCTGACACAGCGCTGATACCAGCAGGTACATTCATCAGGAGGTAATCACCTTGTGTGTGTGTGTGTGTGTGTGTGTGTCGAAGTGATGATGCGCACACACACATCGCTGTCAGTGAAGTGATGTGTGAGTTCTTCACAGGGTTACACACACACATAAACAATAGACAGATATTTGTGTGTACCACACACACACACACACACTCAGTCAAATTATTTCTCAGTGGCTTTTGAAGCAAAGCAAAGCAAGAGCCTTTGTAATAACACAGTTCTGACACAATGCTTTCATATTTAATACTGAAGTTCAAATTCCTTGCAACCAAAAGTTGCTACAGATAAATGGGCCACAGACATGGGATCCTTAAAGTTTTGTGAGGTTTTAACAACCAGAAACTTTCATAAAGTTTCATCTTATGTGTTTAGAAATAGCCAAGGGCGAATACTGACTTTAACGCTGGGCTTCTGAACCCCAAGGGAGGCTCAAAATGTACATCAATTTTAATATCAATTCAGTCCCTTTATCCTTGGTAGTCTGAACTTACATGTTATATTATATACATAGAATAAGATACCATCAATGAAAATTGGACGTAAGCAAATAGAGAAGGAAGGTACAGTATAGTTAGGTTTAATTTGACCAGGAGCTGGTTGTCTTGCTCATATGTAGCGGCAGGTTTCAGAAGGAGGGCTGGCTCTTACTTTGGGCTGTGTCCCAGCAGCAGTCTGAGGGACGGCAGGTCTCCCTTGGCAGCGGCGTAGTGGACGGGAAGGGCCCCCATGTCCGTGGTGGCCCCGGGGTCTGCCTCCCCGCTCTTCAGCAGCCAATCACTGACCTCGTGGTGACTGAAGCGAGATGCCAGGTGGAGAATTGTAGCGCCGGAACTGTCCCTGTCCTGTGAAGCAACAAATAACAACAATATATATATACAACAATATATATATACAACAATATATATACAGTATATACATGTATATATATATATATATATATATATATATATATGGACAACATTTAAGGCGCCTCAACAAACAGACCAAACAGAAACACAGCCAGTGTGTTAGCTTGTACCCGTTGGGGGGGGTGGCTGCTGTATGTGGAGTCTGTGTCGGCCATCTTCAGACAGCGTTCTATACTTGGGTGTTGTTGTGTTGGTGTTTGTCGGGGCAGTGTTGTGAAAGCACCTTTAAAACATAATAGGCTAACGCAGATTACTCGATTCATAGAAGAAGTAACATATTAACTACTATTTAACTTTGATTTAATATATATATATATATATATAGATACGGGCAGTGGAGCTTCATTGTGTAGTCATAACTAAGATGACTGAAAAGATAAATTGCCTAAGTACCATGCCCTTCACTGAACCATCTTAACAACAATCACTATCGCATCAGAGAGGCAAAACAGCTCTTGTTCGCGACAAGAAGAAATTAGGCTCTTGGGAAATGCAGTCTTTACTGTCGGATTAATGATTGTCTTCCTATAGTTTGAACACAAAGTCTTCTCTTGACACAGAGACACTTAATTAGCCTGCTGACAGTTCACAACAACATACTGAACAAAGATGCTTACACAGCCCAACGATGACTGGCAACAGTGTATATAACCTCACCTCCCATTATATGTTGTGAATATTGCTTTATAGCCACAAATGGACCCATAGTCACTATACGCAGAGCTATATGGGTCTTCTTAAATGGACGTGTGAACCCTTTAACCTGGAACATTAACATACCATACCAGTCAACATACCATAATGACAAGTAAACAGTCTTATGTAAAACAGATATTGATTGCAAAAATAAGGTGATAAAATAATCAACTCTTTGTTTATTACGGTGTGTTATTACAGTTGGTAGGCAGTGGCAGTGGAAATGACAGTTCCCAATTGTTTGCCGAATATGAGTGGATAGTGGATAGCATAACGGTGGATTTTTAACAGTAATAAGTTATTAATGCTAGAAATTCACTGTGATATCCAACTTATGCCCACAACATTCCCTAACACTGGGTGTGGCAACTGACCTCATGCACCTCATGTGACATATAGAGATATCATATATTACAGAGAGTTTATTGCTGAAAGAGAACACGTCCAAAGGTGTGATTCTATTGTGCTCTCTTCTGACATCATGTGAGGTGACACATGTCCTAGTTTTGCTTCTGAAAACCCCACAATAAAAACATCTGTTATGGCCACTCTCAAGTGAGGCACCATTTGGTGACAATGCCTGTGAGCTTTTGGCCATCACTGAGGAAAGCTTTATTGGCAGTGGAACTGAGGTGAATAGAAAGAGATATAGGCAACAGTCATCATGTGGCATTTCTTCCAGGTGGACACTCACCTCGGGTCGACATCCACCTTGCGTCAGCAGCCACTGTAAACACGCCAGGTTGCCCGTGGCCGCCGCGTCGTGCGCAGGGCTGGCGCCGTTGTTTGCCAAAGTGTTCCCCGACAGCCCTGCCTCGTCCACCAAGAAACGCAGACACGTCAGCTTGCCGGCCCGGGCGGCGTGGTGGACGGGGGACGCTCCGAGGACGTCTCTCACGTCGTTGCTCAGCTCGTTGGTGCCTAGATGGCCCTTCAGGGCGTGCACGTCCCCCTGCCTGGCGGCCAGAAGCGTGTTCTCCACCGCCATCGTTGCTGCAACTTCTGTGTGAAGACACAACGCGTACACCCGTTCACCGTGCACAGTGGAAATCCATGGTTTTGTTTGTAGCTACGTTTTGTTCCCCCGTTAGTTCAACTCCGTAGAAAAGACAGCATCCCCACCCGGTAGAGGGGCGAGCCTTCAGGTAAGGTGATCTTCGAGGTTGTCCGCTTGGGTACGCATCGCTCATCCACAACGCTTCGTCGTCGCATAGACAACCCTATGGCGATGACTGGTTTCTGCCATATTTAACCCGATACATAACGGATCGTATCCATTCATCAGCACAGCAACATCCGCCTATACCTTTGTTCGCGAGGAGGTGGCCTGAATGTACGTTTTCGTCGAATCGTTTCTCAGGGATGCTGCTCACCTGTTGCGCGCTCGGTTCGGTGCGTGTAACCCTCGAACGTACTCCGATATTATGTTGAAATACTCGGGGAGGGGGGGAGGTCAAAGGTGTTTGTTTTATTTGTTTTTAGCGGGTGTTGCTTAGCGTCGTTCCTTCCCAGATGGCGACGTGGGACGGGACGCACCACTTGTTGAATAATCCATGAGGGGACGATCGCTTAGCCTACATGTGCTGCTGCTCCTGATCCGCTCAGGACTTAAAGGGACAGCGTGGCGGCTCAACGTCATCCACACCCACAACAGAGGAAGCGCACGTTTGCTTGGTGGCTGATTTATTGGCCCATTCTCACAGACATGTCGCCTATGGCCTGGAATATGTGTAATATCATTGTAATATCTGGATTTTGTTCATACTCATTGTACAATATGTGGAAGATATGGCACTAAGGAGTAAAATACTCGAACATAAGATTAAAATATGAGCTATTGTATGAAGATATGTGTGATTGTTTCAATAATACCGAAAGTTCGTGCACAGTGCCACATATCCTATACTGTAGCTCATATCATCATGGCCATTGCCCTTGCATGCAGTAGACCTAGACTCAAATGTTGGCAACACTTTTAATGCAGTACTTCATATGACCAAACGGTGGCAGGGGAGCGTTGTGTTGGACCAGGACCAGGTATAATCTCGGATGTGCAGCAGTCCTACGACGCCATAGGCTCTCGCATACCTTCTGTGGGAGAAGACACCCGGGGGCCGGAAAAACACAAACTGCAACGAGTCGGAACCTGTTACGTTGCTGAGATATTTCGCGCAAATGGATGACGTTCTCAAAAGATGTTTTGTTCTCAGAAGTGTTTCTATACGGTGTTGATTTTGAAAGCTTTACAGGAACTTTTTTCTTATATATTTAGGCCTAGATATTAATAGGCTATATTTTATGAGATATTATTTATTTTATTAGATACTAATAAAGATGAATTAGCCTATACTGACTCAAAAGATGAGCTAGCCTGGCAGTAGCCTGCAGTGATGGATGGAACATGCTCTATTAGGCTATACTGAGCAACAGCCAAGTTCATTCTGTATTCACATTGCTGGTATTATTTGACTGTGTTCAAGGAGTCTCGACGTTTTTGAAAGAATGGAAACGCAACTAGGCAGGTAAAAATCTGGCGCATGCTAAAGGTGCGCACGTGCAGAGCGCAAACGTGGCCCCGGGGTCTGCGCGAGCGTGGCCACTCGGCGAGCCTTTCTTCTACTTAATGGATGACGTCGTTTATCCCGTTCCGCTCGAGCGCCTTCTGCCAAGTCTATCCCCTGGGGGCGTTGGCTCGTGCTGGACGCGTGCCGCTCCGGACCGTCTGTTGCGATGGCTCAACTGTCAGAGATACGGCGCGGGCGCACCAACCTTTAACTCGGGGGCGGGGCGGGGGAATCCCACGAGGGCTCTAATCAAGGTCGCACATTTAGACAAAAATCCATACAGTATAGGCCTATATATATATATATATTTTTTTTTTTACTCATAAACCTTAATTAACGCCAAGTCTGATCATTTGTATTATAGGCACAGCACATATTATTATGTAGGCCTAGTTTAGTTTTCCCATCGTCCATCTGTTTAAACACACAAATAATTGTTCACGAATGTCCGGAATAGACTAACGATGTGATTTATATAAATATATATATATATATATTTATATATATATATAGCTAGATTATGATATACGCAATGTTGGCAATTTGTTATAGGCCTATGCGATGGTAAATAAAAAAGAATATAGCCCAAACGTAACCTAATTAAATATAAACTAATATAGACCTAATATAGTCTATATTTATATTTGGTATAAAGTATATTTGGCAATGGCTTTTCTAACTGCAGTGGTCTATGAACAGCAGCCTTATGCTACAGCTGCTGGATGGGTTAGGGTGGCTGGTGAGTGTGTGAGTTGTCCGGAGTTTTTTTCCCCCTAATTATAAACGCTCTCATAAACGCAAGCCATGTACTAAATCCCATTTGAATGGGAGGAGACTTCCCAACGGTTTTTCCCAGAAAAGCCTGGGAAAACGGGGATATTTCTTGCACGCGTCAGGCGTGTGACAGTTATTCAAATGCGTCTCCATTATTCAGTGCATGGTCGCATTGTTATCCCATCTGGTGCAGCGCGGGAAGATTCAAATTATAAGATGCTGGGGGGGGGGGGGGGGGGGGGGGGGGCAGCCCTGCTGGTGACGTAGTATTTAACTAAACCCTGCTTCTACACCTGTTGTGAAACAAAACGTATAAAATAGGCTACCGTATATTTTTTTGTAAAAGGAAAAATTATGGGCTTGTAATCTAGTGTTTTGCTTTTTTCCTCTTCCTCTCATCATCACCATCAGCATAACCATCATTATGAAATATAGGTTATGGTGTTCTATCATATTCTTATCTTTTCAGATGTATTCTGATATATAATATTTTATATTTATGCAACTCTACTATATATGCGTTGAAATTCCTGCAGGCCTGCTGCTGTCACGCTACCCCCGAGGCTCGCGTCCATCTGGCCACCGAGCGACTCATCTGCTTGGCGCGTGCCACAATTGCTCCTGCTGGACGAAACCCTGGCGCGTGCAGGCCTCCATGTTTCACAGCAGCGCTCAAGTGACCTGTTTGTATTGATTTACAAGTAGTAGCTCTAGCCCTATAGCCAGCACATTTTTTTTTATCCAAAACGTTGTTGTTGATTTTTTTAATAATATAATAATAATAAATAATATGATTAATTAATAATTACATTAATCGCAATAATAGAATTGTCATCAATAAGCCTACAGCCTAATTATGCAGGCATACCACCCCAAACTGGCAGGCCCTTAACAAATAACAACGAGACCAGAAAGAATATCTTTATTTTGTAGCAAGTGGATATTTAAATAAGACCAAGACACAACAAAGAACAAAATGTATTTATTGATAGGCTGCTCCAGTCCTCCTACGATATGACTCTCTCTCTCTCTCTCTCTCTCTCTCTCTCTCTCTGTCTCTCTCTCTCTCTCTCCAACTCTCGTTCTTTATCTCCATCCATCTCTCTCGCTCTGTCCCCCCCCCCCCCCCCCCCACACACAAAGGAAATCTGTAGTGTCGTCTGTTTATCATAATACATTCATGTTCGTCTACATGCAACCACGCATACAAATATAATCAATTAGCCCTAAAACTGTTTAATATTTACTTTTAATCTAGTCTATAGTACAGGCCTACACTTCTTTATATATACCATATATATATATACGGTATATATACAGTATGAGGCCTACATGTGTCTTGTCTCTGTAAATCATCATAATCATCATCATTGCAACATAGCCTACTTATCAAACAAAAAATGAAAATGCATATGATATATTTTAATATCTTTAACATTGAATTAACATTGGAGAACCTCGTGTAGACCTCATGCCAATGAACCTTAATTTAAGGTCTACAGAAAACACATAGCTGGATTCATCAGACATATAATAGATTCAAACAGAATCAATGATTTATCATTGAGTAGCCTAACAATATATTCCATGCTACGAGTAATGCGTCAAAAATTATGGGAGCCTACATTTAAAATGATTGATTTACTGCCCCCTGCCCCTATAGTTACCAATGCTGTTTATGAAAGCGTTAAAGGGACCTCAAAGCTCTCGATTTTGGTGACCTTTATTTAATAGGTCTAATTGATGAATAGCCTTCATTTGATTAACATTTTACCATCCCCTATACCTTTATCAAATTAAATATGAGATTATGATCCAAGAATTTCCTTCGGAATTAATAAAGTTTTATCTTATCTTATCTTATATTATTAAATATTTGCGCTCAATACTTCAGAGTTCTACTATAGATATATAGGCCTATGAATAGAACATAAGACCTATAGAGATACAGTGTGTAGGCTTATATTCCATATTCCATCTGCGACAGAATGTCTATTTAACTAAATGTAGGCTTTACCTATATTTTACTAGATTTACTAGAATTTGGACACGAATAGCTTCACTGTATTCTTTTGTATTTCAAATATGTCTTATGAGGAAGCTCCATATATATCACCCAAGTGTAAAAGTTGACGACGTCAGTTTACCGTCTTCTTCCAGACCACAGCCGCCCGTCAGCTCCAGCTTGGCGGTGGAGATCTGACTGGCCGGACCAGACCTCCCGGAGCGAGCCGCTCATCCGTGATCTGCGCTGAGAATCAGAGCGTCAGACGTTCTCACGCTGAGCCCCATTAGCGGCCAAGTCATGCATCACTACAGAGGCGATACGACCCGAAACGGGCAAGACAGGCGTGCTCACAATAGAACAGTTGACGAAAAAGTTTTCTATTGCCTGCTGTACATTTGTGATGTACAGTATATGTAGGCCTGTGGTGGCCTATACATATAGGCACTGTACACCATTGCATTTTTATATTGGCCTGATATCAGTCCATAGGAGAAATATCATGAAATAATACTATGCCTACTATTTTACAAATGTAATTACCAATAGACGTTACGCCTGTAATGAAAGTTGGATAAGATTTCAATATGAAATTAGACGTTCCCAAATCTAAACACTGCACGGTGTATTTAGGTCTATGAAAAGTGGGTGTGGCATCTTCATCTTAACGTAGCCTAACCAAAGGTAAAACAACAAAAATATGCCCCCTAATTGGGAAATGTTGATTCATACAATGATGGGCTCATTATTACTGTAGAACCGTTGACAATAGCGTCTGTGTAACTATCGAGAAATAACTATAAATAGCCACCTTTGAGCCACGTGGTTAACCGTCATTAAATGTACTGTTTGTCTGTAAACTGTCATTGTGTTCGATACATTTGGCAGAATCTAATTATAAATACACACTGCAAGACATTTATAACTCAAAGAATATATAACTTACCAAAACGGACCATCACTGTATTCAGGGTTCGACGCTGGAGCGTTGGTGCAGCGCGTGGTGCAGCGCGTGGAGGCTCTCGACGGCTGAGGTGTGGACTTCGTATTGAGCGCCCTTTTAGAACACGGGGCTCGTGCTCAAATGAGAGCATGGCGTTGTCTGCGGTGGGCGGTGACAATTATAGGTCACGCCCACCATGTCACTGCTGCGCGGCACGCGTTGAGCTGGTGCAACAATTTAGAGTAGCGCTGTCTATTTAGGACAGGGAACAAAGACAGGCTAAGTTATAAAGAGTATTTTTCTAGAAATGGATAGAATAGAAGATAATTAAGTTTTGGGGAAACAAAAAAGGACGTTGACTCATGATAAGTGAATATTATTTGCCGCTTCAGTTGGCCTATTTGGTAGTCTATCACACACAATAAACAATTCCACTTAAACTATAAAATTGCCATATTACAACAACTTTGAAGTTTGACGAAATATGGACAAGCCTATAGAGCATATCGTTGGACTTCAACCCCCGTGACACTCACTTACCACCAAACAAATAGTATCTTTCCTCTCGAACTTTCGGCCGACCATGATGACAGGGAACATGTCAGGATAGCCATCTGGTGCCTTTGTTCTTCTGGCTCGTGCTGCTCTCGTGCCCCTGATATGGTCGCACAATGGGACCCCCTATGGGAAATCACATGTTTAAAAAAAAAACCCGCCAACAAGTCCTCTGTCCAACACCTCGACCTAGAACTCCACGCATTTTTGTGTTGGGTAAGGTAAGAAGATATGAAAAATAAATGAAATGAACGTTTTATATGAACAGAATAATCTGTCGTGTACAGTTCCCCAAGCATCGCGGTCAGGTATGACGTTGTGAATGCCTATTGGCTCTTGTAAATGCAAGTTGTTAGGCTATATCACGCAGGAGGTGGTTGTAGTTAAACGACAGCCATTGGCCAGCCAGGCTTCTCCTTATGCCACGCCGTCACCTTGACTAACTTTGCAAAACCCGCATTATCACGCCACCAGATGTGTACCCTAGGCTACCTTTCGGCTTGGCTTTTGGCTTGGGTAGACAGCTTTTTGCCCATTCAAATCCTGTCTATGTCAACATGTTTTTTTAACATCTGAGTCTACCAATGTCGCCTGTTTGATGGCGTTAGAGATGGGGGCGACTTAGACTCATCTGACATTGATTAGTCTTTGGCGTTGTCTTTGCATCCCCTGCTTTGGTAGCCTATTCGAAAATGTTTCAACACAAATAGAATAGTAGTCCAGTATTTGTAATCTTAGTTTTAATAGTTTTAATAGAGTTACAAAAGCACCATATGCAAAGGAACAACAACAACAACCAAGACATAACGCACAAGTTATTATACAATAATAGGCTACAAATAACAAGAAAATATCATGTTTTAGGAATATGAAGGAATATAAATGTGCGCATTTCTCCTCTTGGAATTACCTGCGTCCTGGTGGATGTGCCACGTTTCCATTCTGGTGACAGCAAGATCAAATCCATTTGACACAAACCAAAATATAATGTAATAAGTTGCATTTGTTTGTGTAATGAATAATCTGATTTTGCACTTCTTTGACAGGGACAAACAATAGGAATACTATTCGGTTATTAAACATCACATGGGATGCTATTTTGATAGAAACAAAAGATATTAAAGCTATATTATCACAATTGGATTTGAGTGTTCAATTTTGCAAGTATAGGCCTAACTGGTCTAGAACTGGTCTAGATTTGGCTTTCAATTGCGCAACCTGTTCGAATTTCAACAACCAAAACAAGTTCAAAGAATGAAAGATTAAATCTTTTTTTCAATCTTGATTAATTTAAAGATGAATTAGGCAATCGGCATTTCGACCCCTAGATCCCACCTTAGTCTCCTATCAAACAACAACACGCCGAGGGACGCCGAGGCAGACGCGCAAAAACTATGCTGATGTAATACTTTCGGCTGGTTAAAATGTTTTAATTTGGTAACTTTCCATCACCAATGTGCCAGATGCCTTCCGAAACAGCGTTGCTTTATGCTTGGGAAGCGAGTTTAACCATTCTAATAGGCCCTGCATCCTTTTGCATCATCAGCATCCCCAGAGGCAACGACCGCAGACATTGGTGGATTGTAATGTTTGGTTCGACCTCCACGTGATGGGTAGCGCATGCAAATATTTGCATGCAGATAAAACATGTGTGTGTGTGTGTGTGTGTGTGTGTGTGTGTGTGTGTGTGTCACACACATATGTTTTATCTGCATGCAAATGAAATATTGTATGCATATTGTATGTTCTTAGATGTTGGTCATGCACTCAGAATGCAGAACTTAGCAATTATGAAACTCGTTCTATTAACCTTGCAATTAAGAATGCTTAAAACCTGCTCTATTCGTATCTTTATGTACCACAGGGATATATTGCTGTCTCCTTCAACAATTGTACTTTTTGTAAGTCGCTTTGGATAAAAGCATCTGCCAAATGCCCAAAATGTAAATGTAAATATAATATGCTTCACCATGGTACAGAACAGATAATGTGGAGTGGGTGCTAAAATGTCGCTTTTACTTTTTGCTATGGTCATTTTATGTCAGCTTATATAATGTAGGCCTATGTATCCATGTTTTTATATTGTACAGCAGAAGTGTCAACTTCACTTTTGTAATTCAATCCAAACAATTAAAAGGATATTATCAAGGTATCACTGTACTGAACAAAAGTAGTCAAGTGTCTTGTTTTTGTACTTCCTTAAATAACACTGACCAATTAGTTCATGATTACAGAATTTAAAGAAACTCTTTATATATGTTTATATACTTCCTTAAATAACACTGACCAATTAGTTCATGATTACAGAATTTGAAGAATCTGTTCATATATCCTTCATAACACATTTATGAGATAACACTGTACCTCATGCTATCAGTGGCAGTTAATGGCAATGAAAACATGTCCATTGCAACATTCCTCACCACTGTATAGATTATAGAAGGTTTTGATTTCCATGTCATGTTCATACCAGTCACTTGAGGAGTATTATAACTCAGCTTCAATTACCCCGACATATGGGGAAGTGTGGTCAGACACAAGACTATGGTGTGCCTCAGGAAAACTGGACATGTGACAATATTTTGTTGGATGACCTTACAGTTGGATGACCCTTCATATGAGTACTTTGTACCTTTTGTGTTTGCATAATGTGCCTGTCTGAGGCTTATGTTTTGAGGTACAGTCAAATCTATCTCTAAACAGTGGGTGACCTATGAAGCCCTTCAAGGTATATCTGGAGTGTGTGTTGATGGCTTTAAGCAGCCTCACCTGGCCCGAGTCAGGCTGATTAGGCTCTGGAGCTGTGTGAGGCTGCATGCACACCTGTGGTGCATTAGGCGATCAAGGCTGTTCTGCCTGCAGAACGTTCCAACTCTCTCATAAACTGGTTTCTACACAACATCTACCTGTGTCCTGGTGGTCGGAGGAGCCCAGAAAAGCCACTTCCGTGGCATGTAGCAGGGTTCAAGGCACAGAACAGGCACAGCACTGGCTGGTGTATTGCTGAGGACCCAAGGAAGTTATGTGAGCCATTCTAAAAAGCTGCAAGCAGCAATACCAGAGGCCATGCAGTGGGCACACTTCAAACAGGCACATTTCAAACGGGCACATGATTACTATACCATTGTAGCAGTTAGCTCCGGCTTCACGCCACTAACATGGTTTTTATGGGGCTCCTAAATGACACAGGCAAGATGGTGGTGAATAATCTGGTTTATTGCAGAAGTATGAATGAATGAAGACAGAGCAGGTGGTACACAGCTAGCATGCTAGCGCTTCCTGAGTGTGTGTTGTTGACTGGTTTAAACTGTGGGCCTTGATGAGTCAATGCACCACAGGTATTCAGCCTCACCCAGCCCCAGACTAATCAGTCATGGCCAGGTGAGACTGCTTAAACCAGCCACCAAACACACACACTCCACATCCCCCCCTACAATAAAAAACTGGACTCTCTTACCAGGGTTACCATACCTAACTTAAACAACCGGGCAATTTACAGGGTTACCATACCTAAAACCAAAAAAAACTACCCCCAACACCACTGTCCCCACACCTCCCCAGTGTGGCCAGCCAACTCCCCTCCCCCTCCACCCTGGAGACCAGAGGCTCAGGCTGCTGCCTTGCTTGGCAGAGGTGTCTCTAGACTGTCCATACACATCACATGCAGCGTGGCCAGCCAACCCCTCTCCCCCTCCATCCTGGCGGAGGTGTCTCTGCATGTGTGGGTGTTGCAGGGCTGTCTGGATGGCTGGGTGGAGATTATATTTACATTTAAGGCAGTTGACACTTTTATCCAAAGTGACTTACAATAAGTACATTTGTCGAAAGAGAGAGCTATATATCGCTATGGTACATGACATTGACAGCCAGGATTAACAGCCAGGAGGTCATTGGAGGGCCTGGAACAGTCCTTGGTAGGGCCATCCTCCACCAGGCCGTGTGGCTCGATCCCCCCATCTCCCTCCCGGAGCTTCAGCTGATGTCGTGGCTGGAAGAGGGCTGCTCCAGACTTGTTGCAGGGGTGATGGTGCAGCAACCGCCACAGGCAACCGCCTGTGAGGCTGATAAACCAGCCACCAATCATAAAGAAGCATGTTCTTGCTTTTATTCGCTGCATAGGGACTGTCAACGCATGCATTGGATGAAGTCTGTGAGGCAGGAAAGATCCATCAATGCAATGAAACAATAGCTCACATATAATTGAAACCAATAAGACCCAAGTCCAAAGAATTATCATCTTATGTTTTGCAATAGCAAACCCTAAAAAGGCCACAATGTTTTGGAGACATTGGAGAAGAACTCCAATGTCCCCTGTCTACCTGTACATATCCTTGAGCAAGATGCCTCACCCCCATACATTTACATTTGCATTTAGGGCATTTGGCTGATGCTTTTATCCAAAGCGAATTACAAAGAGTACATTTGTTGAAGGAGACAGCAATATATCACTTTGGTACATAAAGAAAGGAATAGAGCAGGTTTCAAGGAGTCATAGTTGCATGGTTAATAGAACAAGTTCCATAATTGCGAGCTTGCCTGCATAATAGCTGGGATAAGAGCAGACGTGCCATTCTGAGCGCATTACCAACATCTAAGAACATACGATATGCTAAACAATGCTAAGTACTAGTAGACGTACAAACATGCAAATTAGTGCTAGGGTTCACACAGGCAAGGCGGGGGGCTGGGGAGGGGGGGTTATGCTGCTTCTTGGTTCAGGCTGCTTCTGTATATAAGAATTTGTTCTTACTTGCTTGCCTGGATAAATAAAGGTTAAATAAAAATTAAATATGCAGAGTCCAGGTGAACTCTGAACAGGTGGGTCTTGAGTCTCTTGTGGAAGATGGTGACTCTGCCATCCTGACATCAGCCGGGAGCTCATTCCACCACTGCTGTGCCAGAACAGAGAAGAGTTGGGACTTGGCAGAGCAATATTTGCCTGTTTTTAGTGAAGGTGGTTCCAGTTGTCTAGCCAAAGTTGTTGAGCGGAGCGCTCTGGCTGGGCGTAGGGTCTGACTGAGGTAGGTAGGGGAAGTTCCGCTGACAGCCGTGTAGGCCAGTACCAGTGTCTTGAATCTAATGTGAGCGATTACCAGGAGCCAGTGGAGCTCGCAGAAGAGGGGGGTTACATGGGAGAATTTTGGTAAGTGGAACCCCAGGCGTGCTGCTGCCTTCTGGATGCGTTGTAAGGGTTTGATTGCAGAGGCAGGGAGTCCAGCCAGGAGAGAGTTGCAGTAGTTGAGGCGTTGAGGAGCGCTTGGACCAGGATCTGCGCTGCTTCACGTGTGAGGAAGGGCCGGATCCTTCGGATGTTGTAGAGAGCAATTCTACAAGATCGGGCCACAGATGTGATGTTGGCGTTGCAGGACAGCTGGTCATCCAGTACCACGGCAAGGTTACTTGCAGTTGGCGCAGGGGAGACTTCAATGTCCTCAATGATGACAAGTAGGTCCATCTGAGGGCAGTCTTCCCCCGGGATGAAGAGAAGTGCAGTCTTGTCTAGGTGGTATACATGATCCTTAATGATCTAAAAGACTTGTATATAGGCCTGAATAGAAAATCAACACACAATGAGTTCAGACCAGTGTGAGGATGATTGAGCAAAGTGTATACTGTGGATTAATTATATTAAGACTGTGTACATTGGGGTTCAAACCCAGGAAGCAGCCTCATCTGGTCCACACCTGTGCTGCACTGGCAAATCAAGGCACACAGCATAAACCAGCCATCACCACACACATTCAAGAGAGAGTGCTGACATGTCAGCAGCTAACACATGCCTAACACCACCTGCTAACCTCTGCCTGCAACACATGAAACTCAACATTTGCATGTGTCCTGGTGGTCGGAGGAGCCTCGAAAAGCCACTTAAGTGGCGTGTAGCAGGGTTGATTGGTACACTGGCGCCCTATGTGGGGCCTCTCCGACCCGGAAAGGGACACAGACGGTTGCCTGAAGATGCACTGGAGTCCCCAGCCCTGTCGACAGGCAGCCGCCTCCCAGCACCAGACCTTTCACTGGTCACTGGTGGAGCACAGCAGAGGACGAGGGTGGCAGTGCAGCAACCGCTGCGTAGCCGAAGGCCCCATGCTCTGGGAGGGACATGGGGTGAATGTTTCGTCACCCTGATGGAGGGTGGTCCTACCGAGGGCGGTTCCGGCCCCTCCAAGGATCTACCACTGTGGCCCAGTGCCCAGTTGTTGAGCCTCCTCCCAGTTGTTGAGCCTCCTCCAAGCCCATCCAGAAAGCCAAGTCCAGCGACACCTCCGGCAGCCAAGGCAGCAGCCCCAGGTCTCTGGTCTCCAGGATGGAGGGGGACGGAGAGTGTGGGCGGGGGGTGGACAATTGGTGGGTTTCTGAATTGGATTTTTATTGGTAACGCCGTAAAGGGTCTTGTTGCTTATGTTCGGCATTGGAAGTCTGTTCAAGAACTTCAGCCCTAGCCTCAATTTGGTGCTGGGGGTATGTGGTGTGTGTGTGGTTGAGGGTTAGCTTAAGCAACCTCACCTGGTCCGAGTCAGAATGCTGAATGCAGATGCAGTTCATATACAAACGCTACTTCAACTATAAGGGGGTCATAGTTTGTAGCTACACTTGCTCGAAAACTATATGCTTTTAACAGAGACCCGTGTCGACTGTGACACGCACAGCCAACGCTAGACGTATACTATGGCGTCAACGAGACGCACATACAGCGCATTGATTTGCCTCAGCAAGCGTGGGGTCTGACCCCCATCTGTCTGCATGATGTTGGCTCGTGTCGCCTTCATGCTGATTATAGAAGCAGTTGACGTGCAGGGTGGTGGAGGCACCAAACAATGTGGCTGTTTTATTCCAAACACAGGAAAACTAGGAAGATCAGATGATCTTTCAAACAATTCACACACTAAGAAACCATGATTTGGATTTATATAAGTCTATATATAGATCGGCTATATTTATTTGGATTTATGTATTCATTTTTATCACAGTTGTTCTTCAACATATGGCGTAGTCATTTTTATATGTAGTTATCAGGCCAAATTTCAGTTACGCCAAAGGCATACCTTACATATTTCGTAGGCTATATACTGTAAGGCAAAATACAATGAGGGCCTATAAGAGAAATAGACTTAATTCCCTCTAATTAAACTGTAGCGTACATTAATGTAATCCATTCGTGCCTCTCATTGAGGATAAAGGCCTATTTACTTTTATGAATCTATTCAACCCGAGAAGCGCATCGGATATGCTTCTCACTTGCGACTAAACTCTTGTGTCGTGGTCTTGAACAAAGGTCCACTATCCTATCAGCTTGCACAGATGGACTCACGCTTGGGTTTGAACACACAGGGTCCCAACCGAAGCCGTGAATTGTATTTTGTCTTATCTCCGAGCGCCCAGTTCCCAGACTCAACGTCGTGGCAGTTACTTAGGGGCCCCTTGGGTCCGGACGCGTGCGAAACCGCCTATTTTTGTATAGAGCCCCCTTTTCAAACCACCAAGGCTATAAGGGCAGCTTGCAGGCGGAAAGAAGACCCCCCGACCCACCAGCCACTCATGTATCAGATAGGCCTTCGCACGTTCTCAACAATTTTTTCATTTTCAAATGTTACAAAAATCCTAATTCATCTGAGAAAGTGCATTTTTCCCCACAACATAAATACCCATAAATGCTTTAAACGGCGTAAAGCATTGTGGCGCGTAAAGCAGATTCTACACACAAACAGCGCATTCTAAATCCAAACAATGACATTCTAAACAATGTATATACATTCTGGGTTGGTGTTGGCGTTGGAACCCCCCCCCCCCTTGCAATATATTGGTTAAAAGCGGCAATGATAACCGCTCCTCCTATACAGGGGACACATCCCCTGCCCCCACCCAACCTCCATGCAGATGGGAGTCGAGAATAACAATGCTTTTCAGTTGGGAAAAAAAAGACGCTATCTGAACACATTGATGACGAGGGGGAAGGAAACGGGAGCAGGGTCTGTACCACTGATACAAACACACACACACACACACACACACACACACACACACACACACACACACACACAACCGTACAGACATGCAGTGCACGCGGCTACTGCGCGAGACATGGAGGAGGGGGGGCTGGGCCACCAGGGGCCATCTGTTGCGCGGTTGTGGCGCGTGCCGAGCGCGTGAAATCCAACTGCGTCCCATGTGCAGCGCAGCGCACGAGCTCTGCTTGGAGCCAGCGATGCTGAATTCCATTCATAAAACCATCTTCATGTGTGTGTGTTTGTGTGTTAAATAAGTATATGTTGTTATTTATAATAAAACATGAAAGTAGATGAACATATTAACATTTTACAGTTAATTTAAAATATACCTTCTGTATATCATTTTAAATATAGGCTATAGGCCTACTGTATATGTCTACCAATGGACTTCAGTGGTATCTAATTATAATTGATATAAATTATTAACTACAGACACGCAGACACGCTTTCTAAAGAGGCTCTGGGCTCGTCCATCCTCCTCCCACACCAGAGATGCTGGCAGGACCAGGAAAACATGCGGCTCCTGACATTTGAAACAGCCTATGACTGGCAAGCAGATGTTAATCCATATATAGCGTGGCTTGGGTATCTGTTTATTAGATTAGACGTGCTATACACAACACTCATGTCATGTGGCTCGGCATCTTTTTGTCATCTCTTTGCCAAGGCAACAGACAAACAATTTTATTGTGTATATTTGTTTAATTTCGTACTATATTTTCTTGTCTCCATCATAAGACAAACGTAGTAGAATAGGTTGTAGCGCAACAATGAGCCACTGAATAAAAGGGTTTTATGAAGAAAAAACATTTGAAAAATATATCTAAACGGTTTGATCCTGAATTAAAAAAAACACCATACAAATTGGAACATAGGGCTATGATCCAATTAGTTGTTTTTTTAATTCATAAATGAACAGGATTCTAGGGTGTCTATTAGGGTGAATCTGTATAAGTAATATAGGTGTGCTTATGTGGGTATTTGATGTTTAACATTTCATGTTTAAAACTCACAAAAAAAGTAAGCAACCAAGAGCATCGTCAAAACAAGACTCCGCTCTCCCGCTGCATACCAGCGCAAGACGCATGCAGGGACAACAGGGACCAGATGGTGCAGATAGTGCCGCTATAGTGTCGCGGGGTCCCCGAGGCGTCGCTCCCCTGGGTCAACCGCCGCCCCCACCCACGAGACACAATAGCTTGTGGTCCCGCCTCCTCTGACGCGCCGGACTCGGCATAAAAAGCGCGCGCTCCGCTGAGTACTCCACACTTCAGCTCAAGTCCTCCCTAGAAGAGCATCTCTCTCTCTCGCTCTCTCCTCACCAAGCACAACCACTAGAGCAACCAAACATGACTTCCAGCATCGCTCCAGAGGCCACCCTGCAGCCTCTCCCCGTGAGGTCCACCACCGTGGCCCAGAGGAAACAAGCCAACGAACTGAGAAAGGTAAGGATGGAAGGAACAACCACTGAACCGAACACTATAGCTGAGTGTCTCAGTTTGTCTTATTATTTCATATCCTTTGAACATTTGACTCATCTCTTTCTTCTTCTTCGTTCCTTTTTCTCTAGACGCTCAAGCCGTTGCTAGAAAAGAAGCGGCGCGCTCGCATCAACGACAGCCTGGGCAGTCTGAAGACCCTCATCCTGCCTCTGGTGGGCAAGGACAACGCGCGCTACTCCAAACTGGAGAAAGCCGACATCCTCGAGATGACCGTCCGTTTCCTCAGAGAGCTCCCCTCAAGCCCTGTCAAAAGTGAGTGTCATTCTATGGCCCGGTGTCGCATATAACCACAAGATTGTATTACTTGTTCGATACGGTGTTCGAAAAGAAAACAGTCTCTAACCGCGCGTTTGTACCTTTTTCCATCAGATTCCTCTGACAGCTACAAAGAAGGCTACAAAGCTTGCCTGGACCGCGTGTCCGCTCTGCTGCCCAAAACCAGCATGGACCAAGGCGCCTGCCAGCGGGTCAACGACTTCATCCAGCAGTCCTCCTCGGCCACCATCACCCCGACCTGCCGTAACTGCTGCGCCCAGAGCTCCGTGGCGCTCCCCCAGATCCAACAGAAACTCATGAACCTCAAATCCAGCTTGGGGCCCCGGGCTGAGCTCCAGTCCCCCCCCACCACCACCACCACCAGGCCAACCACGGCGTGGCCCCCAACAGAGCCCCGCCGGCCCCACAAGCAGCCAACCCAGATATGTGGAGGCCCTGGTAGACAGAAAGAAACACTCTTGTTCTTGTATATATTTATTAATGTATTTATTTATCTCATGATGTATTACTCAAGCCAGTATTGTTATTGTGCAGAAGAAGATGAAGAAGAAGTTCGGCATTTGGCTCATCACTCGTTTACTTACAGAAGACAAATGAGCACAGATCTTTATATAAAACAGTAAAGTCTATAGACTTTGTAAGATGCAATCCTCTTTGGGGTTTCCGAGATACGGGTTGTAAACAACACTTTTGTAAAACCCCACGGGTTAATGAGGCCTAAAAGGTTTGCACTGTGGACTTAAGGTAACTGGTCTGTGCAAAAGAATCGTCTGTAAACACTATGTGTTAAGTATTATTTTGTATTTATTTAAATTTTGTAAAAGGCAAAAATCGTGTCTGAAGAAGCTTTGTTTTTTTGACATTGACATTTCCTCAATAAAAAAAACTCCAAACGTACTCCAGTCGTGTTTGATGTATTGTTTCCTCTTTCTTTATTCCGCAAATGTGCCAATTGTGTCCTGTATGTAAAGGCCACTATGCATTAGCAGCAAGTGCATTTAATGACTTAAAAGAAGGCGCAGAGTTCCGAGTCTTGGTCCCATTCATCCTCAGCGCAGCTGGCCTATTGTTGACCACGGGGGCGCCGCGCTGCACTTGGCGCCAAATTCGTGGGAAGATAAGAAGTCGGGCGGTTTGGTTGGGGGGGGGGGGGGGTTGGTCGGGACGACGACGACACCATGAGGCAAATATAATAGCGCGTCGTTGGGGACGTCTTCTTCCGAGTCTTTAGTGTCTAGAAACACGAGTAAACATTATGAACATCAGACAAAAAGTACATTAAGCTAAGGCCTACATTATGGCTTTACTCTTTTAACAACCTTCGTAAATTAACTTTTAGGTCCATATCAAGAATTGTATCATCAACATCACTGAGTAGCTACTCTTATAAATGGAGCCTTATTTGGTTTTAAACACAGGTGCACCCTCATGAATTGTCTGTTCAATGTGCTTCCATCTATCTGTTTATAAATCATATTCGAGATCAAGATACAGGCCTATTTGTAACACCAGTAATTTGATGATTGAAGAAGTTACTGCACGATAGATACAATTATGAAGCCGTTAATATGAATAAATTAAGACTATATGCATAATCATAATTCATGTTAAATTAAGTTTAAACATAATAAATGTAGAGGTGTAAACTTTCAACTCAAACAATCACGTTACAAAGAGCACAATGTAGTTTTTGCAAATTAAAATACAATAGTATTATCAATAGCAGGGTTTTTTTTTAGGCAGAGCGTTATTCAGAGCTTTGACATTTGTAGTTTTTCTTGTATACTTGCCCAATGAGACAGAAGCAAAGTAGATAGAAAATATAGAATATCCAAAACAATTCAGGAAGACTTGACTTGCGTGTGATTGAGTGTTGGTTTTCCTCAATGCTATTGTACTTTTGTAATGTAAAGCACTTTATTTTGTAATTTTTTTGCTGGAAACATGCTCAATAAAGCTTAGGCCTCTTGCTTACTTCTTACTCACTTCTTTTAACTTTACATTACACTTACATTTGCTTTTGGACAACAATGGGAAATAAAGTTTAGACGTACACTATCCTTTTACATGACAGCATCCTGTTAAGTAAATAGCCTAACAATCATATCATATCATATCCCATCCAATCATATTGTACCCTACTACCATGTCATCATCATCATCATCATCATCATCATCATCATCATCATCATCATCATCATCATCATCATCACCATCACCATCACCATCATCATCATGGTAAATGTTGCATATATGGACTGCATATAGTACTTTTATCCAAAGCGCTTCACATTGCCACATTCCCATTCACCCATTCACACCGACGGCGGTGTCAACATGCAAGGAAACAGCCGGCTCGAAGGGAGCAGTTAAGGTTAGGTGTCTTACTCAGGGTCACCTCGACATTTAGCTAGGGGGAGCCCAGGGATCAGACAACCTTCTTCTTCTACAGCTACACAACACCTAAGTGGCTTTTCTGGGGCTCAGGCAGTTGATATTGAATAATCTGGCTTATTGCAGAGTTTTGTAGAATGAATGAATGACAGAGCAGATACCTGCTAGGATGCTAGCGCTCTCGAGAGTGTGTGTGATGTTGGTTTAACCTGTGTGCACTGATTAGTCAATGCATCACATGTGTGCAGTCTCACCCAGCCTCAGCCTGACTTGGTTGGTGGTTGCTTAAAGCACACAATCTTGTCAAGCACAAGTAGGCCTATTACAGTACAAGAGAAGAAATATAGACTTATAGAAATATACATAATGACTTCATCATCAACTCATATTGCACATATTCCATCCTGAACTCATTAACCTTTAGGTTAAGCTAAAACGACATGGCCCACTTGTGGATCAATTTAAACCATTAACCCACTGTGTAGTGAGTCAAATATGTGTTGTTGGATGGGGGATATTACTGATATTACTCAAATACTGCACCTCAATGTGTAATATTGGTCAAATGTCACCAGATTGATATGAACACAGAACATATTGTTGGTCTAGCAATGGACAGACCCCTGTCTAAGTGCGTGGTGCACAAGTCCATACCGCACACACACTCCTACCAAAAGCATCAGAGCCGCCATATTCATCAGCATACAAATATACAACACTGTTTTAGTACCCATTGTTTCCCATTAATACATTGTACATGGACTATTTAAAAAGATGCATTTAATTGCATGGTGTCAATTCAATGCTGCACTCAGATTCTGAGCATTTAGCTTTCAGTCGCCTGAAACAAAGGAAATGTGTGTGTGTGTGTGTGTGTGTGTGTGTGTGTGTGTGTGTGTGTGTGTGTGTGTGTGTGTGTGTGTGTGTGTGTGTGTGTGTGTGTGTGTGTGTGTTGTGTGCTGTGTGTAGTGTTGTGTGTGTGTAGTGTGTGAGTGTTGTGTGTGTGTGTGTGTGTGTGTGCGTAAAATTGAGTCTTCTGGTAAATCAGGAGCAGAATGTGCGTATATAAATCATCGTTGAAGGTGGACCTGGGTTGTTTTTGCATTCTGAATGAAACCAGAAGCCAGAAGGCACCCCAGCCTGAAGCCAAACCACTAAACACGAGCGTCCCTGACGGTCGGCGCATGTGCGTCCCCGCGATAAGACGGGAGGGTCTTCCCGCCTTTTTACGGCCTTTATATCTATCGACAAGGGTCTCCGCATTCAACCTTTCTATTGTGTAGGCCTGTATTATCGTAACGGAGTTGATGGTCAATTTAACAATTTATTTCAATTACAGTCTTCATGCGTGGAGTGGAATATGTATAAAATACATATAGGCTACTGTATACAGTATAATAAAATAACAATTCCATTTGGATTCAAATTTTACGATTTACATTGTGCAATTTCGTTTGGTTTAATGGTTTAACGGATCTCTTGTCACTAAAATGATCAAATAATGGTCGATAATGGTCCCATGCCTTTTATTTTATTTTGTAACTGTTTTTGAAATCACAATACCATTTTTAATCGAACGCAAACATCGTTGGTTTTAATGTGGAAATGCGTAAAACCATTCAACATTTAAAAACGTAGCCTACTTTATTGTTTTTTATGTCATTGTTTATGGCAACGAATGTGTACGTGCTGTTTTTACGCAGAAAAGCCTGCAGCACCCATCATCATTTCAGCACCCACACAAAGATAGAATTTGTCCTCGACAGCAGAAGACGCTCCTCTATCCCCCACCCGACAGCCATGTATCGGTACATGGTTTGAGGCGCCGTCCAGTTTGCACAGATGGGTTACCCACGCCAAGGAGGCGATGGTTTGAAAAACAAAAGGAGAAAATAACCGTAAGCGCAAAGCTGAGGAGTTGTGGATTCTCCCGACATTGTTTTTAATGATAGCCCCCTCCCCCAGCACTCCCCCCCCTCCCTCCCCCAGCTCTCCCCCTGTCCTCCCGGGGGGTTTGATGTTTGGGACGCGTGCAGCAAGTGTGCGTATCACTTACAGCGCAGCGCTTTGTTCCGCAGCCCAGAGCAGCCGCCGCGAAACAACCTGCCGCTCTGGCTAACGAGACACGGACCGGATTCATGAATCTCTATCGAACTTTATTTAAAGTTATAAAAAGCCGACATAAGCTTTATATGTACCACCATTAAATATGCAGCCACAAGACCTCGGTACGAATATATTCTATTCTACTGTATAAAGATATGACGCGTAAGGACAGAACGCGTCTTGGCTAAAACCGGACAACGTCGACTATATGTCGATGGAGTCTTAATCTTAATGCGTTTTCCAAATGTAATGAAAATGATAATAGGCTCCCAAAACAAGTCTGGCTCATCATCTGTGCATCCCCGCCAAAAGATTACATTTTCAGTCTCGTCACAACACCATGGAGACGGCTAAACAAGCCTGGCACAGCGTGGACGCCACATACAGCACACAAAGCTTCAACACACACACACGCACACGCACACACACACACACACACACACACACACACACACACACACACACACACACACACACACACAACACACACACACACACACCACAACACACACACACACACACACACACACACACACACACACACACACACACACACACACACACACACACACACACACACACACACACACACACACACACACACACACACACACACACACACACACACACACACACAACCTGAGGGACAAACAGACAGAAAGGCTCTGGTTCTATTGGTTCGTGGACTAGGGCGAGGGATGCGGGGAACCCACGCCAAACAAATGTTTGGGGGATCATGTGTACACTTAAATTAGATTGTGTGGATCGTGTGTGTGTGTGTGTGTGTGTGTGTGTGTGGTGTGTGTGTGTGCTGTGTGTGTGTGTGTGTGTAGTGTGTGTGTGTGTGTGAGTGATGTGTGAGTAACATGTGTGTGCGTAAATGCGTGCGCAAAACTGTGCGTGCGTATGGAAGAGGCTGTTGTGCGCTTCGGTGGGTGTGTTATTGGGGGATGGGGTCATTTGAACACTGTCAAACGCGGATGGGGTGGGGGAGAGTGGGGGATACAGTGGATGTGGTCGTTGGAGATGCTGGTGACCGTGGGGGGGGGGGGGGGGGGGGGGGGATGTCTGTTACCAGAGCTCGGTAACAGACAGCCATCTGGTCTCCGTGGCGCGTGCTGCGCGCGTGGTTCCCATGAGTTCCCATGGCTTCGAGCGGTTTTGGTTTAAACATTTGAATTCCTAAATGCATGTAGACACAAAGACCAGCTACAAAATCAGCCTAACGGAACCATAACCTATCATGAATTCCACGTAAATACGACAGTATTTATCTTTGAATGATGCTCAAAATATATTGTTTGTTATTGTGCATAAAATTGTTATAAACAAAGGCATATACATACATGGAGTGTTTAGGCGTTCTATGTTTTCACAATCCATAAGAAAATATATGTGGAATAGCCTCAGAGTGCACTTTAAACATCAGCATAATCGAATACACCAAGCAGGTATTGGACGCAGGTACGTCCATTAGGTCCTTAAGAAACGCCCAATATGCAAAACTATTGTTTTCAGAACCATAAGAGCAGATGTTATTTGAAAGTAGCGTGGCTTGGGTACGGTATCCATGTGACTCAGTGGGCTAGATTTAGTGGTCTAAACTTTTCCATAAACCCAAGCCCGACCCCTATGCCGGCGTTGGATGTATTGCACCCCACGTCTCCAAAAGAAAACTGTATTATTCTAGTGCGCGCTATGTGCTAGACAACATCAACATCATAGCCATGTAAATAAAATATATAACATAAGCTTAATAGAAGCCCATTGCCAACACAACCCAAATATAACAATTAAATTGACAATCCTGCATGGCAACAAGCCTACATATATACTGTATATGTATAACGTCGACTATAGAATCATAACACATGACACAATAGTGTGTTCTTTAAACATGTTTAATGTTAAATGAAGCTTGCATTAACGAAGAACGCGAGTATTTCCTTAACCAATATCCATTCCTATCATAGATAGATAGATAGATATATACTTTATTTATCCCCTTGGGGAAATTCAAGGTATCTTGTGAAACAAAATAATCATAAACATGTAAGGATACCGTATAAAGTATATATTAATTATTCACGCTCATAAAGAGCATAGGTTGTGTACAAGTCTTATAATTAAGCGTAGCCTTCGTGGCTTTGGAGCGATATGCGTATTTACGCACGCACTGCAAATGTTGGACGCAGACTATAGACGCCGCCGGCATAGATCATACCCTAAAACACACGCACTGTAGCTGTCACGCTTGTACAAAACATGAGGACAGATGGTAATGTCCCGAAAATGTGATGCGTTCGTGTTGTTTTCTGTGGAAGGGGGTCTGAGTTTCAGACACATACACACTTTGATTCGGCTTGGGGGCGTAACCGTGACGCACGAAACCGACGCCACCGACCTGCATATATACCGCGATCCGCGATGGAGAGAGACACACTTCTACCTCAGCGTGCCCCTCTGCACACACGCAAACACTCTCATCTTATCAAAGAACACGACGAGAACATTGTCTCCTCTAACATGACCTGCGACCACTCGACCCACGCCTTCTCTCCACGGCTGACCGTGGCCAAGAGAAAGGAAGCTCTCGAGCTCAGAAAGGTAAGAGAAGAAGCAGAGATCCGGTGTTACATTGAGGTAGCACTGTCCTGGTCATCATTACATCTCTGGTGTGGTTGTTGCGTGATTGTTAACCGTTTGTATTCTCCTTTCCAGACCATGAAACCGTTAATGGAGAAACGCAGGCGCGCTCGCATCAACGACAGCCTGGACCACTTGAAGAGCCTCATCCTGCCTCTCACCGGCAAAGATGTAAGCGACTGTTCTTCTCTCATCCCATGCATTTGATGCAATAGCTTCAGGCCAGCACACTTATGTTAAAAATTATTCTTTAACATTTTCTCCTTTTCCACCAGAAGTCTCGCTACTCTAAACTGGAGAAAGCAGACATCCTGGAGATGACTGTTCGGTTCCTCGGCGACATCCCCCCAATAAGCGCCAAAGGTATGTGAACAGTTTTTTTTTCTTTTAACTACTGTGGGTTTTTTTTAACCTCACGATTCGTTATATCTTCATTCATAAGCCAGTTCTAACGGGTTTTCTTTTTACGTTTCCCCATTAGAATCCTCTGACAGCTACAAAGAAGGCTACAAAGCTTGCCTGGACCGCGTGTCCGCTCTGCTGCCCAAAACCAGCATGGACCAAGGCGCCTGCCAGCGGGTCAACGACTTCATCCAGCAGTCCTCCTCGGCCACCATCACCCCGACCTGCCGTAACTGCTGCGCCCAGAGCTCCGTGGCGCTCCCCCAGATCCAACAGAAACTCATGAACCTCAAATCTAGCTTGGGGCCCCGGGCTGAGCTCCAGTCCCCCCCCCACCACCACCAGGCCAACCCCGGCGTGGCCCCCAACAGAGCCCCGCCGGCCCAACAAGCAGCCAACCCAGACATGTGGAGGCCCTGGTAGACTATAGAAGCAAGTTCGTCATTATTATCTAAGAGTTGTGAAAATGTATGATATGATTTGAGATGGCGCCACCTGTACATATGCACCCATATTCATTGTATCTTGTATTTGATGGAAAGGCACATTTAATCGTGAAATCCTAGTTGAGTATCGTATACTTACGCTTTGCGCACGAGTCTGTTGTCCGGCATGTTGACACGTTTAGACAGTCGTAATGTTTCGAAATCTGCATGTATTTGTCATAATTTGTTCCGTATTTAGTCTTCCTTGATGACTAAAGTGAATGAGGGCCATGGAAAACGCCCTGTAAGACCCCAGGGGTCATCCTATGTATTGATTTGCATGATGGGATTGATAGCTCATTGACAATGAGCTGGTCCCTGCGAATTATTGGTAAACATATTAATTGTTATAATTAAGTATCTCAATTGAGATGTGTTTATCTTTGCGATGTATTGCAAACATTGTACATATATTATTGCCGTCTGTGATGAGTGTGTTTTTGCGAGTTATTGCAAAAATCGTTTTTTGGTGTTATTAAGTATCTCTTTTGAGATTAGTGTCTTTTGCGATTTATTGCAAACGCATGTATATATTTTATATTGCTATTACATCTTGTTTGAGATGAGTGTCTTTTGCGATTTATTGCAAACCCTATATATTATATTGTTATTAAGTCGCGTTTGAGATGAGTGTGTGTTTTGCGATTTATTGCAAATCCTGTATATATATATTATATTGTTATTATATCTCGTTTGAGATGAGTGTGTTTTGCGATTTATTGCAAACCCTATGTATTATATTGTTATTATATCTCGTTTGAGATGAGTGTGTTTTGCGATTTATTGCAAACCCTGTATATATATTATATTGTTATTTTATCTCGTTTGAGATGAGTTTTGCAATTGCAAACCCTGTGTAGGCCTATATGGTAATAGATAGTATCTCATCTTCTGAGAAGTGTGTTTTTGCGATTTATTGCAAACCCTCTAGGCACAGAGTTAAATGTCTCTGTTGAGATGTGTGCTTGTCTTTGCGATATATTGCAAAACGTTGGATATATTTTTACTGTATATTTTTACTTACTTCAATAAAACGCCTTTGTAGTAAATCCTTGCTGTTCGTTCTGTGATTGGCTTGTTCATTCATTCATCACCAACATAAGGGTTTGGGTCGGACATACACTATAACCTTATATGGACATGTTTAGTGAGGGAAAAAAATATTGGGTGACGCAACTATAGTGCCCTTTAAACCGTTACTTGGACCATGGATCGGACCAGCAGGTGCCTGCATCGCGTTGACAGAAACCCGGTCTCTGCTGACATCTACTGGCCAAGCACGGCATCGACGCATTTAAACAAGAAGGGAAATCCCCCAGCAGCGCTCCTCCTCCTCCTGATCCTCGTGGCAAATGTGTTGGAATTAAAAATATGAGTAAAACAAATATTTGTTGTCTGACACAGAAGCCTACTTACACGATGAACTGATGTACTACTCACAATAATCAACTGGTATAGTCTTTTAATTGTATTTTCCGATACATTTAACAAAAAATAACCCCTACAACTTCGCCACGGACCACTAGGGGCCCGCGGAGCCTCGGTTGAGGAACACATGCGCTATGGGACGTGAGTGAGGTCCCCGCTGTGGTGTAGGCTACCGGTAGTGTACGTGCTGTGTCGAGACCAGGAAATACAAAAAAAAACACCAATGACGCAAATGCGAGTAGACCGGGCCGACCATTTTTAATTCATCATTATTTCCAACGTCCATCCACCTTACGAATAGCAGTCGTGCCATTAGAAGGCTGTGGTACCATAGGCTTACACCCTGAATACTCCACCATCCAAATCCAAGCCAGCAGAAGACATCAGATCGCCACGATGTCTGCATACAAATTCCCCGACACAGTGTCTTCCCTTCAGCTATGCAGGTAGGCTGTTTACGCATATTATGTATGCACCTAGCCCATCCAACCGGGTTGTTTTAACACGCGAACAGCCGAGAACAACGCGATCACCCCCCTCACGACCGGTTTATGTCGATCCGATAATCCGCGCGTCGTGGGTCTTGCTGTGTCCTACTGCAGCCATCTGTGTCTTTCTAGCTCTATCTCGATCTTTATCATGTAAACATCTGTTTTTTGTGTGGCAGGGCAATTGTGTATAACTCCGCTAATGGCGGATGTAGGATCCATTCATTCATTGGATTCGTTCATTCGTAACACGGATGTCGCCACATGTCGTGTCATTATGTGATGATGCTCTCAACACAACGACGCGTACTTAGGATATAGACTACTACCAAGGTCCCACCAAGGCCAGGATGTACTCTATACGTCACACTTTCATACATAGATGTATTATGATAAGTACAAGGCTGCGTGTTAATAGGCCCACTTTAAATTATTACATCGACTGGAATAATCCGATGGCAGGCCGATTATAACTATTCCATACAGGTGATATCTATCAGTGAACACAGGGTTTATGATGCATTTCACTTTGTCAGAGTTCTTGGTGGGAATTGAAACCGCAGTGGCACTCTGCCGGGGGGAGGAGCTATCCATGTCTACGTCACAGGGTCAGAAACAGAGCGTTTCTGTGTGGTAGCCTTAATGATCTATTATTCAACAAGGTTTTGGATAACATTACGTACAAAATCAACTGTTCTAAAGGGTGGAAGACAATGCTAAGGGCTCAAAACAAAAGGGCAGAGTGCAAAATATATTGAACTAAAATATCCACCTCCAGTAAACCAACCTGAACAACAAGTGTAAGCCAGGCCTTTGTCTTTGGTGGCTGCAGTGTTGCGAGCTGTAGTAGGCACGGCCAAGTCTGTGACTGAGACGTGAGGAAAGGCTTAATAATACATTGCATTAATGTGGCGCTTTTCAGGACACCTAAAGTGCACTGTGTGTGTGAGTGTGTGTGTGTGTGTGGGGATGCACGGCAGCCAGTGTGTGCCAGAATGCTCAACTCGGCACACACTGGCTATCACGGTGGAGACGTGAGGGATTATGCAATCCAATTAGAGACCAGGGGATGATTGGGTAGGAATTTGGCCAGGACATCAGGGTTATTGAGTGACTTGGGAGCTATCAGGGACCACAGAGTGTCAGACCTCAATTAAACATGTCTACTGTCAATTAAACATGTCTACTGTCAGTTTAACATGTCTACTGTCAGTTAAACATGTCTACTGTCAGTTAAACATGTATACTGTCAGTTAAACATGTCTACTGTCAGTTAAACATGTATACTGTCAGTTTAACATGGCTACTGTCTTTCGGCTGAGATTGATGATTCTTAGAACCATCCATTAGCGCTGATTGGTCGGGATACTGAGAGCGAGGGAGACAAAGGGGGTCCCTACGTTTTATAGTCGTTTTCCCGCCCAAACATGGCAGGCTGCGATGGATGATCTGCAGCAGAGGTCTTCAACAGGGGGTCCGCGGAGGTACTGCAGGGGGGTCGCGACATTTTTGGTTGATTAGACAATTTTTTATATATATTTTTTTTTCTCCACAAATTTAAATGTCTTTCAGTAGACATCAACATGAATCCAACATATTGAAGCGAACGGATAAATGGAGGCAGAAGACGTTATCTTTCAGTCAGCAATGCACACATTCAGCGACACACAGCAGCTCTCTCAAGCTGGGCACCTGTCCCTCCCTCCTGTACACAAAGACCCGCCCCTATCGCTGCTGTGCCAATCACGAGGCCGCATGTTACACGCTGGCGCTGTCAGGTTCCCCGTGATTGGCCGAGAGCCTGTTCAGTCCCCAGCTGACTAAGATCCCAGACACAAGGACGCACGCTGCAATATTATTGAAAAGAAAACGAACGAAAAAACGAATCTACGAAGCCATCAAAGCTGCAGCGTCACTTGGAGACAACCCACAGCCACTTAAAAGACAAACCTGTTGAATACTTCCAAACTAGAGTCAAATCCCTCCAAGGTCAACAGACATTGATGCTTTGAAATGCTCTTATCAAGTTGCTCTTCGGGATTGCCCAGAAGAAACAGCCATACACACTTGGAGAGGATTTAATATTGCCTTCAGCGACTGACATGTGTAAAACAATGTATGGGAATGATATTGACATTAATAAACTGAAAACTATTCCAGTGTCGGACACAACCATTGCTCGCCGTACTGAGGAGATGGCATCTGATGTGAGGGTGCAACTGATAGAGAAGCTGAGGTCGGCAGATGCATTTGCATTACAATTGGATGAATCAACAGATGTGTCAAAGGACGCCCAGCTTCTGGCGTTTGTGCGCTTTGTCGATCAAAAGGAAATGCAGGAGGAATTTTTGTTTTGTAAGCGGCTTCCTGAACGCACAATTAGTTCTGAAATCTTCAAAGTGATTGATGTTTTTTTCAGAGAAAATTACATTCCATGGGCAAAATGTATCGCGCTATGCACCGACGGTGCAAGAGCCATGGCTGGTTTAAAAAGTGGACTAATCGCGCCTGTAAGGGATGTGGCTCCGCAAGTGATTTGGACGCACTGCATGCTACACAGGGAGTCACTTGTTGCCAAAGACATGAGCGCTGAATTGTCAGATGTCATGGACTCGGTCAAGATAGTCAAGAAGAGTGCTTTGCAAACGCGTCTCTTCTCTAATCTCTGTGCTGCTGAGGGAGAAGAACACACTGCGCTACTGTACCATTCTGAGCTTCGATGGCTTTCACGTGGAACAGTGTTGTCACGTGTGTTGGAATTACGCACTATTCGGGAGTTTTTACTTCTCCAAAAGCGCACAGAGCTGGCTGCATTTTTCAGTGACAATGTCTGGGTCACCAAACTTGCATATCTTGCTGACATTTTGGCTGAGCTGAACAAACTTAACAGTTCTATGCAAGGTCGCAATACACATGCCATTCAGCCGTATGACAGAATGGAAGGCTTTCTAAAATCAAATCAGAAGATGGAGGGAGCGCGTCGGGGAGGCAATATTTTCCATGTTTCCATGTTTCCATCAGTGGATGAGCTGGGAGATTCTGCTGTGCTCTCGCCTCTCTCTCGCGCAATTCTTGCTCACTTGGCGGCGCTCGAGGGACAATTTAGGAACTATTTTTCTGAGGCTGACTCCTGGCGCAGGGACAACACATGGATACAGTTTCCATTCAGAGACAACGCAGCAGGCGGCACACGCCTGACAGTGACAGAGGAGGATCAGCTCATCGAACTATCCACTGACAGTACGTTCAGAAACATATATGAAACTAAACCACTCACCCAGTTCTGGATCTCTTGCCAGAAAGACTTTCCGCAATTGGCAGCAAAAGCTATGATGAGACTTTTGTCCTTTACAACAACATATCTTTGCGAAAGTGGATTTTCCTCACTCACCTACCTGAAAAACAAATACAGGTCAAGACTGCAGCCTGAGGACAGCCTGATATGACCCTCTACCTGACAACCTCCATCCGTCCAAGGTTAGATAAGTTGTGTGCTACTCATCAGGGTCAGACATCTCACTAATGTGGGAGTGTGTGTGCCATCCACAGATGGCTTGAGGATTCACCGTCCCTTCTACATGTATGTTTAAAATAAAAACATGAATCTGTGAATTATTTTAATAGCTCAGTGTTGTATGCAAGATGTATGTTTATAAATGGCAGTGGCACGGCCACCCTGTACCTTGCACATGTTTAAAATAAAAACATGAATATATGAACCTGTGTATTATTTGAATGCACAATAACAGGGTAGCTATGTTTATACATGGCACAAGGCCCAGTTTAATATAAAACACAATTTTATACAATATATATAGTAGGGGGTCCCTGCTCCATCTCTCCATCAGCTCCATCAGGGAATAGAGAGTTCAGGGTTTCCTGTATTACAGTTTTTCCTCAATTGTTTGGAACTTTTGACACAATGACCACAACCTGTAACTCATGTGCCAACTCCCTAAACCAATTCTGCTGAACTATAAACACATTTCCTGCTTTAGACCCAGATTTCAATTCTAAACCACACTTTCTTCAAAACACTACACACAATCCTCTCTATTTTGCACACTTCATCAATGCCAAATCTCCTTGTGTTTAGACAGAACACACTGCCATTCAAATGGCAACACTTTCATTTCCAAGGCTGTTGTGCAATTTGCAATCAAAGCTTTAGCAATATAAGGGCCACAGGTGAGCTCCTGGTTTGGAGAACAACGGATGGCAACATTGAAGTCAGAGGTGATCAGAGAGGCAGAGGAGTGAGAGTAAGAGGAGAATGAGGAAAAGGAAGAGGAGGACGAGGAAGAGCAAGTAGGAGAGCCATATCGATGAGGGCCTGTGGCCAGACAGGGACCGAAGACAGGATGCAGCCTAGTTTGTTTGTCCTTTTTTATTTTAAATGTTTCTTTCTTTGTTTCTTGACTGTACTATTGTGTGTTCTGTGCAAATCATTTACACATCCAGTTGTGTTTGCTGTGATGTATAGGCTACAGCACTTTTGGAAAAAATAAATATTTTTGTTGTTACTGTATATTTGTGTGTTGTTTTATATTTGAGTAAAAACATTATACAGTTATATTTTACAACAGGAGTAAGCGTACAGTAACACTGAACATGAAAAGGCATAATGCTCCCGATAAGGCCTTCATACTGGTGTTTTCCCATTCATAGTAGTGTTTTCCATTCAGCACATCAGTGTTCAATTGGTTGTTAGAAATGTCTCGTCATATGATGGTCTGTGTGTCATTTGAACACAAAATACCATTTTGAGACATTGTTTTGAAGGCAAAGTAGCATTTTGCAGGAGATATGTAGGGTTTTGCATTTTGTGTGTGTGGTTTTTGGATTTGTGTTTAGAGTTTTGAGAAAATGAGGTATGCTTTCAAAAAATGTGTGTCAGCAATTGATAAAAACTGTAATAAATCTTACATAGACAGACGACAATGTTTGCCTTCTACTATCAGGGCAATGGCCTGGCTAGGTCTGCCGGTGTTGTAGACATAGTCATGCCTCTCACCTGGTGACATAGACTCCTGCTCCATCAGTCCTTCATTCATTGCTTCAACATGCTCATTATTGGGACCAGGAGCATTCCATCTCTTCCTACCAGATGGGCTTTTAGGAGGTTATTTAAATCCTCAAATCTTTTCCAAGACTATTCGCCTCACAGGTAATTGTGTTTGTTGTTGTTGTTTCGTTTGTTTAAGGGTCTTTCATGGTGGATTGGTTATCTTATTGTATGAAATGCTGTAAAATACGACAGATTAAAATATCTATTTGAAGATAATAATAATTATAATAATAATAATAATATAGTAGACTATATTTTATGGAGGTTAAAATGGTTACAACGTTTTTAGTACCAGGTATATTGGGTATGTACAGTTGAGTGTGTAGTGCTGTAGCGTAATGGATGCTCGCGTGCCATATGTTGCTTCTTTGGTATTCTATGTGGTTGCTAGAATGTTCTTGTTTTGGGTGGTTTCTAGGGTGTTCTGGGTGATTGGTAGGGTATGCTGGGTCGTTGCTATAGTGTTCTAGTTGGTTGCTGGGCTGTTCTAGGTGGTTGCTAGGCTGTTCTATGTGGTTGCTATGGTGTTCTAGTTGGTTGCTATGGTTATCTAGGTGGTTGATAGGGCGTTCTTGGTTTGAAAATCAAATGATTTAAAAAGTATAGATGTTTTGAGTCATCGTATAGAAGTTTGGATAGGAAGGTAGTAATTGGCCTAAATAATAAGTCATCATAGTAATAATAATCATACCACAGTACATACAGTGCTACACACAGTATGTTTGACATCTAACCACAACATACAGTGTGACAAAAAATAGAATTGACTTAAAATAGTCTTTTAATTGGTAAATAGTCCTACTGTTGTGAGATTTGTAATAATCTTGTAATATATACATTTGCTGGACTTTGAAAATTACTTTTTTTTTTACATGGTTAAATGTGACTCACATGTGAGGAAACATTCCATTCCCCGAGCAAAAACCTGTTGGTTGAGCTGAAGAACCAGTTGTGGCAGTGGTGAACGCAATGATTTCAATAAATATATATATATAAATGGTAAATGGATTGCATTTATATAGCGCTTTTATCCAAAGTGCTTTACAGTTGCCTCACAGTGAACCATTCATACACCGACGGCGGTGCCAACCATGCAAGGTAACAACCAACACATCAGGAGCAGGTAGGGTTAGGTGTCTTGCTCAGCAACCTTCCAGTTGGCAGACAACCACTCTACCTCCTGAGCTACTGCCAGGACTATACAGTATATACTATATACTATATACTATATACTATATACAGTACAGAAAGACAAATGTCACAGCAAATGAAACAAAATGTGGTTGCCCTTTAAATCATATTAGCTTAGATTACTGTTTAATTCATAAAAGCGCAAACACTAAATGTTTCGAGTGTAGGCTGCCTAACACAGACACTTCCTGCCGTGCAGGTCCTACCCGAGCAACTGGTAACTGTGCTTGTCATTGTCATGGAGACGGCGCGGTGATGACAGACGTTGTCTTGTTCCCTGGCGGGTGAACAAGGGCCGGGGAGGCGCCAGAGGAGGAGTCAACATCTCGACATGCTGTTGATGTCGTGAACAATATGCATCAGCCTGAAATCTCGTGAATGTGGATGTTGGCTTGTGACACTCAGACACACAACCAGGGGAGACGGCCAGCCGAGAGAGTCGCATACGGGACTGGAGAGAGAGAGACAGATACAGAGAGAGAGAGGCCGAGAGAGATAGGAGATGAATTGCTTTATGCCGCGGGGTACCAGGCGGAAGCTGGAGTTGAGCAGACTGCATTATGAACGGCAGCAGCTTCTCATCAGCAAGCTGAGCAGGGAGATGCGTCAGACACAGGAGAGCGACAGCCAGCAGGGAGTCAGACATCAGCTCAGCAGGTAGCCTACACACACACACACACACACACACACACACACACACACACACACACACACACACACACACACACACACACACACACACACACACACACACACACACACACACACACACACGCACACATGCACACACAGACAGACACGCGTGCACACAATAGCACATGAAAAGTTGTCCTTCGTGACCCAAAGTTTGGGAAGGGAGGGGGGGATGAGGCAGGGGCGGGGGGGAGAGGAGGGAGTGGGATCCACAGGTCATGCTCTGTTGTGTTTTATGGTTTGCCTCTGATGTTTGAAATGCTTTTGCTGGTAGCATTTGAATGATTTCTTGAGTGGTCATCCATTTTATTTTGCTTTTGATTTAATGATGATCGGACAGTGTGCCTCCACTGAGTGAGAGAGTGTATTGGTACCTGTCTCTTGTCTTCATTGATTCATTGTGTTTTTCCAGCAGCCATGTTTACTTAGCACACCCCGCCCCCCCCAATAAAACCATGGTCAGTTGACTCCTTGCGAGAGCAAACTTGGCACACAACGCAAGGCTAACAATTTGCTATCTCTCTTCGTTTTCGTATGTTAGCGCTGAAGCGTATGATGGCGGGTGAGCTACTCATATATTACAGACTGTCTGTCTATGATATAGATACATGCTATGTATCTTGGCTGTGTAAATGCTAACTCTAATAATAACCAAACACTCAATCCGCAACTCGCCATGGATCTTCGCTGTATGTGACGCTAACGGATCTGCTTCTGTTTGTGTTTTAAAACAAATAGCACCCTCCAGAAGTCGTACGGTACACAGTATTCAATAACGGTGTGTTGTGTTGTTCTGTGCTACTCTACGCTGTGCTACTCTACAGGCTCATGCGGCCGGACGATGCTAACATCTTCGGCAGCGTGCACGGCGGCACCATCCTGAGGATGATCGAGGAGGCCGGGGGCATCATCAGCACACGCCACTGCAACATGCAGGAGGGGGTGAGGACCAACAGACATTTACATTACATTTACATTGACATTTTATCCAAAGTGACTTACAAAGAGTACATTTGTTGAAGGAGACAGCAATATATCACTGTGGTTCATTAAGATAAGAATAGAGATAAGAACTGTTTTCCAGCATTCATTCATTGCCAAGTTGCCCGCATAAATGGCTGGAATAAGAGCAGATGTGCGATTCTGACACACCTTGGTGTCAGCTTACCTGAACATTGGCATTTGTTTCGAGTATATTTAGCGTGTAGTTGTAGTAGTATTAGTGGTGGTGGTGGTAGTTTATCTTCTATTTATCAATCTACCTGTCCGTCTGTCTATCTGCGGCGCCAGGTGTGTCGTGTCTGATCCTAACTTCTGCTACACCCACGCTCACCTCTCACCTACTTCAGCCCGATACCATCATCATCAAAATATGTTCGTCATACTTTCTTTTTAATAGTCCTCAGCCATTTTTAAACAACCAATTTCCTTCATCCATGTTTTCATGTGGATCAGCCCGAAGAAGATAAACATATCGTTTTAATCGTTGTTTGATTTAAAATACTAACAAGATGGAAAACGATGCACCTTGGATTACAGTCGTTTTTGATAAGAACATATCAAATTCTTCGTTGCCATAATCAAAACCAATGAGACGACAGAAAGAAGGTGGGCTTGCAGCCGTGGGTGGAGTGATCTTGGAGCTAACCTACCATATAGCAGGTTAGCTGCAGGTTAGGGTCACAGCATGAGTCGCCACGGTAACGGAACAGAGATCAGTCTAAGCTTAGTATCTGTATTCCGGCATTTCCCAAATTCTCACTTAACAGGATTTCCGGGTTAACCTAGAAGCTTGGCATGTGAAACCCAAATTCCCTCATCACTTCCCCCTGGCCCCCCCCACCCCCCCGCAGGACAGGTGCGTGGCGGTGCTGGGCCGCGTGGAGAAGACGGAGTTCATGTCACCCATGTTCATCGGAGAGGTGGCCCACGTGTGCTCGGAGATCACCTACACGTCCCATCACTCCGTGGAGGTGCAGGTCCACGTCATGGCCGAGAACGTCCTCACAGGTAGATGGAGACGCCCCAGCTGTAAAGTCACAACCGTCGTATATTTATCGGGTCATATAATCATGTCCATATAAGGCCATCAGGGCAAGGTGTTGCCATCTGTGGTAAGAACCACAGGCCTGGGGCGGCAGTAGCTCAGGAGGTAAGAGTGGTTGTCTGGCAACAGGAAGGTTGCTGGTTCGATCCCTGAGCTCCCCCGCCTAGCTAAGTGTCGAGGTGTCCCTGAGCAAGACACCACCTAACCCTAACTGCTCCTGATGTGTTGGTTGTTACCTTGCATGGTTGACACCACCTAACCCTAACTGCTCCTGACGTGTTGGTTGTTACCTTGCATGGTTGACACCGCCGTCGGTGTATGAATGGGTGAATGTCAGGCAGCTGTAAAGCCCTTTGGATAATAGGATACCTGTGCCCATATATAGGCATGTTACGAAGTCCAGGAGGAGTGAATTGACGACAGGTAGCTTCCATATATAAAGCAGACAATACTGTGTGTTTTTACAGATAACAGTCAGGCCTATGTATCATTTCTGACCTTGCATAACCACAGCAATGTGATTGTGGACATCTTGGATTGTGTACGTGCAAAGTCAACTCATTGACATGGTGTTTCCGAAAGGTGTTATGTTTTCGTGTCTTGGCGGCCGGTTCACCTTTACCCCACTTCTCGTCTGCATGATGCCAGTGTAGATGAGATCAAACTGTGACATACCAGGTGACATGGGCCGCACATACCTCCGCACACACAGACAGACACACACACACACACACACACACATTTCACATAGCTGATGTTCTTGCATTCAACAACACACAGGGCATTCAAGTTTCAAGTTTCAAGTATTTTATTGTCACTTCACAGTTTACACAAGTATAAGCAGTGAGTGAAAAACTTATGTGCAAAACGCCCGACAGCCGACCGCAGTTATAAAAGAATACAAATAAAAATAGAAATAGAATAGAAAACTATATTAACAACTTACAAAAAAAATAAACAAAAGAAAACTGTATAAGATAAATAAAGTATACAAAAAATATTACGGGGAGAAATACAAATATAAATCAATGTAATAAAATATACATTGTTATATTTTGACATTCACAGAATATCACAGAATACTTCCTCAGACAGTCAACACTAGCAGTAACACTAGCACCAGCACTAGCAGTAACACTAGCACCAGCACTAGCAGTAACACTAGCACTAACACTAGCACTAGCACTAGCAGTAACACTAGCACCAGCACTAGCAGTAACACTAGCACTAGCACTAGCAGTAACACTAGCACTAGCACTAACAGTAACACTAGCACTAACACTAGCACTAGCACTAGCAGTAACACTAGCACCAGCACTAGCAGTAACACTAAGCAACATATGCACTAGCAGTAACAACTAGCCACTACACTAGCAACTAGCCACTAGCAGTAACACTAGCACTAGCACTAGCAGTAACACTAGCACCAGCAGTAACACTAGCACTAGCAGTAGCACTAGCACTAGCAGTAGCACCGGCACCAACACTTAGCACTACTACCAGCACTTGCACCAGCAGTAACACTAGCACTTAGCACCAGGACTAGCACTAAGCAGCAGCACTAGCAGTAACACTAGCACTAGCACTAGCAGTAACACTAGCACTAGCACTAGCAGTAACACTTAGCACTAGCACACCAGAACTAGCACTAGCACTAGCACTAGCAGTAACACTTAGCACTAGCACTTGTTCAGCAGCCTGATGGCCTGACTGTGGAAGCTGTCTCTGAGTCTGCTCGTCACTTGATACTGCGGTATCGCCTGCCTGACAGTAGAAGTGTGTACAGTTCGTGGCTGGGGTGGTTATTGTCTTTAATAATCCGTTTGGCCTTGGCCAACTTGATGATGACGTTGGAGCTGTGCATAGCCATACAGTCGTGGGTGTACAGGGAGTAGAAGAGAGGGCTCAACACGCATCCCTGAGGGGCTCCCGTGTTGAGGGTCAGTGGCTCTGAGGTGGTGCTGCCCATCCTCACCACCTGGCGGCGGCCCGACAGGAAGTCCAGTATCCAGCTGCAGGGCTCCAAGGCCCCTGACTAGCAGCCAACCTTTTATCACTGTCCGTTCCCATGGACAGATCCCACAACTGTGTTCATGTTATTGTCTCATGACCTCCCAGTTCCTTATGTTTTGCCTTTTGTGTGTACTGCTTATAGAACTACACAATGCTATGGATCCTCATAATAGGTTGTTTGCAGACGGAGGGCAGGATGTGAAATTGAGAAGTTTCAAGCTGCAGTACTACATTACTCACGTAAACAATGTGAAACCCAAAAAATATACAATATAATAATACGAAAATATATTGGAATCGATCCGTATTGTTTAAAGAATCATGGTTAATCACACAATATTAATAATGTACCTGCTGTCGAGACATAGTAAATGACTTTGTACTGCATCATATTACATTATGGAGGCATATCACTTTAATGTGTGTGGCTGGGTTCACAAATTGGGAACGGAAAAACTCTAAAGGACAACTTTTATCTAGTTTTCTCCAAGGTGAGTGTACACTTGCTTCCAAGTCACTATTCTTAGGAATGAGTTGGACCAATGTTAAACCAGACAAAAAACACATTTACTCACCTTGCTACATAGCATCGTGTCATTAACTCATTAGGCTTGAACACATCATCATCCTCCAACCGACATATCTCATGCCGTCCATTTCATGTTTGCTCCTCTGGTGTGACGTCATCTGCAAACAACCCATATTATTTATATTTTTATCTTCCAAAACCTTTATTATTCCTTGACTAACCAACTGTTGGGAGTTGTGGATGTATTAATCTTGTGGGCCAGTAACTTTCCACTCTGCCGTTTGGCCTACGTGACTAGTTAGCGTTTGGCCTACGTGACTAGTTAGCCGTTTGGCCTACGTGACTAGTTAGCCGTTTGGCCTATGTGACTAGTTAGCCGTTTGGCCTACGTGACTAGTTAGCCGTTTGGCCTACGTGACTAGTTAGCCGTTTGGCCTACGTGACTAGTTAGCCGTTTGGCCTACGTGACTAGTTAGCCGTTTGGCCTACGTGACTAGTTAGCCGTTTGGCCTACGTGACTAGTTAGCCGTTTGGCCTACGTGACTAGTTAGCCGTTTGGCCTACGTGACTAGTTAGCCGTTTGGCCTACGTGACTAGTTAGCCGTTTGGCCTACGTGACTAGTTAGCCGTTTGGCCTACGTGACTAGTTAGCCGTTTGGCCTACGTGACTAGTTAGCCGTTTGGCCTACGTGACTAGTTAGCCGTTTGGCCTACGTGACTAGTTAGCCGTTTGGCCTACGTGACTAGTTAGCCGTTTGGCCTACGTGACTAGTTAGCCGTTTGGCCTACGTGACTAGTTAGCCGTTTGGCCTACGTGACTAGTTAGCCGTTTGGCCTACGTGACTAGTTAGCCGTTTGGCCTACGTGACTAGTTAGCCGTTTGGCCTACGTGACTAGTTAGCCGTTTGGCCTACGTGACTAGTTAGCCGTTTGGCCTACGTGACTAGTTAGCCGTTTGGCCTACGTGACTAGTTAGCCGTTTGGCCTACGTGACTAGTTAGCCGTTTGGCCTACGTGACTAGTTAGCTGTTTGGCCTACGTGACTAGTTAGCTGTTTGGCCTACGTGACTAGTTAGCTTCAATCTCATCTGTTGGCCCTGGGAGGCCTCTGAGATGCACTCGCTGGTGTTGTTGTCGTTGAGTGTTGTCGTCGAACGTGTTTCCTCTTTTGTCTGGATTGGCTGTCTGGAAGGTGGGAACGGGAGCGTCTCAACGTGAGACCTTGCTGTCCCTGCTTCCTGGGCTGGCGGTCTGGGGGATAGGGACGGGTGCATCTCCATGTGGGTCACGTGAGGCCGTGGTATCCCTGCTTCACAAGTTAACTGTCTGTCTGTCTGTTACATATCCAAGTGGGGCCTGGTGTCCTGGCCTCTCTGGATTAGCTGTCTGGGGGGTGGGGACGGAAGGGTCTCCATATAAAGCCTTGTTGCCCCTGCTCCCTGGATGGCCGTCTGAGAGGTGGGGGTGCGGGAGCGTCTCCACTTCTGCTTCCCAAAATGATTTGTTATGTCTACATGTAAATGATCCTCTGTTCTTCCCATCCCAAAATATATATGCTCTATGTATCTGAATAAACTTTGAATCAACAGTCCAACTATGTACAGTATCTTATCTGTAAGGTTACTTTTCTCTAACAGTGGTCCCTTATTCACTGGCTCCAAGAGGGGGTTAATGGGGTCGATGGGTTAAACTTGTATTCACCACTAGATGGCAGCGTAGGACCCGGAAAGCGGAGGCAGTGTTTGAAAGGTTTTTGGTTTTTTTGCCCCTTCCCACCTCCCACCCCCCCCGCCCCCCCCCCTCCGCACCCACCCCCCAACACACTCTTCCCCCCCACCCCCACCCTACCCCCACCCCCTAATGAGTCACTGTTTGACAAGCTTTGACTGGAGCACAACAACTAGAAGCACTGTTGGGTTTAATCACCGTGGCCGATGTCACGCAGAGGTTAATTGTCGTTGGTTACCGGGGCTGATTGTCTTTGGCTCCCTCAATGTGCACGTACACGTACCGCCGTGCACGTGCACGTCCCCATAGAGCGCAATTAGCTGACTCAGAGTTAGCGTCCTCGGAGTCCTCGGAGCCAACGGAAAGGAACGGAACATTGGCACATCTCACACATTATTGATAGTGTGTGCACTTTCACACAGACACACACACACACATCGACACACACCCTATGTTCTGACCCATGAGGCAATACAGACAAACCCGAGACCACACTACCACCAACCATCGACCTAGGCACACACCGTCTATGCTTACTGCACAACAATGACACACAGCCAACATCACAACCATCAATACTTATATCAGCACACTGAAGAGGCAGCAGTGAGGAGAGGAGAGAGGGAGAGTGAGGAAAGAACACAAGCGGGAAATCGCTCCAATCTGAGACGAGGCAGAGCTGTTATCTCCATTTGGGACAATTTTTCCACACAGCCTTAGTTACTGGTTGCCTGGTTTGAGGTGGTCTGGGTTCCTGCAGTGACCTAGGTCCTATGCACATAAGTCGATTAGAAATTGGCTATCTTTCTCTCTCGCGGCGGGCTGGTCTCTTCTCTAACAGCGATCAAATGGCAAACTCCTGGTGAACAATAATATTACATGACAAAAAGCACATCATATTCATTTTCCAAATATTCACATCAATAGAACCGACCATTAATAAAAAACAACAACAATAATTAAAAAAAACAAATACCAAATTAGAACAGCCTCAAAAAAGAAAATAAATAAATAAATAAAATGAAGAAAAAAAAAGGGAGAACAGAAGTGGTTAGTCAGGAAATAACATACATGCTGGGCTCCTAACATTTTACAATACTTCAATGATCTTTTATATAACGCTGTCTCATTCAAAAAAGCTCAAAATAGGTGGGAAGTCCGATATTTAGCGACATTTATGAATACAATATTTTCCCAAATATCTGTTATATAAATAACAGGTCCCCTCGAAAACGAGATGCTTCATCTCAAGGGGTTTCCTCTGAATAAAAATTGAAATTAAATTAAATTAACAGATGCGGAAGTGCATTCCTGTACTCTCGCGAGTGTACCTGTATTCCCTCCACGTGCACAACGAGTAAACGCAGCTTTGATTTCTCCCCAATCCGTCTCCGAATCTCTTTATTTTATACAAGTGCCAACGCTCGGTTACTTATTTATTATTATTATTTATTATTATTATTATTATTATTATTATTATTATTTTGTTGAGGATTACTATAATCTCGTCTGGCCTGGGAACGCCCCCCAGGGGAGGAACAAGGAGTGGTGGCTGGGGAGAAGGAAGCCTGGGGGCCCTGCTTAGCCGGCTGGCCCACCGGGGCGACCCGAGGGCCCCCGGATAGCGGACGAGAAAGGTGGTGAGATGGATGGATGGATATAACGAATAACGACAAGCATGATCAGGGGCCAGCTGAAGAGGTATAATAATAATATACATTAATAGTAATATTATTAATTGGCAATACATTATAATGATATAGATGCCTGGACCCAGATGTGAGTGGGATCGTGGAATATATGGGCAGATTCAAACACGGCCGCCACACCTGTCTGGAGTTTGAGCTCCTCTTTGAGTCTCTCACAGAGGTCACGGCATATGCAGAGGACAAGAGGCTGCCTCTGATGCAGATCAGGGACATCCTGAAACAGGTGTGGTTGGACTTACATTTTGCATGATGTTTGATCAACATTGCTCTGGAAACAAAACAGACATTGTTCTTTTTTCAGAACCAGTGTTTCATGAGTGCTTCTGATTGTGTAAAAAACGAAGGAAAATGATAATCTGGACAGAATTGGATGAATACAAATGTTAACATAGTCAACCTTAACAGTCATAAAATAATGATGTATGAATTTATTTTCAGATGGCCACAGCACTGGAAAACCTTGGCCACCTCAAGATCATTCATGCTGCCCTGATGCTTGAAAATATCATGATGTCAAGACAGGGTCAATTCAAACTAATGGACTTTTGCTCAGCCATGTATGAGTCCCAGGCTAAAACTGGAGTCATGCATCAGTCCATCTGGTACCGGTGAGTAACTGAAAGCAATCCTGACCTGGTTCTTATTGGTTACTGCTTACAATGGTTACTCCAATGTCCTGTCTTTCTTTTATTCCAGATCCCCAGAGATGATGCTGGGGCTCCCGTTCACACGAGCGATCGATATGTGGTCCCTGGGTTGCATAGCGGCAGAGTTATTAACCGGCTGTCCGATGTATCCGGGCAACAACGACCAGGAAATGGTACGTGGAACAGTATAGTTCAAAGTGCATTTACTAAAAACCTTTTACACTAAGACAAAGTTAAAATTACATGTCTGACATGGTAGGGATCATTCAAATTTATGTTTTAATCCCTGAAAAAAATAAACTATTGTAAAATATGATGGATTAAGGTATATAGTTGAATGCTAACTGGGAGGAGGCATTCTGTTGTGTTTCAGTGGCAATACATCCTCCAGAACCATGGTGTGCCTCCTGATACTATGCTGGACAATGGTAAAAATACCCGTTGGTGTTTCACCAAAGGATCTGGAGAGGCCTGGAGACTCAAGGTATCACTATACATGTCTGTCTGTCTGTCAGCCTGTCTTACTGGATTTATGGGTCAATATAACTGAACTAAAACAATATTTTTCAGTCGCCACAGGAGTTTTCCGAGAGGTGGGAAAAGGATCCCCTATCCGGCTGTGTGCCTAACAAAACGTTGGAGGCGGTTGTCCAAGTAGGTGTTGATCCATTCACGTTGTGGACTTACATGAAGCGTTGCCTTGTTGTGTGCCATCATCTTAATCATTTCACTTTTCACCCCAAGGCAGGGAATGTGCCAATTACCTCCAGCTTCCCAGACCTGTTGAAGAGGATGCTCGAACTGGATCCGGACAAGCGCATCACACCAAGCGAAATGTTGGAGCATCCCTTCATCAGCACCCCACACACCCATTGTGCGGACCAAGAGGGTGCAAGTGTGGACCACTCCAACAGCTGGTCCAGTGAGTCCAGTGTGGACCACTCCAACAGCTGGTCCAGTGTGGACCACCCCAACAGCTGCTCCAGTGTGGACCACCCCAACAGCTGCTCCAGTGAGGAAGAAGCAAAGCAGAGTACGGACCTTCTTCAGGGCGGTGTGGAAAACCTGCTGCTGCTGCCGCCCCGATGTCCTGGACTGATCTGGTGGTAAAGGGTAAAATATAAAGATAATTTACCTGTATTTTCTTATCTGCCTGAAACAGCCATGATGATATTTTGTTATAAATTTCATGTTTGCTTCACTGACTCTCTGTGTCTCTCTCTCTCTCTGTCTGTCTCTCTCTCTCTGTCTGTCTCTCTCTCTCTGTCTGTGTCTCTCTCTCTCTGTCTGTGTCTCTCTCTCTGTGTGTCTGTCTCTCTCTCTCTCTCTCTGTCTGTCTGTCTGTCTGTCTCTGTCTGTCTGTCTGTCCTCTCTCTCTCTGTCTGTCTCTCTCTCTCTGTCTGTGTCTCTCTCTCTCTGTTCTGTGTCTCTCTCTCTGTGTGTCTGTCTCTCTCTCTCTCTCTCTGTCTGTCTGTCTGTCTGTCTCTGTCTGTCTGTCTGTCTCTCTCTCTCTCTCTCGGTCTGTCTGTGTCTCTCTCTGTCTGTGTGTCTGTCTCTCTCTCTCTGTCTGTCTGTCTGTCTCTCTCTCTGTCTGTGTCTCTCTCTCTGTCTGTGTCTCTCTCTCTCTCTTTCTGTCTGTCTGTGTCTCTCTGTCTGTCTGTCTGTGTCTCTCTCTCTGTCTCTGTCTGTCTGTGTGTCTGTCTGTCTGTGTCTCTCTCTCTCTGTCTGTCTGTGTGTCTGTCTGTCTGTGTCTCTCTCTCTGTCTCTGTCTGTCTGTGTCTGTCTGTGTCTCTCTCTCTGTCTGTGTGTCTGTCTGTCTGTGTCTCTCTCTCTCTCTGTGTCTGTCTGTGTCTCTCTCTCTCTCTGTCTGTGTGTCTCTGTCTCTCTCTCTGTCTGTGTCTCTCTCTCTGTCTGTCTGTGTGTCTGTCTGTCTGTGTCTGTCTTTGCTGTGTCTCATTTCGTATTCGGTACTATTTAGTTTACTTTCATTAAAGGATATTTTAAGTTAACTTTGCTGCCAGCTCTTGGGTCCTTTCCCTTTTTTTTTTTCTTTCCCTTCACCGCTAACTGACAGCTGATTGAAGAGGTAGAGCATCATGGGATGCCGCTGGTTTCCTTGACAATGTAAGCGTTACATTAATTTATCAGTTTGTTGTGCTCCAAGAATTCAAAATCTCGCCATTATGTCTGTTACGACCCCCGTTTGGCCGACATTAGACATACCATGAAAATGTCGGACAATAATACAAATAATAAATAATAAGAGTGATAGTTTCAATTGCTATAGGCAGATTGACCCATTTCATACCAAACTATCTGAACCTGAGATAGTAAGGCCTTTTAAGCCAATATCTAATTCAACTATCAACTTTCTCATCAGCGTTTATCTGTGTGTTTGGCTCCATCCCACACTCGTCATCTCTCAAGACACAGCACGTGGCAGTATCGGGCGGCAGTAGCTCAGGAGGTATAAGAGCGGTTGTCTGGCAACTGGAAGGTTGCTGGTTCGATCCCCGGGCTCCTCCCCCTCCTAGCTAAGTGTGGAGGTGTCCCTGAGCAAGACACCACCTAACCCTAACTGCTCCTGACGTGTTGGTTGTTACCTTGCATGGTTTGGCACCCGTCGTCTAATGGGTGAATGTGACCTGACGTGTTGGTTGTTACCTTGCATGGTTGACACCACCTAACCCTAACTGCTCCTGACGTGTTGGTTGTTACCTTGCATGGTTGACACCACCTAACCCTAACTGCTCCTGACGTGTTGGTTGTTACCTTGCATGGTTGACACCGCCGTTGGTGTATGAATGGGTGAATGTCAGGCAGCTGTAAAGCCCTTTGGATAATAGGATACCTGTGCCCATATATAGGCATGTTACGAAGTCCAGGAGGAGTGAATTGACGACAGGTAGCTTCCATATATAAAGCAGACAATACTGTGTATTTTTACAGATAACAGTCAGGCCTATGTATCATTTCTGACCTTGCATAACCACAGCAATGTGATTGTGGACATCTTGGATTGTGTACGTGCAAAGTCAACTCATTGACATGGTGTTTCCGAAAGGTGTTATGTTTTCGTGTCTTGGCGGCCGGTTCACCTTTACCCCACTTCTCGTCTGCATGATGCCAGCGTAGATGAGATCAAACTGTGACATACCAGCTGACATGGGCCGCACATACCTCCGCACACACAGACAGACACACACACACACACACACACATTTCACATAGCTGATGTTCTTGCATTCAACAACACACAGGGCATTCAAGTTTCAAGTTTCAAGTATTTTATTGTCACTTCACAGTTTACACAAGAAATTGCCAGTGAGTATTATACGTCCCGACCCGCAGTTATAAAAGAATACAAATAGAAATAGAAATAGAATAGAAAACTATATTAAAAATTAAAAAAAAAATCTAAACAAAAGAAAACTGTATAAGATAAAATAAAGTATACAAAAAATATTAAGGGGAGCAATACAAATATAAATCAATGTAATAAAATATACATTGTTATATTTTGACATTCACAGAATGTCACAGAATACTTCCTCAGACAGTAACACTAGCACTAGCAGTAACACTAGCACCAGCACTAGCAGTAACACTAGCACCAGCACTAGCAGTAACACTAGCACTAGCACTAGCAGCTAGCACTAGCACTAGCAGTAACACTAGCACTAGCACTAGCAGTAACACTAGCACTAGCAGTAACACTAGCACTAGCACTAGCAGTAACACTAGCACTAGCACTAGCACTAGCAGTAACACTAGCAGTAACACTAGCACTAGCACTAGCAGTAACACTAGCACCAGCACTAGCAGTAACACTAGCACTAGCACTAGCAGTAACACTAGCACCAGCACTAGCAGTAACACTAGCACTAGCACTAGCAGTAACACTAGCACTAACACTAGCACTAGCACTAGCAGTAACACTAGCACTAGCACTAGCAGTAACACTAGCACTAGCAGTAACACTAGCACTAGCAGTAACACTAGCACTAGCAGTAACACTAGCACTAGCACTAGCAGTAACACTTAGCACTAGCAGTAACACTAGCACTAGCAGTAACACTAGCACTAGCAGTAGCACCTGGCACCAACACTTAGCACTACTACCAGCACTTGCACCAGGACTAGCACTAAGCAGTATCACTAGCAGTAACACTTAGCACTAGCACACCAGAGCTAGCACTAGCAGTAACACTTAGCACTAGCAGCTTGTTCAGCAGCCTGATGGCCTGACTGTGGAAGCTGTCTCTGAGTCTGCTCATCACTTGATACTGCGGTATCGCCTGCCTGACGGTAGAAGTGTAATGTGGTTTACCACCAGTTGTTTTGTAACTATTGCCAAAGTCCATTTTACACTAAAAGCCTATTGCCAATCAGTATATACCATGAGGGATTCACAAGAAAAAAATATAGATGCCCCAGTTAAGGCCAACACTTCTGCTGCCTGAGCTGACATCTGACCCCTCTCCCTTCTCCATCTCCCAACCCCACATCGGCTTCTCCTGTTCTTTCGTCCTCTTGTCACTCTATGATCCAGTGAGTCAGCGCTCACAGTGACTTGGCCAAGTAATCGTGACTGTGCCTGCCTTAGGTTGTCCCGGGGTTTCAAGGTGGGATCTTACCCGTCATAGGCTAACCAGCCTTCCATACTGGCTTGTTGCAGGATGCCGAATATGAGGTACAATCAATAAATCCCCACTGATGCTTATGTTCAGCCCATAGGATAAGTGGTGTAGGTTGCAGTTGTGGAGGAACAGGGATCGAGTCATCTGCCATATCGTTCAATCACGTGTGGCCGTGATGGAGACACAACAGGGAACTTAGCCTGTGTGTGTGTGAGGGTGGGTGGTTGGGGGTTGAGAAATGTCCATGTTAATATCATTGTCATGTTATCCGTTTATCTCAGGGTACTATTCCATCTGATGTGTTAGTGTCAGAGTAAACCTCAACTGGATTTCCATGAGGGGGGGGGTGAGTTGGCTGTTGGCGTTTGCAAGGTAAACCCATAACTTCCGAATGTCAATGGATCAAGTTGTTTCCACATTAGATCCCTTCCCAATAGAATAAGTGGAGAGCTTTCATAATCATGCTTGCTGGTCCTCTCATGTGCTCGGCACCTATTATATTGCAGATTGCCACCCGTACACTTAACGCGGGTCGGTTTGGGCATGGATGTGCCAAATCCAGGTGAGAACACTCTGCGGGATATACCGGCATAAAACTCTTACTGGAAATACCAATGGATCAGAATTGTTTTCCACAGATAGAATTAGAGTTCCTCGCTTTGAGGCCCAAATAGGCGACTATGTGGAGAGCGGGCACTATTTGATTCTCGATTAAATCTTTTGCAACATCAGTTCGTGTCATTTTTAGAATCTTGATGAAGTTCAAGAGGAAATACAGTTGAGCATGTTGGGTCCATCCAGCGTGAATATTATCAAAGACCACGGATGTGGTGTGTGGCCTTAGATAGGCATGTTGGTCTGCTGTGTGAGGTCTCCTTCGTGCCGATGTGCTTCTAATCGGGCTCGGCATACGAATACAAGTGTTGAAGCTGCTGACCCTCTTACTGAGCTTATTGAATTCTACCGTTCTTTAATTGGTGTTGGTATTGGTTGGTGCACATGTGCCTTGCTAACCACATCTCCTTGATAAATGCTCCTTCGCTTTTAAACTAGGCATCCCAGTATCGCAATGCACTCTTCCTTAGTGATCTCTGCTCTTGCCAACTCCTGTGTGGGGGCGCAGACAGGTTGCTCTTCATCTTGGCCATCGCATCTCTGCTGCCAGTGATCCCTGTTAGTCGCTTGATACTATTGTGCTCTCGGTCTTGCTCATCGATGGTCCCACCTGCCATAGGACAGATCTCCGGAACACGTCGTGTGTCATGTGTGTAGCTGTGTGTGTGTGTGTGTAGTGTGTGTTGTGTGTGTGTGTGTGTGTAGTGTGTGTGGTGTGTATGTGTATGGTGTGTGTGTGTGTATGGTGTGTGTGTATGGTGGTGGTGTGTGTGTGTGTTGTGTGTGTGTGTGTGTGTTGTGTGTGTGTGTGTGTGTGTGGTTGTTGTGTGTGTGTTGTGTGTGTGTGTGTGTTGGGTGTCTGCCCATCCTCACCACCTGGCGGCGGCCCGACAGGAAGTCCAGTATCCAGCTGCAGGGCTCCAAGGCCCCTGACTAGCAGCCAACCTTTTATCACTGTCCGTTCCCATGGACAGATCCCACAACTGTGTTCATGTTATTGTCTCATGACCTCCCAGTTCCTTATGTTTTGCCTTTTGTGTGTACTGCTTATAGAACTACACAATGCTATGGATCCTCATAATAGGTTGTTTGCAGACGGAGGGCAGGATGTGAAATTGAGAAGTTTCAAGCTGCAGTACTACATTACTCACGTAAACAAGAGAACGTGTGGTGTGTCAATGCCTCGCTACTATATGCAGCTATGGGGGACTGTGGTGTTGTCCCTGTGTATGTGGTTGAGGCAGGGAAGGTACACATGGATCCTCATAATAGGTTGTTTGCAGACGGAGGGCAGGATGTGAAATTGAGAAGTTTCAAGCTGCAGTACTACATTACTCACGTAAACAATGTGAAACCCAAAAAATATACAATATAATAATACGAAAATATATTGGAATCGATCCGTATTGTTTAAAGAATCATGGTTAATCACACAATATTAATAATGTACCTGCTGTCGAGACATAGTAAATGACTTTGTACTGCATCATATTACATTATGGAGGCATATCACTTTAATGTGTGTGGCTGGGTTCACAAATTGTCAAGGTGTGGTCGTTCGTGGCTGGGTCACAGGACCATTTACTAATCTCAGGGACGCAGAAAAAACTCTATCGAAGGACAACTTTTATCTCGCTTTATTATCGTGTCTACCAAGGTGTTAATGCTCTGCCTCCAACAACGGGTAACTATTGAGTTACAATTTGCTTCCTGGCAATCGTCAATGTCTGTACGTCATAGTCTTCTTTCTAGGAGATGAGTGGCGAGTGCGCAAATGGCATTGTCCTACACGACACGAAACCCCACATACGGACGATAACACATTTATTATACCGCTTTTTCTTCATCCACTTACTGATAGTGCATCGCTGTTTTACCACTTATTACACTTCATTAAGGCGTTGATATTAAGCATCCATTCAATTGAACACCAACCTTTCCATCACCGGACATATCTCATTTTGGCGCACGTTTTCTTCTATTTCATGTTGTGTATCTATTTTAAATGTAACATTCTAGTGTTATTAAATGTTTATTTGGTTATGTATGTGGAATACCCTATTATTTAATTATGTATGACTATTTGCGAGAATCATTTGCCACCAAACTCCTGTTCTCCATTATTCTGTTAGAATAAAAGAGGGCAATTGTTGGGAGTTGTGGATGTATTAATCTTGTGGGCCAGTAACTTTCCACTCTGCCGTTTGGCCTACGTGACTAGTTAGCTGTTTGGCCTACGTGACTAGTTAGCCGTTTGGCCTACGTGACTAGTTAGCCGTTTGGCCTACGTGACTAGTTAGCCGTTTGGCCTACGTGACTAGTTAGCCGTTTGGCCTACGTGACTAGTTAGCCGTTTGGCCTACGTGACTAGTTAGCCGTTTGGCCTACGTGACTAGTTAGCCGTTTGGCCTACGTGACTAGTTAGCCGTTTGGCCTACGTGACTAGTTAGCCGTTTGGCCTACGTGACTAGTTAGCCGTTTGGCCTACGTGACTAGTTAGCCGTTTGGCCTACGTGACTAGTTACGTGGGAATGTGTTTCCTCTTTTGTCTGGATTGGCTGTCTGGAAGGTGGGAACGGGAGCGTCTCAACGTGAGACCTTGCTGTCCCTGCTTCCTGGGCTGGCGGTCTGTGCTCTCCAAAGGAACTGTCTGCTGTGGTCTGGATTCAAGGGAACGCCCGGTGCACGTCAATACCACATCCCTCTGCTGGGGGTTCACGCTCGACTCAACGCGACACGTCGTTATAGTATCCATCTTGCACTCAGAGAGAGACGCTTGGAAATCCCTGGAACACTCAGCTATGATGAGCTGACTCCAAACAAGACGTTATAATAACTCGCTTCACAAAAGCGCAACTCCTCTGCGTCTCTGCTCCCTAGAGTGGTCTAAGTGCTGACATTATCAGTGCTATCAAGTTAAGTGCTCGCGTGCTAGTCTGTGTTGTCCACGTGGGGCCTGGTGTCCTGGCCTCTCTGGATTGGCTGTCTGGGGGGTGGGGACGGAAGGGTCTCCATGTAAGGCCTTGTTGTCCCTGCTCCCTGGATGGCCGTCTGAGAGGGGGAGGGGGTGCGTCTCCACGTCTGCTTCCCAAGATGATTTGTTGTGTCTACATGTAAATGCTCCTCTGTTCTTCCCATCCCAAAATGTATATATGCTCTATGTATCTGAATAAACTTTGAATCAACAGTCCAACTATGTACAGTATCTTATCTGTAAGGTTACTTTTCTCTAACAGTGGTCCCTTATTCACTGGCTCCAAGAGGGGGTTAATGGGGTCGATGGGTTAAACTTGTATTCACCACTAGATGGCAGCGTAGGACCCGGAAAGCGGAGGCAGTGTTTGAAAGGTTTTAAGTGGTGAGGTGCCGTAAGGTTATGTTGCCTTGGGTGTTTTACTTGCTTATGTTGCTTTTGAGTGTCTCAACTCGCTCCTCCCAACCCCCCCCGCGTCCGCTCTCAGTCCTCCTTGGCTCACGTATCCTCACTCCTCCTTAGTGCTCGAGTCTCCCAGCTCCATCTCACTGCTCTCCTGCTGCAACCACCCCCCAACACACTCTTCCCCCGCGCCACCCCCACCCTACCCCCACCCCCTAATGAGTCACTGTTTGACAAGCTTTGACTGGAGCACAACAACTAGAAGCACTGTTGGGTTTAATCACCGTGGCCGATGTCACGCAGAGGTTAATTGTCGTTGGTTACCGGGGCTGATTGTCTTTGGCTCCCTCAATGTGCACGTACACGTACCGCCGTGCACGTGCACGTCCCCATAGAGCGCAATTAGCTGACTCAGAGTTAGCGTCCTCGGAGTCCTCGGAGCCAACGGAAAGGAACGGAACATTGGCACATCTCACACATTATTGATAGTGTGTGCACTTTCACACAGACACACACACACACATCGACACACACCCTATGTTCTGACCCATGAGGCAATAACTAATACTTTGATGAGAGGGAGAGAGGGAGAGGGAGAGAGGGAGAGGTGAGAAACAAAGAGGAATCCCCGAGGCGACCGTTGCCCTGGCAACAGCCTTGTACTGGTTGCCTGGTTGGCTGGTCGGCTGGTCGGTCGGTCGGTCGGTCGGTCATTGAGTGCACAGATGTGACATGACAGGTGGAGAGCAGAATTCAAACGGGCACCTCCATGGACAGCCCCACCACACAGGGGTCCTTCGTGACGGGAGGGGATCACCGAGGACGGGGAGGGGGAGGCGTCGGGGGAGGGGAGGTCGGTGGATGATCCGCTGGTTAAGCTGTCTTGTGTTTAATTATTTGACACCGATGGCTTCTACGCTTGAAATGCTTCTGCTGGTAGCATTTGAATGATTTATTTAGTGGTCATCCGTTTTATTGAACTTTTGATTTAATAATGATCAGACAGTGTGCTTGTGCCTCCACTGAGAGAGAGAGAGAGAGTGTGTTGGTACTGGGGGGTGGGGGTGGCGGTGGGGGCGTGGGGTTGTCCAAGCGTTAATCAATAAGCATTTCTATTTCCTGTCTCTTCTCTCCATTGATTCATTGTTTTTCCAGCAGCTTGTAACTCTGGGTCACACCTGCTGTGTGTGTGTGTGCATGTGTGTGTGCCTGCGTGTGTGTGTGTTTGTGCGTGTGTGTGTGTGGTTGCACTGGTGTGACATGATGATATGAAATCAGGATTTCATCACATGTTAATTTCACTTATGCCCACTTATTACCGCCTTATAGTGAATGTAGGTTTCATCAGTGATCGGGTTAATATTGAGCAATCAGGAAGTGCCATTCATAGTTCCGGATCATTTTACTCTAACGTAGCCGTTAAGAGCGGGAAACGCCAACGATCATAGAAGCGAATTCCCGGTTCAGAGAAAGCGATTCCCGGTCTCATGTTACATAATTGATGCATCGTCATGCTGACATATTACCTGCTGTTGTCTGCCGTGCTGGTCGCATACAAACATGCGTGCACGCGTGCGTGTGTGCACGTCTGCAGGTGTGCACGTCTGCAGGCGTGTGCACGTGTGCATGTGTGCAGGTGTGTGCACGTGGGTCCAGCTGGAGTGCATGTTGTGTTCGGCCCTTTAATGTTTCCCAGCGGCGGTGCACGGGGAGGAGAGGTTAACATCAGCTGACATCGGTTTGTTCTGTCATGTTGGGTTAGTGTCTGGTCCCACAGCCCGGGTGTGACTGTGGCCCAGCCAGACTCGGGCTGTGTTCCAATAGTCCCTCTCTAGGCCAGTCCACTCACCATGCCTCCTATCACAAACCTAACCCTACCTTAACCCTAACCCTAACCCTAACCCTAACCCTAACCCTAATCCTAACCCTCGCCTTTTCTGCCAGAAATCATAAACCTAACCAAATAGTTGTGTCACCTGAACCTAACCAAAATGTGACTGAAAACTGAAAATAATAATAATAAGTCTGAGTCTAAAAATAACACAGGACACCAACCCCAGTCTCCTCGGTGAAAGTCCTGCATTTGACCCGTTCATCCACCATGACTTCCTCACTAAATGTATTTTCTCACTCTTTATACTGAGTCACCAGACTTCCTGAAGACTTTCTGGCAGAAACCCCTGAAGGCAAACCTCTCCTGTGTGCCTTTCATACGAGACCGGGGCTGCGTTCCAACAAGGCCCTAACAGCAAGTCGAAAGGTTCTGATTGGCAAAAGGTTCATCGATCGACAGTCGACGTCGCCTCTAATGACAAAGCAGCAAAGCGGCTGTCTAGATAGATAGATAGAGAGGAGTGAAGGCCTCGTAATAGTTGTATTAGAACGCAGCCCAGGTCTGTTGCCCATGAGACCTGGACAATGCTCCTGCACACTCCCCCCGCCCATATGGCCTGGTATATAGTCATCACAATCTGACACATATTGAGAGAGCAATATGATTCACTATTAGTGGGAATGATCATTTTACACAAATTTTCACTGAAAAAAAAGTCACCATACTGGTGTGTTGGGGTCTGTACGTATGCCAGCCAGGGCTTCTCTGCAGTACCTCCTTCATAATGGGTGTATTGAGTTTACATTTACTTGTTTTTACCCTGAACAAAAGATTGCAGCTCCTGCGATCTTAATTCATCAGCCCTATTACACACACACACACACACACGCGCGTGTGTGTGTGTGTGTAATAGGGCTCACGCACACGCACACACACACATATACACACACACACACACCCTAACACCATCTATTATTATCCTAACTAAACACCATCTATTTTCCTGCCAGCACACGCGTGTGCCAGCACACTCTTACAAACTGTCCCACGCTCACTGTTGTCCGAACACACGCTAACTCGCTACCCGGAATAGCTGCTCAGAGAGCCAGAGGAGAGGGCGTCTGGCGAGAGATCCTGCCCAGGCCTCGGTGCTGGATGATGGACGGACCAAGGGGGGGTGGGTTAGCGTACCAGACCCAGTGTGCAGTGTGTTGGGGATGGAGGGTGTGTGTGTGTGTGTGGGGGGGGGGGGGGGGTGGAGGGCAGGTTAGCTTACCAGACCCAGTGTGAGGGGTGATGTAAGGGGAGGGGAGGAACCCTGGCTTCATCTGTGTAGTGTGTGGAGTGTTGGCATGACTGGCACGCATGCCTGCTTGTTTGTTTGTTTGTTTGTTTGTTTGTTTGTTTGTTTGTTTGCGTGCGTGTGTGTGTGTGTGCGTGTGTGTGTGTGTGTGTGTTTGTGTGTCCGTGTGCGCATGTGCATGAGCAACCATGTGCAATGTGAATTCTAGTCTGAATATGTGTGCAAATGTATGTATTTGCATGTCTATTTGCAGTTGTGTGAGTGTGCATGTGTGATGAGTGTTCATGCTTGTGTATTCATGCTTGTGTGTATGCGTGTGTGTGAGAGTGTGTGTGAGAGTGTGTGTGTGTGTGAAGGGGGGGAGGGTCGAGTCCAGGTTCCACAGTCAGTCAGGCAGCATCTCGTCAGGCCTGGCGGCCCCCAGGGGAGGCTGCCTACTGTGGGCACGAGCCGTGATGACTGTCCCTGCTGGCTCCTCACACACACACACACACACGCACACGCACACAGGCACACACAACAGAGCACATGCACATAGGCACAAATATACTCACACACACAGGCACACACTGAGGCACATACACTCTACATGTGCACACACACACACACACGTGTGCACACACATAGGCTCTGCACCTTAGCCTGCTTAAAAACAAGCACACGCATGAAGCATCCATACATGTGAACAGCTGCACAGGTCACTCACACAAACACACATGCACACACACACACACACACACGCGCACGCACACACACACAGTTAGGCTTCCATGGAAAGCCCACATGTTCCTACCCAAGCTGCCAAAGTGCTGCTCGTTATCGTTAACATGATTAATACACAAATACACACATGCAGCCAAGGCAAGGCACACACACATGCATGGAATGCTGTGTCTCACGCACTTGGATGGTACGTGGACGTGCACACTCAAACACACACGCACACACACACACACACACACCACACACACACACACACACACACACACAGACACACACATACACAGACACACAATGATGAGCAATACACACACATGCACAATTTCCACACACACACACACACACACACACATCTGACTTTGGAGGGCCCCTACTTCTTTATGATGATGATGTTCAGGACTCAGATGTTTGTTTGTTGAGAGAGCTCACCTCAACGCTCCATATCCTCCACAAAGAGAGAGAGAGCGAGAGAGAGAGAGAGAGAGAGAGAGAGAGAGAGAGAGAGAGAGAGAGAGAGAGAGAGAGAGAGCTCTATTTGCCTTGAGTTCCAACTCTCTTGCCTCCCTCGCTCTGTTTCTCGTCAGTCGCGCGTCAAGCAGCTCTTGGCGCCGGGCGGTGGAAAAATCTGTCGCTCTCCTTCGGGGCGGGGTGGGGTGGGGTGGGAGATCGAGCAGTAAGATCTGATGCTCTCTCTCTCTCGCTCTCTCTCGCTCTCTGCCTGGAACGGACAGTTGAACTAACAGAAGGGGAGCCGGGAAGGAGAACAAGTGTATTTGGACTAAGATTGAAGAGAGCTGCTGAGCGAGAAGAGAGGAGAGAGGAGAGAGGAGAAGAGAGAGAGAGAGAGAGGAGAGAGAGAGAGGAGAGAAGAGAGAGAGAGAGAGAGAGAGAGAGAGAGAGAGAGAGAGAGAGAGAGAGAGAGAGAGAGAGAGAGAGAGACTCACTGGACAAAGATGAGCATTAGAGTAGAAGAAGGTGGATGAAGGGAAGAGAAGAGAAAGATGGCGATGAACAGAATACAGAAAGAAAGGAGAGGGAGCCTCATGCCCGTCTGTGACTAATAAAGCAGCTCAGCTCCTCCTAAAAGGTAAAAGCAGAGCCCAAGTCAGCAGAAGAGAGAAAGAGAGGGATGAAGAAGGAATGAGAGGAGGAGAATCGGCATGTTAAAGGTGTGTGTGTGTGTGTGTGTGTGGGGGGGGGGGGGGGGGGGGGGTCTCCATTCACAACCTCATTTACACACAGACTTGGTACACAGAGAGTATTTTGACATTGTATATATTTGTAAATCTGTTAGTTTATTTGGATGATTCCGTCGATTTCAGTATTGTTTTATTTTACTGTATTGCTATGCAACGTGGCACAAGAATTTCCTTCGGGATTAATTAAGTTCTATCTTATCTTATCTTAACATCACACATCAACAGCAACATGTGGATGCTCCATGCGCACAGGACAACAGTACACCTTGTTGTATTATTACGCTGGGGCACCCGAGTCTCTGAGTCTCGTTACAATGGCAAGTCAAAGCACGGCTAAGCTACGCTGCTATGTGTGTGTACAGTACACATGCAATGGCGGTGCGATTGATGTCAAGGCAAAACAGGGGTGCCGTTTAATTGGCTCTGCTGACTTGTGCGCTGATATTTTGAGAGTACAAGTGGCAAAGGTCCATCACTCCTCTGATTGGACACACACACACACACACACACACACACACACACACAGCGGGCGGATCTCCACGTCTCCCTGTCCCCCCCCCCCCCCCACACTTCCTGCGTGCCGATGCGGTGGGGAGCCAATGAGCTAAAAAGAGATTGTGCGGTCGGCATGGCAACGTGGCCTCACTGCCGGCGCCAGGCGCTGCAACTTGGGTGTAAAATGCAAATGCTCCTATTCCCCAGGAGCCGCCCTCTCCCATAAGCCACTGCTGCTGCCGCTCGCTCTCCCACTTCTAACTCGGTGCCGCTCGCCCCCGTTCCCCTCACTCCAGGTGGCCTAAGCTGTGCGCTGCGCTCCTCGTGGGCCTCCACCAGCACCACCACCGCCTCCACCAGCACCACCACCTCCACCTCCACCACCATCGCCGCCACCTCTACCACCAGCACCGCCGCCGACAACTCCACCACCACCGTGGCGGCGCTACCCTAGATGGCCCGGGTGGGTGGGGGTTGGGGTGGGGTGGCGTGGTGTGTCAGAGGTGTATCTGATACACACTGTTCTTGCGCTGATTACTGTGGTTAATTTTTAACTCTTCCCATCGCCTGCGTCCTCCTCCTCCCCCTCGCCGTCCTCCACCTCCTCTTCCTCCTGCTCCACCTCACGGAGGTAGAACAGAAACATGGCACGTTGTTGTTATGACGACGGTGACGAAACAGAACGCGGGGAGGATGGCAGGTTGTTTTGGAAGCGTGTCGCAGATCGTCCAAGACTTTCCGATAATACTGCTTGTAAGACAAGTGAGACACCACTTGATCTGTTGTTCACCTGTGCAGCTGTGAACTCGCTTACCTTCCTCACCCCCCCTCATCCCTCCCTTGTCCCTCCATAACAACACATAACAACACCACCTCAAAATGGCTCCTGCCAGTTAGCGAATTAAGTGGAAAAAGTGTGTAGGCAGAACCGAGGCGACATCGCTATGACAACCTTCTCTGCCTGCATCCTCAGATGTAGGATTGTTTTTGTTTTTTTTGTCACCAGATCCACAGACAAACAGAACTTTCTAGAAGACAAATGATGAAACGATTAAACCACTCCAATCCAAATTGCTTAAAGGTTATAAATAGCATGAAATAAAAAACATGATTAAAAAACAAACAAACTCTGTGTTCGCTATTTACTGTCAGAACACTGCTAAGGCATCCATTGCTCACAGTATTCGATTACATCGGTGATTGCACCAGGGATCTTGATGAATGCGGCCATAAAAACACTCTCAGAGCATAATCAGGTCTTTTGGTGAACTCTCGTTGCTGTGGGTGGGTATCTACAGTATGTGCAGTACTTTATTTCAATTACACAATGTGTTCATGTGGTGTACAGACCCATTAGCATACTGTGTCTGTACGCAGGAGCCACCGTGGCTCCTGCAAAAGTGCAACAAGGTCCTAAATGGTCCTAATGGGGAAGATAAGTCCTAATAACTAATAAGTAAATGCACTTGCCACCCAGTTGGAAGTGGGTTGCGGTGGTAGAGTGTTGTACTACTGTATACTGGGTTGGGTATATATTGGGTTGGGTTACTAAATGCAGCCACTTGCAGTGTTTATATGTCTATGACCAGGACTTAATTAAACTCTGACCTGTGCATTTTGTTGACGCTGTCGTGATGGGATTCTCTGAGAGAACCCAGCTATATAATTCAGTCGGCCCTTGACTGGCTTCATACTGCATCCACACATCCACCGTTGGCGCACATTGTGTTTACTGTCACGCATTCTGATATTCTCCCATCTTTGTATGATGGACATTGGGGATTGGCGAACCCATCTAAACTTTTGGCTGGGCCTAGGACTCCTCCATCATAACCACTGGAATACCCTGACTACATACCCAGACTTACTAGCAGAACCTCAGATCTCTTGTCCTGTCCCTCTGTGCCTGCAGGTGTTAAGAAGCTGACCAACAAGGCGGTGCTGTGGTACGTTCCCTGCTCCCTGAAGAACGTGGACAAGATCCTGGACGTGCCTCCCATCAAGGTACCTAGGGGCCTCAAATGCGTTTGCATTTTGGGATGGGTCATGCTTTGACACAGAACAGCGGTTAGGCACCACTGAAGTTGTCTGTTGGTCCCGAGATTGGAGCATTTAAGAGTCTTCTAACGGCCTAGTCTAATGGCCTAGTCTAATGGCCTGGTCTAACGGCCGAATCTAGCGGCCGAGTCTAGCGGCCCGGTCTAACGGCCGGGTCTAACGGCCTAGTCGAAGGGCGAGGGTGTTCAACTCCCAGCCGAAAGGTTCTGGGATCGAAGCCCAAAGTATGTACAATGTAACAAGGACATCTAGCTCCTTAATGCCCTGCACATGAATCCATAGTAAGTTACTCTTTGGATAAATGAGTGAATAAGCGGTGTGTTGGGTCAGTACGCCAGCCCAGAGCAGGAGGAGGAGGGCCGGCAGAGGCACGAGGTCCAGAAGACGGTGAGACTCAACACCAAGGAGAGGAACGAGGAGGTCCCCCCGCCGCCCTGCAACCCAGGTACCACAACACACACCCGCATGTGGAACCACACACGCACATGCACGCACACACAGACATGCACGCACACACATCCGCACAACGCACACACACACACACGCGCACACACACACACACTAGGATATTCACGACTGTTAAATTTAGTAGTCGACAACTACTCCCAAAAAGTATTGGAGTAGTGGATGAATCGCGGGAGATATATCATATTTATTTCACCTAATAACAATCAGGGGTGCAATGTGTCTTGGAGTAAATTTGTTTCTTTCTTTCTTTCAACCTAAAGAAATTGAGAGCTATTTTCAATCAACACCTATGTGGGAGTGTGTGTGTTTGGTGGCTGGCTTTATTGGCCTCACCTGGCCTGAGTTAGAGTCTTGGGGGGGGGCGGGGGGGGGGGGGGGGGGTACATCCTCACCTGGCCCACTGGGTCGGGGGGGTGGGGCTGCACACCTGTGGTGCATTGGGTAATCTGTGCACCGCAGGTTAAGTGAGCCACCAGCACACACACTCAGGGAGCGCTAGCATGCTAGCTGGTTACCATCTGCTCATTTCACTGAATCACAACTTTAAATAAACCAGACTTTTCAACACCGCTACTGCCTGTGCCCTTGGAGGAGCCCTGAACTAAGCCACTGATGTGGCATTGTGGCAGGAGATATGCTACAACCTAGAAGTCATCCGCCAGCTTCAAGATGAAAACAGATTCCTTTTTTTTCAAGGAATCCCCAATTTACTTATTGATTGTCTGCCAATATAGTTATTGCTACTGTATTTTAATTCAACAATAAGCCCCGGAAGGCCGTGGTTTACTGTGAACATCTAACGCTATCGCGCTGTGCCTAACAATGCCCCTTAGCTGTTCTAAAATCATGCAATAGTTTACTGATAACAAATAAGAATTTGTCTGCCAAATAATGTTAGTTCTACAACGACATAGCAGAATGATTGTCGAGCAGCACACAGACACAGCCACACAGAGACACAAGGACTACATTTACATGCACAAAATATTGTATATTTGGCTCCTTGAGTGTATCTTTCAGTGATGTGCTCTGTGATCAGAGGTGGATGTGTTACACAGTGTGCTTGTGTTGATTACTGTGATTTGATCTTTAACTCTTCCCATGGCTGGCTTTAGAGGGATCAGTCAAGGGTAAGTTAACGGGGAACACTCTCTCTCTCTCTCTCTCTCTCGCTTGCTTTCTCTCTCATGCACACACACACGCACGCAAACACGCACACGCGCGTATGAGTACACACACACACATACACATACAGTACACACTCTTCTCTCTAACCTTTCTGTGTGTGTGTGTTTGCAGAGCCCCACACTGTTGGATTCAGCCAGTCCAGTCTGATCCATCTGGTGGGTCCTAACGACTGCATGATTAACGACTTCGTACACGGAGGTGAGCCCCAACAGGACTTGTCTCTTCCATTCCCATGAGGCAGGGTACCGCCTCCCCTCTATGGGAAGGAACACACCCCTTTAGTCCTCAGTTAGATCGCAGGTTACCTTTAAATTCATTTTTCAGTAATTTTATCCAAAGCGACTTAAAGTGCATTCAGATACATTGGGGATCGAACCCAAGATATTTTCACTGGGAGTCGAACTTGTTTACCACGCTATCCTAAGGAAATGCACATTCATGCGCAGACTTTACCTAAAGACATATAAAGTCTAGAAAAGGCATGTTAGTAACTGCACGGGGTAAAGACATACATCACAAATCACACACCACACACAACACACACACACACACACACACACTGTGCCTATCACGATCACCCTGCGTCTATGTGGTGATAAAGCAATCCGCCCCCTCATTGTGAGTCACTCCCTAGTTGGCCGCCCTATCAGATTAATCTTCAGAGAGGACCTCCTCTCATTGGTCTCCTCACTGAGGCAGAGAGAGAGAGGGGGAGATGGGGGGGAGAGAGAGAGAGAGCGAGAGAGAGAGAGTAAAATGAGAGAGAAATAAAATGCACATACGCACACACACAAACAGATTATCTTATCAAGCTTAGCTTCCCTCCAGTGAAAGGGTCTCTGCTTGTAAATCATTGATGTGTTCCTCTGGGTTTTATGGGGTCTGGGCTCAGCTCTGTACTGTCTGATGACGGTGTGTTGATTCAGAACACTGTGTGCCGGGCTGGTTCACCGCCGGGCCACAGAGATTCTCCTGTTGAATGTAAAGTGAAGCTCTGGACCTGTGGAGCAGAAGACAATGGAAATGTTGCGGTTACAGTGATTTTAGAAGTCGTATAGCTTATACAAAGCAAAAAGAATAGGACCCAAGACAGAACCTTGAGGCACACCATAGTTAAGTAGAGACCACCGACACAAGATGGGAGAACCAGTCCAGAATCTCTCCCAGTTCAGTCCCACCCGCTGCCTAATCCGTTCAGTCAGGATGCTGTGATCTACTGTATCCAATGCTGTGCTAGGATCCAGCAGCACTAAAACAGATATCCCCCCTCATCAAAATTATGTCAATTGGAGACTCAGAGAAGAGCTCTTTCAGTGGAATGCAGTTGGTTTTCTTCTGAAGAGGCTGAGCAACTGTATGTTTAAAATAAGACAGGATGCAAGCAGACTGCAGGGGGCCGTTTATAATGAAGACCAGGCATGGACCAATAGACCCAAGTTCGTCTTTAAGTATGGACGTTGGTACATGACTTGAGGAGTGTTCATGCTGCCCAGCAGATCAATGAGGTCTTGCAGGGAAAGAGAGAAGTGTCAAAATTGACAGCCAAGTTAGATAAGCAGCAAAGGGAGTGAAAGAGGGGATGATGCTAGTTCTGACAGGGAAAGTCACTGCAATCCTTATTTGAAAAGACATCAGAAGGAGCAGGAGTGACAAGTTGTTATGGTGTCAAACAGGAATTTAGGCCTGTGTTTACTGGAGGGAAATACGTTTGCAAAGTAAGAAGCCCTCGAATCCTTAACCATCTTGTTAAACTCAGTTATAAGGTCTTTTGAATGGAGACGGTGAACATGGCGATAACGATTTACCCTCTGACATTTACACGGCTGCCACTTTCATCCAAAATGGCGGAGCAATGATTATTAAAGGTGTGTACCAAACTAGCAAGCATCTCGATGAGAAGACTACACTGTCCTGTAGGGCCGTAAGCTGCAGACAACTTCTCAGCTGAGATGTCATTTAAGATAGCGGGAGCAAATTACACATTTACAGAGAATCTAAAATCCAAGACAGCTCTGATCAAAACACATTCATGGCCAGTCACATGCAACTCCTCAGAACAAATATAGCTGATATTTAAACCACGGCCAAGGTTTGACCCCTAATGTGTGTGGGACCAGACAGATAAAATTAAAAGACACATTAACACATGAAGAAAAACATAAGCAGCAAAACATAATAACACTGTCCAACCTAATGACAGAGGATACAAATCACTGAATTCAGACATAAGAGCTATTCCGTCAATTAAAATACAATACATTTATAATGACCATCTTTGGTCATCTGCAGTTCAAAGCCCCAGTTCTCAGCAACCTACTTTGGAAAGCACTTTCTTACAAACCCCAGTGAGTCCTCCACCGCGGCCCAAGGTCCTGGGAGTGCTGATAGAAGTACCATCCAACGGACAGAGGTCCATTAGGGGGCCGGTATTCCATGCTGCTTTGCCAAGTCTCGGTCGGAAACAGGAAGTCCAAGCCCTTTTAGAGATAAATACATGGCTCAGTATGAAGGATTATTCGCAATGGAGTGAGCATTTATCAGTCCTATCAAACCTGCTGCATTTCCGGGCTTTGTTTACTGTTTCTATGATAACTAGCTGTGTTAGCTCCTTAGCTCATAGCTTAACATTGTAGCCATCATTTATTTATACATCCATGAGGGATAAAAGCAGCAAGATATTCAGGTGGGGAATTGGGCCTCGTCCAGGCGTATACAGGTGTTTGTGAAGATGGATCCCTCCCCACCGAAAAGTTCAGATATTTTCAGCTAGAAGCAGCGTTTCTTTTCTCCAGGCGGCCACAAACGCTCCCTCTTTATTGGGAACAAATGAAAAAAGAGGCTGTGGATGCTCTGTGGACACAGGTCCTCATGCAGATGGGACTGAAGATAGGACACACAACTACCCGTGAGCTCATCTTAGGTTTGTTTTGTAAAAGTTTGTTTTGGGCATGTTTATTTGTAAGGCTTTGTTAGCATTCTGGGAGAGTTGACATAACGGCACTGGCAACAAGCGTGGTGAATAATAACTTTCTAAATAAATAAATGAATCCAAGGGAGACAAAGACTAAGAATAACTTTAAATAGATACATGGACCAGAGCCGAGCATTCAGAATAACTCAGAGGAGGATGAAGGTTGGAGGCGATTGCAAGGATCAAGCAAAATGGCAAGAATAGACTAAATACAGCAGTCTGGAAATTAGCAGTCTGGAAAGGAAAGCAAGTTTGTCGCTTGCAGAACCAATATCACAACATACTGTATATATATAGATATATAGCCTATATTGTGACCAATTGGAATGAGCAGATAGAAACCAGTGTTGCGGCGTAACAAACGCTGGTATTTATTGCAAAATGTGGGGCAAGGGGAAGGGAACAAAACACAACCAAAATCTTCTTCCTTGGATCCACCAACCAGCCCATGATTAGCCACTCCCAATAAAGTCCAAAGTAAAGTCAATTTGTTCCAACAGGGTGGCCAGAGGGCACTTATCCAGACCCTGGCCCAGTGCACCGTCCTAGTCTGCACCGTCCTAGTCTGCACCTAGTCTGCACCGTCCTAGTCTGCACCTAGTCTGCACCGCCCTAGTCTGCACCTAGTCTGCACCGTCCTCTCCTCAAACCAGTCTGCCTGCCCTTTGTTCTCCATGGCTTTTAACTCTGGCTTGATTGGTTCTTAATTTACCCTTAATTGGTTACACCTGGGCAGTGGCAATGAGAGGCCCCGGGTTGGGGGCGGAGTTTCCTCATACCCCAGGCGCTGCCGTATCACACCGTGCCTCTGCAGCCATGTGGGCCATGGATCAGGGATCAGGCCCTCACAATATCTCTCTCTCTCTCTCTCTCTCTCTCTCTCTCAGAAACTACGACACATTTACATAAAGTCATTAGACAGACTGTGTCATCCAAAACGACTTGGTCACCAAGGCCCCATGAACAGATGCACTTCAAGCCATCCAAAAAATCTAATGCATGTGTGGGTGCCACTGACCCAGCTGTGTTTCTGTGTCCAATATTAATGCGGTAATGACGTAGCTGGAAGAAAAAATAACCCATTAAAGACAAAAAGACACATGTTCACTGGTGATGAAGTGAGTGTTTTAGTTCTCCATGCTTAAACCCGCCCATCATCTGAGTGGGTTCTTCTGCCGTGCTTAGAGGGCTTCAGAGGCCTTTCCAGTTAATGGGCAGTCTTCATTGAGAGTGAGTGAGCGGGGGAGAAACAGAGGAGCATGCAGCAGGAAGGGAGGCAGTGAGGGGTTGGATGTGTCAGCGGCAGACGTGTAATGGCTGACTTTTTAATTTGGAGAAGCCACTGAGAGATCAGTCCAATTAAGAAGCGGAGGGGGAGCGAGTGTGTTGGTCATTTAGTACGCAGTGTCCCTGGTCATCACCCTCTGCCCTCTGTTTGTCTCTGTTCTCTCTCTCTCTCTCTCTCTCTCTCTCTCTCTCTATATATATATATATAGAATCACTCCTTACCTTTCTCTGTCTCCCTCCCCTCCCTCCCCCTCTTCCTCCCTCTCTCACATTTTCTATCTCTCTCCACCCTCCACTCTTTCTTCATTCTCCCTCCCTCGCTGTCTGCCACCATCCCCCCTCTCTCTCTCATCAGTCCCTACCCCTCGCTCTCTCTCTCTCCATCACTCCCTACCCCTCCCTACTACGTCTCTCTATCCCTCCCTACCTCTCTCTGTCTCTCTCTCTCCATCACTCCATACCTCTCTCTCTCTCTGTCCATCCCTCCCTCTCTCTCTCTCTCTCTCTCTCTCTCTCTCTCTCTGTCACACACGTCCACGGTTCATATGCGTGGTGTGCACCGTGCTTTTGTCCAAGCTCTGTCAGAGTATGCTTGCACAGTGGCTACACTTTCTATTCATTTTACAATATACTGCATGCCCCATTCTAATCCATGCAAATGAAAATGAGCCTCTCTGGGCTCTTTTAGTAATCCTTTCTCTAGTCAAATAAAGAAAACCAATCTGTCCTGGTATTAGTGTTTAATAATATGTTGTATTTATAAATTCATAAACTCGTTCTATTAGCCTCGTAACTATGAATGCTCGAAAACAGCTCTATTCTTATCTTTAGGTACCACAGTGATATATTGCCGTCTCCTTCAACAAATGTACTCTTTGTAAGTCTCTTTGGATAAAAGTGTCTCCCAAATGCCCTAAATGTAAATGGAAATAAATTGCCCGGTAGGAAGTTGTGAAGCAGTGAGTGTGTGAGGTGAGGCTTTCAGCGTCCGTCCTCCAGGAGACCGGAGCAGCAGAAGCCCATTAGCTCCACTTGAGGCTTTATTTAGCCTCATGCCTTTCCTCCTCTCCTCTCTTTCTTTAGGCTGGCTGTTCTTTCTTTCACATGATCACATGTTCACACTTTAGCTCTTTTTTCCCTCTCTTGTGCTATCAGGTAAAGCAATCCGCCCCCTCATTGTGAGTCACTCCCTAGTTGGCCGCCCTATCAGATTAATCTTCAGAGAGGACCTCCTCTCATTGGTCTCCTCACTGAGGCAGAGAGAGAGAGGGGGATATGGGGGGGGAGAGAGAGAGAGAGCGAGAGAGAGAGAGTAAAATGAGAGAGAAATAAAATGCACATACGCACACACACAAACAGATTATCTTATCAAGCTTAGCTTCCCTCCAGTGAAAGGGTCTCTGCTTGTAAATCATTGATGTGTTCCTCTGGGTTTTATGGGGTCTGGGCTCAGCTCTGTACTGTCTGATGACGGTGTGTTGATTCAGAACACTGTGTGCCGGGCTGGTTCACCGCCGGGCCACAGAGATTCTCCTGTTGAATGTAAAGTGAAGCTCTGGACCTGTGGAGCAGAAGACAATGGAAATGTTGCAGTTACAGTGATTTTAGAAGTCGTATAGCTCATACAAAGCAAAAAGAATAGGACCCAAGACAGAACCTTGAGGCACACCATAGTTAAGTAGAGACCACCGACACAAGATGGGAGAACCAGTCCAGAATCTCTCCCAGTTCAGTCCCACCCGCTGCCTAATCCGTTCAGTCAGGATGCTGTGATCTACTGTATCCAATGCTGTGCTAGGATCCAGCAGCACTAAAACAGATATCCCCCCTCATCAAAATTATGTCAATTGGAGACTCAGAGAAGAGCTCTTTCAGTGGAATGCAGTTGGTTTTCTTCTGAAGAGGCTGAGCAACTGTATGTTTAAAATAAGACAGGATGCAAGCAGACTGCAGGGGGCCGTTTATAATGAAGACCAGGCATGGACCAATAGACCCAAGTTCGTCTTTAAGTATGGACGTTGGTACATGACTTGAGGAGTGGTTCATGCTGCCCAGCAGATCAATGAGGTCTTGCAGGGAAAGAGAGAAGTGGTCCAAAATTGACAGCCAAGTTAGATAAGCAGCAAAGGGAGTGAAAGAGGGGATGATGCTAGTTCTGACAGGGAAAGTCACTGCAATCCTTATTTGAAAAGACATCAGAAGGAGCAGGAGTGACAATGTTGTTAATGGTGTCAAACACGAATTTAGGCCTGTGTTTACTGGAGGGAAATACGTTTGCAAAGTAAGAAGCCCTCGAATCCTTAACCATCTTGTTAAACTCAGTTATAAGGTCTTTGTAATGGAGACGGTGAACATGGCGATAACGATTTACCCTCTGACATTTACGCTGCCACTTCATCCAAAATGGCGGAGCAATGATTATTAAAGGTGTGTACCAAACTAGCAACATCTCGATGAGAAGACTACACTGTCCTGTAGGGCCGTAAGCTGCAGACAACTTCTCAGCTGAGATGTCATTTAAGATAGCGGGAGCAAATTACACTTTACAGAGAATCTAAAATCCAAGACAGCTTGATCAAAACACATTCATGGCCAGTTACATGCAACTCCTCAGAACAAATATAGCTGATATTTAAACCACGGCCAAGGTTTGACCCCTAATGTGTGTGGGACCAGACAGATAAAATTAAAAGACACATTAACACATGAAGAAAAACATAAGCAGCAAAACATAATAACACTGTCCAACCTAATGACAGAGGATACAAATCACTGAATTCAGACATAAGAGCTATTCCGTCAATTAAAATACAATACATTTATAATGACCATCTTTGGTCATCTGCAGTTCAAAGCCCCAGTTCTCAGCAACCTACTTTGGAAAGCACTTTCTTACAAACCCCAGTGAGTCCTCCACCGCGGCCCAAGGTCCTGGGAGTGCTGATAGAAGTACCATCCAACGGACAGAGGTCCATTAGGGGCCGGTATTCCATGCTGCTTTGCCAAGTCTCGGTCGGAAACAGGAAATCCAAGCCCTTTAGAGATAAATACATGGCTCAGTATGAAGGATTATTCGCAATGGAGTGAGCATTTATCAGTCCTATCAAACCTGCTGCATTTCCGGGCTTTGTTTACTGGTTCTATGATAACTAGCTGTGTTAGCTCCTTAGCTCATAGCTTAACATTGTAGCCATCATTTGTTATTTATACATCCATGAGGGATAAAAGCAGCAAGATATTCAGGTGGGGAATTGGGCCTCGTCCAGGCGTATACAGGTGTTTGTGAAGATGGATCCCTCCCCACCGAAAAGTTCAGATATTTTCAGCTAGAAGCGCTCCGAGGGGCCGCACAAGAAAGGCGCTGGTGCAGCGTTTCTTTTCTCCAGGCGGCCACAAACGCTCCTTCTTTATTGGGAACAAATGAAAAAAGAGGCTGTGGATGCTATGTGGACACAGGTCCTCATGCAGATGGGACTGAAGATAGGACACACAACTACCCGTGAGCCATCTTAGGTTTGTTTTGTAAAAGTTTGTTTTGGGCATGTTTATTTGTAAGGCTTTGTTAGCATTCTGGGAGAGTTGACATAACGGCACTGGCAACAAGCGTGGTGAATAATAACTTTCTAAATAAATAAATGAATCCAAGGGAGACAAAGACTAAGAATAACTTTAAATAGATATATGGACCAGAGCCGAGCATTCAGAATAACTCAGGAGGATGAAGGTTGGAGGCGATTGCAAGGATCAAGCAAAATGGCAAGAATAGACTAAATACAGCAGTCTGGAAATTAGCAGTCTGGAAAGGAAAGCAAGTTTGTCGCTTGCAGAACCAATATCACAACATACTGTATATATATAGATATATAGCCTATATTGTGGCAGCCCGGCCTAGCGAGACAGTGTAGTGGATGGACCAATTGGAATGAGCAGATAGAAACCAGGGTTGCGGCGTAACAAACGCTGGTATTTATTGCAAAATGTGGGGCAAGGGGAGGGGAACAAAACACAACCAAAATCTTCTTCCTTGGATCCACCAACCAGCCCATGATTAGCCACTCCCAATAAAGTCCAAAGTAAAGTCAATTTGTTCCAACAGGGTGGCCAGAGGGCACTTATCCAGACCCTGGCCCAGTGCAACCGTCCTAGTCTGCACCGTCCTAGTCTGCACCGTGCACCGTCCTAGTCTGCACCGTCCTAGTCTGCACCGTGCACCGTCCTAGTCTGCACCGTCCTAGTCTGCACCGTCCTTAGTCTGCACCGTCCTAGTTCTGCACCGTCCTAGTCTGCACCGTCCTAGTCTGCACCGTCCTACGTCTGCACCGTCCTAGTCTGCACCGTCCTCTCCTCAAACCAGTCTGCCTGCCTTTGTTCTCCGTGGCTTTTAACTCTGGCTTGATTGGTTCTTAATTACCCTTAATTGGTTACACCTGGGCAGTGGCAATGAGAGGCCCCGGGTTGGGGGCGGAGTTTCCTCATACCCCAGGCGCTGCAGTATCACACCGTGCCTCTGCAGCCATGTGGGCCAGGGATCAGGGATCAGGCCCTCACAATATCTCTCTCTTCTCTCTCTCTGTATATATATATATATATATATACAGAAACTACGACACATTTACATAAAGTCATTAGACAGACTGTGTCATCCAAAACGACTTGGTCACCAAGGCCCATGAACAGATGCACTTCAAGCCATCCAAAAAATCTAATGCATGTGTGGGCCTGCCCAGCCCGGACCGGCCCCCTGTGTTTCTGTGTCCAATATTAATGCGGTAATGACGTAGCTGGAAGAAAAAAATAACCCATTAAAGACAAAAGACACATGTTCACTGGTGATGAAGTGAGTGTTTTAGTTCTCCATGCTTAAACCCGCCCATCATTTGAGTGGGTTCTTCTGCCGTGCTTAGAGGGCTTCAGAGGCCTTTCCAGTTAATGGGCAGTCTTCATTGAGAGTGAGTGAACGGGGGAGAAACAGAGGAGCATGCAGCAGGAAGGGAGGCAGTGAGGGGTTGGATGTGTCAGCGGCAGACATGTAATGGCTGACTTTTTAATTTGGAGAAGCCACTGAGAGATCAGTCCAATTAAGAAGCGGAGGGGGAGCGAGTGTGTTGGTCATTTAGTACGCAGTGTCCCTGGTCATCACCCTCTGCCCTCTGTTTGTCTCTGTTCTCTCTCTCTCTCTCTTCTTCTCTCTCTCTCTCTCTCTCTCTCTCTCATATTATATATCTACTCCTCCTCTCTCTCTCCCTCCCTCCTCCCTCTCTCACATTTTCTATCTCTCTCCACCCTCCACTCTTTCTTCATTCTCCCTCCCTCGCTGTCTGCCACCATCCCCCCTCTCTCTCTCATCAGTCCCTACCCCTCGCTCTCTCTCTCTCCATCACTCTCTCTCCCTCCTGTCTCTCTTCCTCCCTCTCTCTCTGTCTCTCTCTCTCCATCACTCCTCTCTCTCTCTCTCTCTGTCCTCTCTCCCTCTCTTCCTCTATGTCTCTCTCTCTCTGTCTATCTCCTCTCTCTCTCTCTTCTCTCTCTCTCTCTCTCTCTCTCTCTCTCTCTCTCTCTCTCTCTCTCTCTCTCTCTCTCTCTCTCTCTCTCTCTCTATGGTGTGTTGTTTTGTGTTCATATATTTTATCCAGGCCACAGTTGCTCGTGGTTAAATTATCAATGACATGCCTGGAACACGGCTATATTTGAAACATTTTCAGGTTTTTTTTTTTTTTTTTACAGCTTTCCAGTCCTCAGCTCTCTCCTGTTGAGCTGATGTCAACTGATAAGAAATTCAATTACAAATGACAATAACAAACAACACTGAACTCCCATCTGGGTAGCTCACAGCATTAGCATTGGCCGCGCATGCATTTGGATCTACTGGGAAAAAACAGGTGTGCTAGCTAACCGCCAGGCTCTGTTTGTGATTGGCCGGGGGAGAACAATCATGTCACATTATGTCGTAAACAAAGCAAAATAATTAATAATGCTCCCACATTTGCTGGCAGGCTGTAATATATTTTCCTGCTGCTATCGGAACATTGTTCGTTCTCTGTCTAATAATATGGAAGGGCTTGAGGGTTAGTTTTCATTTACATTTGGATTAGCCTTCTATTCTCTATTCTCTTCTATTATCTGTCTCATCCCTCTCTTCCCGGTCTTGTCGGAGTAGATGAGAGCTACCGTATAATTTTATGTCGGCCGTGGCGTTGCCATAAATCTCCCCCAAGGCCGCGGTAACGTCAATAAAGCGGGAAAAATGCGGCCCACAGAGACGGCGGTGTGCACGTAAAACACACGTCCACGGTTCATATGCGTGGTGTGCACCGTGCTTTTGTCCAAGCTCTGTCAGAGTATGCTTGCACAGTGGCTACACTTTCTATTCATTTTACAATATACTGCATGCCCCATTCTAATCCATGCAAATGAAAATGAGCCTCTCTGGGCTCTTTTAGTAATCCTTTCTCTAGTCAAATAAAGAAAACCAATCTGTCCTGGTATTAGTGTTTAATAATATGTTGTATTTATAAATTCATAAACTCGTTCTATTAGCCTCGTAACTATGAATGCTCGAAAACAGCTCTATTCTTATCTTTAGGTACCACAGTGATATATTGCCGTCTCCTTCAACAAATGTACTCTTTGTAAGTCTCTTTGGATAAAAGTGTCTCCCAAATGCCCTAAATGTAAATGTAAATGGAAATAAATTGCCCGGTAGGAAGTTGTGAAGCAGTGAGTGTGTGAGGTGAGGCTTTCAGCGTCCGTCCTCCAGGAGACCGGAGCAGCAGAAGCCCATTAGCTCCACTTGAGGCTTTATTTAGCCTCATGCCTTTCCTCCTCTCCTCTCTTTCTTTAGGCTGGCTGTTCTTTCTTTCACATGATCACATGTTCACACTTTAGCTCTTTTTTCCCTCTCTTGTGCTCTCTCTCTCTCTTTCCCATTCTCTCTCTCTCTCTCTCCCTCTCTCTCTCTCTCTCCCTCTCTCTCTCTCTCTCTCCTCTCCTCTCTCTCTCTCTCTCTCTCTCTCTCTCTCTCTCTCTCTCTCTCTCTCTCTCTCGGTTCTCTCCCTTGTTCGCCCCCACCCTCCCCCCATGTGCTTAAGGAAGCGTTCCTGTGGTTTCCATGGAAACAGTGGTTGATTGCCATGGGTGAGACCACTGCAGTCTGATCAACACAACGAGGGGCGCTGGGGGGCCACCACACAGACCCTTGTTTGGGGGAGAAAAATACACGTGTGTGTGTGTGTGTGTGTGTGTGTTTGTCTGAATACTCAGAACGCGACACGCCAATCAGAGTGACGCTCTTACCGAATCCGGTTGAGAATAGGGTTCATCTTTTAACATCCTTATTCAGTCCATTTTCGATAAAAACTGTTATGAATGTGCCATAGACTGTAACAGCCACCCCTGAGCGCTGATTGGTCTTAGTAAAAGGCCTTCAACACGCGCGAGGTCAGACTGATCTAGACAGAGGGAAACAGAATGTAACCTCCTGTGATCGGGGGGCAGACTCACCAGACTCGAGATCCACAGCTTTTGGTGCTAAGCTGGTCCAAAGCTACTGAGGGGAGGCTAGTTCTGTTTGCTAATGCGGAGATGGAGGACCTCCCTGTCTCTCCATCTGTTCTCCCAAAGGCCTGCGCTAGCGACAAAGAGTACATTTGTTGAAGGAGACGGCAATATATCACTGTGGTACCTAAAGATAAGAATAGAGCTGTTTTCGAGCATTCATAGTTACGAGGCTAATAGAACGAGTTTATGAATTTATAAATACAACATATTATTAAACACTAATACCAGGACAGATTGGTTTTCTTTATTTGACTAGAGAAAGGATTACTAAAAGAGCCCAGAGAGGCTCATTTTCATTTGCATGGATTAGAATGGGGCATGCAGTATATTGTAAAATGAATAGAAGAGTCTGTGTGTATTTGTATTGTCTGGTGTGCAGGCGTGTGTAGAGCAGTGCTTCCCAAACAATGCGCCGTGAGGCAAGTCCAGGTGTGCTGTGGGATTTTGTGACAACCATACATTAATATTGCAATATAATATAGGTGAATCATTTTAATTTACTATATCAGTATCACGTTGCACACCCTGCACAGAGGCTAATTCTATTATTTATTGATTATTCTGTGGTGTCGACATGCCCTATGGTGAGCCTTGAGATGTTGGCCTGCCCTGCGGTGAGCCTTGAGATGTTGGCCTGCCCTGCGGTGAGCCTTGAGATGTTGGCCTGCCCTGCGGTGAGCCTTGAGATGTTGGCCTGCCCTGCGGTGAGCCGTGAGATGTTGGCCTGCCCTGTGGTGAGCCTTGAGATGTTGGCCTGCTCTGCGGTGAGCCTTGAGATGTTGGCCTGCCCTGCGGTGAGCCTTGAGATGTTGGCCTGCCCTGCGGTGAGCCTTGAGATGTTGGCCTGCCCTGCGGTGAGCCTTGAGATGTTGGCCTGCCCTGCGGTGAGCCTTGAGATGTTGGCCTGCCCTGCGGTGAGCCTTGAGATGTTGGCCTGCCCTGTGGTGAGCCTTGAGATGTTGGCCTGCCCTGCGGTGAGCGAGATGTTGGCTGCCCTCTCTCTCTCTCTCTCTCTCTCTCTCTCTCTCTCTCTCTCTCTCTCTCTCTCTCTCTCTCTCTCTCTCTCTCTCTCCTGAACTCTAACTCTCTCTCTGGTTCTCTCCCTTGTTCGCCCCCACCCTCCCCCCATGTGCTTAAGGAAGCGTTCCTGTGGTTTCCATGGAAACAGTGGTTGATTGCCATGGGTGAGACCACTGCAGTCTGATCAACACAACGAGGGGCGCTGGGGGGCCACCACACAGACCCTTGTTTGGGGGAGAAAAATACACGTGTGTGTGTGTGTGTGTGTGTGTGTTTGTCTGAATACTCAGAACGCGACACGCCAATCAGAGTGACGCTCTTACCGAATCCGGTTGAGAATAGGGTTCATCTTTTAACATCCTTATTCAGTCCATTTTCGATAAAAACTGTTATGAATGTGCCATAGACTGTAACAGCCACCCCTGAGCGCTGATTGGTCTTAGTAAAAGGCCTTCAACACGCGCGAGGTCAGACTGATCTAGACAGAGGGAAACAGAATGTAACCTCCTGTGATCGGGGGGCAGACTCACCAGACTCGAGATCCACAGCTTTTGGTGCTAAGCTGGTCCAAAGCTACTGAGGGGAGGCTAGTTCTGTTTGCTAATGCGGAGATGGAGGACCTCCCTGTCTCTCCATCTGTTCTCCCAAAGGCCTGCGCTAGTCTGTGTGTATTTGTATTGTCTGGTGTGCAGGCGTGTGTAGAGCAGTGCTTCCCAAACAATGCGCCGTGAGGCAAGTCCAGGTGTGCTGTGGGATTTTGTGACAACCATACATTAATATTGCAATATAATATAGGTGAATCATTTTAATTTACTATATCAGTATCACGTTGCACACCCTGCACAGAGGCTAATTCTATTATTTATTGATTATTCTGTGGTGTCGACATGCCCTATGGTGAGCCTTGAGATGATGGCCTGCTCTGCGGTGAGCCTTGAGATGTTGGCCTGCCCTGTGGTGAGCCTTGAGATGTTGGCCTGCCCTGCGGTGAGCCTTTTTTTTTTTTTTTTTACAGCTTTCCAGTCCTCAGCTCTCTCCTGTTGAGCTGATGTCAACTGATAAGAAATTCAATTACAAATGACAATAACAAACAACACTGAACTCCCATCTGGGTAGCTCACAGCATTAGCATTGGCCGCGCATGCATTTGGATCTACTGGGAAAAAACAGGTGTGCTAGCTAACCGCCAGGCTCTGTTTGTGATTGGCCGGGGGAGAACAATCATGTCACATTATGTCGTAAACAAAGCAAAATAATTAATAATGCTCCCACATTTGCTGGCAGGCTGTAATATATTTTCCTGCTGCTATCGGAACATTGTTCGTTCTCTGTCTAATAATATGGAAGGGCTTGAGGGTTAGTTTTCATTTACATTTGGATTAGCCTTCTATTCTCTATTCTCTTCTATTATCTGTCTCATCCCTCTCTTCCCGGTCTTGTCGGAGTAGATGAGAGCTACCGTATAATTTTATGTCGGCCGTGGCGTTGCCATAAATCTCCCCCAAGGCCGCGGTAACGTCAATAAAGCGGGAAAAATGCGGCCCACAGAGACGGCGGTGTGCACGTAAAACACACGTCCACGGTTCATATGCGTGGTGTGCACCGTGCTTTTGTCCAAGCTCTGTCAGAGTATGCTTGCACAGTGGCTACACTTTCTATTCATTTTACAATATACTGCATGCCCCATTCTAATCCATGCAAATGAAAATGAGCCTCTCTGGGCTCTTTTAGTAATCCTTTCTCTAGTCAAATAAAGAAAACCAATCTGTCCTGGTATTAGTGTTTAATAATATGTTGTATTTATAAATTCATAAACTCGTTCTATTAGCCTCGTAACTATGAATGCTCGAAAACAGCTCTATTCTTATCTTTAGGTACCACAGTGATATATTGCCGTCTCCTTCAACAAATGTACTCTTTGTAAGTCTCTTTGGATAAAAGTGTCTCCCAAATGCCCTAAATGTAAATGTAAATGGAAATAAATTGCCCGGTAGGAAGTTGTGAAGCAGTGAGTGTGTGAGGTGAGGCTTTCAGCGTCCGTCCTCCAGGAGACCGGAGCAGCAGAAGCCCATTAGCTCCACTTGAGGCTTTATTTAGCCTCATGCCTTTCCTCCTCTCCTCTCTTTCTTTAGGCTGGCTGTTCTTTCTTTCACATGATCACATGTTCACACTTTAGCTCTTTTTTCCCTCTCTTGTGCTCTCTCTCTCTCTTTCCCATTCTCTCTCTCCCTCTCTCCCCCTCTCTCTACCTCTCCTACTCTCTCTCTCTCTAAGCGTCACGGTTCATATGCGTGGTGTGCACCGTGCTTTTGTCCAAGCTCTGTCAGAGTATGCTTGCACAGTGGCTACACTTTCTATTCATTTTACAATATACTGCATGCCCCATTCTAATCCATGCAAATGAAAATGAGCCTCTCTGGGCTCTTTTAGTAATCCTTTCTCTAGTCAAATAAAGAAAACCAATCTGTCCTGGTATTAGTGTTTAATAATATGTTGTATTTATAAATTCATAAACTCGTTCTATTAGCCTCGTAACTATGAATGCTCAAAACCTGCTCTATTCTTATCTTCAGGTACCACAGTGATATATTGCTGTCTCCTTCAACAAATGTACTCTTTGTAAGTCGCTTTGGATAAAAGCGTCTGACAAATGCCCTAAATGTAAATGAAATAAATTGCCCGGTAGGAAGTTGTGAAGCAGTGAGTGTGTGAGGTGAGGCTTTCAGCGTCCGTCCTCCAGGAGACCGGAGCAGCAGAAGCCCATTAGCTCCACTTGAGGCTTTATTTAGCCTCATGCCTTTCCTCCTCTCCTCTCTTTCTTTAGGCTGGCTGTTCTTTCTTTCACATGATCACATGTTCACACTTTAGCTCTTTTTTCCCTCTCTTGTGCTCTCTCTCTCTCTTTCCATCTCTCTCTATCTCTCTCTATCCTCTCTCTCTCTCTCTCTCTCTCTCTCTCTCTCTCTCTCTCTCTCTCTCTCTCTCTCTCTCTCTCTCTCTCTCTCTCCTGAACTCTAACTCTCTCTCTGGTTCTCTCCCTTGTTCGCCCCCACCCTCCCCCCATGTGCTTAAGGAAGCGTTCCTGTGGTTTCCATGGAAACAGTGGTTGATTGCCATGGGTGAGACCACTGCAGTCTGATCAACACAACGAGGGGCGCTGGGGGGCCACCACACAGACCCTTGTTTGGGGGAGAAAAATACACGTGTGTGTGTGTGTGTGTGTGTGTGTTTGTCTGAATACTCAGAACGCGACACGCCAATCAGAGTGACGCTCTTACCGAATCCGGTTGAGAATAGGGTTCATCTTTTAACATCCTTATTCAGTCCATTTTCGATAAAAACTGTTATGAATGTGCCATAGACTGTAACAGCCACCCCTGAGCGCTGATTGGTCTTAGTAAAAGGCCTTCAACACGCGCGAGGTCAGACTGATCTAGACAGAGGGAAACAGAATGTAACCTCCTGTGATCGGGGGGCAGACTCACCAGACTCGAGATCCACAGCTTTTGGTGCTAAGCTGGTCCAAAGCTACTGAGGGGAGGCTAGTTCTGTTTGCTAATGCGGAGATGGAGGACCTCCCTGTCTCTCCATCTGTTCTCCCAAAGGCCTGCGCTAGTCTGTGTGTATTTGTATTGTCTGGTGTGCAGGCGTGTGTAGAGCAGTGCTTCCCAAACAATGCGCCGTGAGGCAAGTCCAGGTGTGCTGTGGGATTTTGTGACAACCATACATTAATATTGCAATATAATATAGGTGAATCATTTTAATTTACTATATCAGTATCACGTTGCACACCCTGCACAGAGGCTAATTCTATTATTTATTGATTATTCTGTGGTGTCGACATGCCCTATGGTGAGCCTTGAGATGATGGCCTGCTCTGCGGTGAGCCTTGAGATGTTGGCCTGCCCTGTGGTGAGCCTTGAGATGTTGGCCTGCCCTGCGGTGAGCCTTGAGATGTTGGCCTGCCCTGCGGTGAGCCGTGAGATGTTGGCCTGCCCTGTGGTGAGCCTTGAGATGTTGGCCTGCTCTGCGGTGAGCCTTGAGATGTTGGCCTGCCCTGTGGTGAGCCTTGAGATGTTGGCCTGCCCTGCGGTGAGCCTTGAGATGTTGGCCTGCCCTGCGGTGAGCCTTGAGATGTTGGCCTGCCCTGCGGTGAGCCTTGAGATGTTGGCCTGCTCTGCGGTGAGCCTTGAGATGTTGGCCTGCCCTGTGGTGAGCCTTGAGATGTTGGCCTGCCCTGCGGTGAGCCTTGAGATGTTGGCCTGCCCTGGTGAGCCTTGAGATGTTGGCCTGCCCTGCGGTGAGCCGTGAGATGTTGGCCTGCCCTGTGGTGAGCCTTGAGATGTTGGCCTGCTCTGCGGTGAGCCTTGAGATGTTGGCCTGCCCTGTGGTGAGCCTTGAGATGTTGGCCTGCCCTGCGGTGAGCCTTGAGATGTTGGCCTGCCCTGCGGTGAGCCTTGAGATGTTGGCCTGCCCTGCGGTGAGCCTTGAGATGTTGGCCTGCCCTGCGGTGAGCCTTGAGATGTTGGCCTGCCCTGCGGTGAGCCTTGAGATGTTGGCCTGCCCTGCGGTGAGCCTTGAGATGTTGGCCTGCTCTGCAGTGAGCCTTGAGATGTTGGCCTGCCCTGCGGTGAGCCTTGAGATGTTGGCCTGCCCTGCGGTGAGCCTTGAGATGTTGGCCTCTCTCTCTCCTTTTGTCTCTCTCTCCTCTTCCCTCTCTCTCTCTCTCCTCTCTCTCTCTCTCTCTCTCTCTCTCTCTCTCTCTCTCTCTCTCTCTCTCTCTTCTCCTCTCTCTCTCTCTCTGGTTCTCTCCCTTGTTCGCCCCCACCCTCCCCCCATGTGCTTAAGGAAGCGTTCCTGTGGTTTCCATGGAAACAGTGGTTGATTGCCATGGGTGAGACCACTGCAGTCTGATCAACACAACGAGGGGCGCTGGGGGGCCACCACACAGACCCTTGTTTGGGGGAGAAAAATACACGTGTGTGTGTGTGTGTGTGTGTGTGTTTGTCTGAATACTCAGAACGCGACACGCCAATCAGAGTGACGCTCTTACCGAATCCGGTTGAGAATAGGGTTCATCTTTTAACATCCTTATTCAGTCCATTTTCGATAAAAACTGTTATGAATGTGCCATAGACTGTAACAGCCACCCCTGAGCGCTGATTGGTCTTAGTAAAAGGCCTTCAACACGCGCGAGGTCAGACTGATCTAGACAGAGGGAAACAGAATGTAACCTCCTGTGATCGGGGGGCAGACTCACCAGACTCGAGATCCACAGCTTTTGGTGCTAAGCTGGTCCAAAGCTACTGAGGGGAGGCTAGTTCTGTTTGCTAATGCGGAGATGGAGGACCTCCCTGTCTCTCCATCTGTTCTCCCAAAGGCCTGCGCTAGTCTGTGTGTATTTGTATTGTCTGGTGTGCAGGCGTGTGTAGAGCAGTGCTTCCCAAACAATGCGCCGTGAGGCAAGTCCAGGTGTGCTGTGGGATTTTGTGACAACCATACATTAATATTGCAATATAATATAGGTGAATCATTAACTGTGGTGTCGACATGCCCTATGGTGAGCCTTGAGATGTTGGCCTGCTCTGCGGTGAGCCTTGAGATGTTGGCCTGCCCTGTGGTGAGCCTTGAGATGTTGGCCTGCCCTGCGGTGAGCCTTGAGATGTTGGCCTGCCCTGCGGTGAGCCTTGAGATGTTGGCCTGCCCTGCGGTGAGCCTTGAGATGTTGGCCTGCCCTGCGGTGAGCCTTGAGATGTTGGCCTGCCCTGCGGTGAGCCTTGAGATGTTGGCCTGCCCTGCGGTGAGCCTTGAGATGTTGGCCTGCCCTGCGGTGAGCCTTGAGATGTTGGCCTGCCCTGCGGTGAGCCTTGAGATGTTGGCCTGCCCTGCGGTGAGCCTTGAGATGTTGGCCTGCCCTGCGGTGAGCCTTGAGATGTTGGCCTGCCCTGTGGTGAGCCTTGAGATGTTGGCCTGCCTGCGGTGAGCCGTGAGATGTTGGCCTGCCCTGTGGTGAGCCTTGAGATGTTGGCCTGCCCTGCGGTGAGCCTTGAGATGTTGGCCTGCCCTGCGGTGAGCCTTGAGATGTTGGCCTGCCCTGCGGTGAGCCTTGAGATGTTGGCCTGCCCTGTGGTGAGCCTTGAGATGTTGGCCTGCCCTGCGGTGAGCCTTGAGATGTTGGCCTGCCCTGCGGTGAGCCTTGAGATGTTGGCCTGCCCTGCGGTGAGCCTTGAGATGTTGGCCTGCCCTGCGGTGAGCCTTGAGATGTTGGCCTGCCCTGCGGTGAGCCTTGAGATGTTGGCCTGCCCTGCGGTGAGCCTTGAGATGTTGGCCTGCCCTGCGGTGAGCCTTGAGATGTTGGCCGGCCCTGTGGTGAGCCTTGAGATGTTGGCCGGTCCTGCAGTGAGCCTTGGGCACAACAAGTTAGAAAACACTGGAGTAGAGACTTGTATGTTCAACCTTCAGCCAAAGTTTCAGGGTTGTAGGCAGTAAGCATCCGTGAGTGAGATGTTGGCCTGCCCTGTGCGGTGAGCCTTGAGATGTTGGCCTGCCCTGCGGTGAGCCTTGAGATGTTGGCCTGCCCTGCGGTGAGCCTTGAGATGTTGGCCTGCCCTGTGGTGAGCCTTGAGATGTTGGCCGGTCCTGCAGTGAGCCTTGGGCACAACAAGTTAGAAAACACTGGAGTAGAGACTTGTATGTTCAACCTTCAGCCAAAGTTTCAGGGTTGTAGGCAGTAAGCATCCGTGAGTAAGAACCCTTACCTGCTCATTAATGACATGCATCTGTATTCACTGAAAGTCACTTTTGGATCAAAGTACGTCAACATACAAGTATTATAACAGCGGAATATGTGGAGGGATAAATGTGTCTGCTGAAAACCATAAAAATAGAATGAACAGAGTCGTAAGAGGTGAATATTTAATACGTCACATGTGCGTGGGGTTTCAGGATGTTTATGATGCTAACAGCGTAGACAGGAAGAAGAGGTGTGTGTGTGCGTGTGTGTGCGTGTGTGCGTGCGTGTGTGTGTGTTATCCCACGGTCTGCTGTATGCTCCCTTGAAGTATAAACATGTCTCTGGCTGAGGGAAGCAGGGGTGTGTGTGGGTGTGTGTGTGTGTGTGTGATCAATTGTATGACTCTGTACATTTTGGTTCCATTACGTTGGACTGTTCTAGAACAGTCTTGTTATTCACGTTTTTGAACGTTGACAGATTTTTCAGCAGAATTGTTGAATTAAAAACAACTGGGTTTTGAGTCTTCGTTTCCTCACCGAACACCGTGAATATAGTGAGTAAGTTCGTGAGTGAGTGAGTTATAGTGAGTGGGTTAATAAGTTGTTCACTTGTTGGTTGTTTAGTTGGTTAGTTAGAGAGCTAGCTACATTTTGGCCGTGACACTTATAGCCACGTGTTTAGCCCCTACTGTGCCTATCAAATACCTACAAGAAACAAAACACGATAAACTAAACCAAAAGACCACATGGGGGAGAGGGGGTGGGGGGGCGGAAACCGTGTGTAGATATGGAGGTGTTGTCATGGTTACAGCTCCGGGGAGGCCATTTGAACCGTTTGATTATGCAGTTTGTGATTCAAAGGAATGGGGAGGTGGAGGGAGAACATGATGGGGAGCAGCGTGGGCCTGATTCACCGAGCGGCCATCTTGGCTCTTAACGCATTCAGTTCCACCGCCCAGCTCGCGTTGGAACAAAAATGACGTGATTGCGGGACAAAATATGCATAGTTTGGCGAACACCAGCTGGAATAAAATGTACTTCTATTGAAGTACATCACCTTTTTATTTCTTGATTTGCACGTAAGGAGCATAAGCTGTGTGTTGTGCAATGGTCTTCATTCAGATTTAGTTTTCATTTGGTGTGTTTCTTGAGGTTATGGATTAGGGATTAAAAACCACTTCTTATGTAATCTTCCAATACTACAGCTACCAAAGCCTCTTCCCATACCCACCATAGCCCCGCCCACTCTTGACTACGTCCTCCATTTTGAAACGCTGGCCCACTGTACCACAAGGGGGGGACTCCGCCCCTCTCAGTCAGGAGTCATGGTAATGACTTAATTATCGTTAATTAATTATTACTAAAAAGCTCCCCACTGTTATTGAAGTATTAATATACTCGTATTACGTTTATAGAACACAGAGGAACGCCAATCTGATGACCTCACACTCTCTTAAACACACACACACTCACACCCATGTACATACAGTGCAGGCACACGCATACACACAAGCACACAGACACACGCATACACGATTTTGCTTTATTTTACTCGGGGACACTTCCTGAAGGCAAGGTTAATGAGAGAGAGAGAGAGAGAGAGAGAGAGAGAGACTCAGTTTAATCAAAGCAGCTTCTTCAGTCCCCTCAGGATCTCGTTATTTTGCCATCATCCTCCAACGACCACCCAAATATAGGCTTTATTTCCCTCGCCTGTGTGTGTGTGTGTGTGTGTGTGTGTGTGTGTAACTCTAATAGAACCTGATTCACTGTAGTCTTTTATGGTTATTATAACTTTGTTAAGTTAAAAACGTTCTATGAAATATTATGTGTTTAAGATGGTTTTTTGTGGTTTCTTGAAAGTACAGTATTTTTTTTTGTGTGTGTGTGTGTGTGTGTGTGTGTGTGTGTGTGTGTGTGTGATGTGTCCCTCTTGGTTGACAGCTCTGTTTCTGCAGTGTCATATAAGAGCCCAAGGGTTTTACCCAATAAAATAACTACAGTTTGAACTTTAAACCGTTATGAAGGTAGCACATGTGCAGATACTATCCTATGCCATGGACACAAACACCAAATACGTTTATTTAACACGCACAATATCATAAAATATAGCAATATTTCACCATTTGACCTTGCATTGACTTCCCAACTGTACTTAATGCTATGATTGAAGTACAGTATGCTATAGATATATATATTTATTATTGAATATTTTATATATATAATATTCAAGTGGTCCTAAGGTGGAACATTTTAAACATCAACATCGGCTAAAGCTTGTGTGTGTGTGTGCGTGTGTGTGCGTGTGTGCGTATGTGCACACACACACACACACACACACACACACACACGCACAATGTCATTACCAGGGTGTGATGAGGCTGGTGTAACGTCACATGAGTGTTTTCCAGGCGTGTGGAGCGGCGTGTACAGGCACGGCCGGGCAGCGGTCCTGGTAGACCCAGCCCCCCCACTCCCTCCCCCCGGGGACCCGTCCCCACCTCCTCCCCCACCCTGGGTGACTTCCTTTCAATTCACACCCTGCAGCACCGAGCTGTGGATGGAGGGGAGGGGAGGTGGGGCGGGAGGGAGGGGAGGGGAGGTGGGGGGGAGGAGGGGAGGGGAGGGAGGGGGCGCGGCCACACACACACACACACACACACACACACACACACACACACACACACACACACACACACACACACACACCCACACCCACCTACAACCACCCAGCCCGTCAGTAGCTGCAGCGTGTGTGAGTGTGAGCGGTGTGAAGGTGACTGAAGAAGATATTGTACCAGAGCAATGCTATCTGTCACCTCGGGTTCCTGGGTCTGTCTCTGGGACAGCCTGGTGGAGCACCCACTGGCTCTCCACCCGCACCCCCGCCCCCCAGCGCAGCACAACGTGGTGGGTGTCCGCGTCGTCTGCCAACACCTCGTGCCAACGGTTTTGTTGGCAGCGCGTTTGTGTCGGGAGAGTTTAAACAGCTTTTAATCACTTTGGAGAAAACAAATCTATGTGTCTGTATCCGTCTGTCGATATGTGAGTTTGGTCGTCGGTTGGCTGTCTGTCTTATCATCTTACAGGATCAATCGACTAGACTCTTGTCTTTCTCATACGACTTGTGTTACATTTGGCTTTAGTTTCATTTTGTATTGTATTGTTGTTGTCTTAAAGGAATAATAATAATGACAATACCAAAAACATTTTTCCGATATGTGTAATATTTATCGACTTTATCGAGAGTGGCAAGACGGAGGTTTTAGAAGGTGATTTTTGCAAATGAATTTCTACAGTGGCCGTCTCCGGCACACGTTTGACTTGAAACCTTGACAGACATTTTGTCTAATGTGCGTCTGGACAGGATGCTTCAGCTCATCTTCCCACTTGCTACAGGGAAAGCTAAGTGCTATCAGTAATACATGAGACCCATTGTCTCAATAACGCTCGCCTACTTCGAGAAAATGGGCTAAAACATTGTGTTCTCATGCAAAACGAGACATTTTCAATCCACGTTGGCTATGTAATAAAACCAAAAGGTTATAAAAATGTAAAAGCCATTCCTTGCCACAAAAATGATTCAGCCATTAAGGGAGTCAAGGAACTATTTCTGTCCTCCATCTTGTCTGTTGTGATGGCCAGTAATAGCTTCCAGAAACAGCCGGGGCTTGTCTCGTTGGGCCTCCCACACGCTCGGCGCTCCTGAACGCAGCCTCGCGCTGCAGATGGCACCCGGTCTCGGCAGTTAAACCCCCCCGCCGAGCACACCTATTGATTTACTGTAGCAGGGCTGCACAAAATCGTCCTAACAGGGAGCGACTGGCTGAAGGTTTTATATATATTTTTATATATACACTGTTTATACACCCCATCTGTATCACCATCCAAGGATGGAGGCAGGTTAAGAAGCACACACACACACACACACACACACACACACACACACACACACACACAGCATCACTCACACACACACACATACGAACACACACATAGAGAAGAGAGAGGACGAGAGAGAGAGAGAGAGAGAGAGAGAGAGAGAGAGAGAGAGAGAGAGACAAACAGACAGAAGAGAGAGAGATGCAGGGGTGCATTAAATGCGTTATTCATAATCATTTTCCCTGCAAGTCAAAACTGGCCGTGTATCGCTAATTAAATGTGCTTGTTACTCGAGAGGAGGATGTTGTCGAGCGGCGCTTGCCTCACGCCGCTGAACCTAATGAGATACTAACTGCCCTAAAATGAGATTGCGTTGCTTAATACCTGATGGGCTTCATGAATACACGCTGGGATTATGAAGTTGGGTTATGACCGACCCTCGAGGGCAGAGATTTTTTCATATGTAGTATGACTGAGACTGAGATTGCCGATTACGATTAATGAGATTTGAGATCAAGTGCAACCAATGGCGTGTGAGCTCCAGATCGGCCAATGGGATGTGAGGTCAAGAGGAAGACAAGGAAAAAGGACTGGAAGTTGCTCCAGTGTTGCTGGAGTTCTACAAGTTCCACAAATGATGGCGTAGGAAAAAAGAGCGAGCAGCGAAAATAAGACTTAGTGTCTTAAAGAAATAATTCACGGCTCGGGTGCACGGGAATGCTGACAGTACAATGGGCTCTGACAAGTGTTTAGAGCAGCCTGCCGCATAATAAAGGTTAAAGGGTAAACATGCATGGATAGCATTGTCGGGCTGCTGGTGGTGGTGGGCCGGTGGGTGGTGCGGGGGTGGGGGGTGAAGAGACAGATGTCTTTGGGTTCCACCGTAAAGAACAGAACATCTTGTAGCTGATGGGGGGGGTGGGGGGGGGGGGGTGGGAAAGTATTGACTGTTGTGCGGTGTGTGTGTGTGTGTGTGTCCGTGTGTGTGTGTGTGTGTGTGTGTGTGTGTGTGTGTGTCCGCGTGTGTGTGTGTGTGTGTGTGTGTGTGTGTGTGTGTGTGTGTGTGTGTGTGTGTGTGTGTGTGTGTGTGTGTGTGTGTGTGTGTGCTTCTTAACCTGCCTCCATCCTTGGATGGTGATCAGACAGATGGGGTGGTATAAACAGTGTATATATAAAATATATATAAAACCTTCAGCCAGTCCGCTCCCTGTTAGGACGATTTTGTGCAGCCCTGCTACAGTAAAGTCAATAGGTTGTCTCGGCGGGGGGGTTAACTGCCGAGACCGGGTGCCATCTGCAGCGCGAGGCTGCGTTCAGGAGCGCCGAGCGTGTGGGAGGCCCAACGAGACAAGCCCCGGCTGTTTCTGGAAGCTATTACTGGCCATCACAACAGACAAGATGGAGGACAGAAATAGTTCCTTGACTCCCTTAATGGCTGAATCATTTTTGTGGCAAGGAATGCGCTTTACATTTTTATAACCTTTGGTTTTATTACATAGCCCAACGTGGATTGAAAATGTCTCGTTTTGCATGAGAACACAATGTTTTAGCCCATTTTTCTCGAAGTAGGCGAGCGTTATTGAGACAATGGGTCTCATGTATTACTGATAGCACTTAGCTTTCCCTGTAGCAAGTGGGAAGATGAGCTGAAGCATCCTGTCCAGACGCACATTAGACAAAATGTCTGTCAAGGTTTCAAGTCAAACGTGTGCCGGAGACGGCCACTGTAGAAATTCATTTGCAAAAATCACCTTCTAAAACCTCCGTCTTGCCACTCTCGATAAAGTCGATAAATATTACACATATCGGAAAAATGTTTTTGGTATTGTCATTATTATTATTCCTTTAAGACAACAACAATACAATACAAAATGAAACTAAAGCCAAATGTAACACAAGTCGTATGAGAAAGACAAGAGTCTAGTCGATTGATCCTGTAAGATGATAAGACAGACAGCCAACCGACGACCAAACTCACATATCGACAGACGGATACAGACACATAGATTTGTTTTCTCCAAAGTGATTAAAAGCTGTTTAAACTCTCCCGACACAAACGCGCTGCCAACAAAACCGTTGGCACGAGGTGTTTGGACGACGCGGAACCCGCCTCCGGGTCTCTCTCTCTCTCTCTCTCTCTCTCTCTCTCTCTCTCTCTCTCTCTCTCTCTCTCTCTCTCTCTCTCTCTGCCTCAGTCATGTGTCTGTGTCTTTCTCTCTCCCCCCCCCCACCCCTCCTCGTTATGGTGGATAATAGTGCCCAGCTGGCTCCCATAATGCCTCCTGATTGCATAGGAAGGAGCATTTTGTAGTTTCTGATGGTACTGTATGTTACATTAATATACAGTACAGTACAATACAGCTACATAGCCCCCACAAATGGAGTGAAGCAGCATTCATTCAGCGTTGTCTGAACATGTGTTCAATATTTAGGAGCTGAATTGTATTAGATTAGATTACATATGTTTCTCAAATGGGGGCACCTGTACCCCGAGGGGTACTTTGAAGCATTGCAGGGGGTACCAGGAACATTAACACAAAAAACATTTGGTGATGAACAATTTAAAAATAATTCCACTTTAAGGCTAGATTAGCCTGCCAGGCTGCCCAGTGGACTGTAGCAACTGGTAGGCTGATCTATCCAGCATACATCTGGGTGGACACTCCCACTTGTGATGTAATAAGCCGGAGATTGTGAAAGCACTTGGAATGGCTAATCACACTCACACCTGGTGGTATCATAGAAGCCCTTAATTCGTAAAAAGTAGTTTTAATTGGTTCACTGTATGAAACTACCAATGATGTATGAGAAAACCTCCTCACAGTAGCCCCCGATAGTGTGCTAAGAAAGTTCACACCAACGACTCCCCCCCGCCGCCACCAAGTACTCAAATTACGTCCAATTGAATTGTGGCTGCCTTTGGCCTGGTGTTTGATGAAGGTGTCTGGCCACGAGGCCCTAATGGAGGGCTGAAGTAGGTGGAAGTGGTTTTCTTCAGATTGAGGCCAGCACTCGTGCGCCGCTCCGGAGCTCTTCTGGGGCCCCCCCGCTGCTGTCGCCACCGCCATCGCCGCCACGGCCGCCGCGGTCGTGGGGCTAGCTGCTAATGGACTGCGTTAAAAACCTGCCCTGAGTGGTGGTGATGGCCTGGAGTGAGGGAGAAACACTTATTAATGCTGTGGTGTATATTTAGCCATTGTTCAAGTGTGTGTGTGTGTGTGTGTGTTAGTGTGTGTGCGTGGTGTATGTATGTTACTTGTACCTTTACCTTACTTTACTTGTATGTGTCCCGGCAGTACTGCGCATCGCCTAGCTGTCTTACTGTTACCAGGAAGACTTACTTTGTTCAGGTTTCTTACTTTGTTCAAGTTTCAAGCACTAGCATGTTTATGAGTGCTTGAAACTTGTTTTATTCAAATGTTCTTGTCAGAGATAAAGTGTTGTTTCACTCTCTTTTGGACAAATGTACTAATTGTCAGTCACTTTGGACAAAAGCATCTGCTAAATGCCCTAAATGTTGTACTTTATACGTAATAGTAGTATTTACCTTTTACGTTTTATTTTATCCATAGTGAATTTAGATACTTATCATTAAGGAGCAGATAGAGTCTGCAGATAGGGGGGGTTTGGGGGGGGGGGGGGGGTGGGGGCTGGCAAAGGCAGCACCTGACTGGACGGCCATCTTGTGTGCTGTTGTCCAGGTGTGACCATGAAGCTGATGGACGAGGTGGCGGGCATCGTGGGCGCCAGACACTGCAACACGCGCATCGTCATCGGCCTGTCGGGACGCCTAATCCGTCCACCGCGCAAGGAATCAAGAAAGGCTGACAACACAACATCATTTAGCACACTTCATTTAACGACCAATATTACTATCTTATAATAGCATATATTATAGATTAATGTTATTTAATAATATACTGTATTAATTATTTTTCATTTTTTAACATTTAAATGAAGTTAAAATCAAGTCATAATCCACTTAAGGACAGTTTTCTTTTGTTAAATGCGTATATGGATTTCATTTAAATAATAGAACCTTTTTCCAAAGCGCTTTACAATATTGCCTCACTTCACCCCATTCATACTCACATTCATTAACAACCCGCGACCGGTAAAGTCTTGCTTCAGGGGCAACCTTGAAACACTTGGCTAAGAGGAACCAGGGATTGAACCAGCAACCTTCCGGTTGCCTGTAACTCCTGAGCCACTGCTGCTGCCCACCCCTCCCGCCTTTTGTAGTTTAAACTTGTAACTGACCATGTCCTTGATGGAGTTTTGTACGCTATGCCAGGTTGGAGAGTTGCGTGGTAGTGGGGAGGGCGCGGGGGTGGGGGGGGGGGGGGGGGGGGGGTGTAGAATAGCCTGCCAGGGTGATTAATCAATTTGTGATAAACTATGATGGAAAAGTCTAGACGAAACACACTGATGAAAGTTACATCAAGGAGCGTCTGGGCACCACACATTGCTTCTCTCTCCACCAGACTTCTTCAGAAACTTTAAATGGGGTTGCTGAAAAGTGAGAGAGAGAGAGACAGAGAGACAGGGAGAGAGACAGGGAGAGAGACAGGGGGAGAGACAGGGAGACAGGGAGACATAGAGACATAGAGACAGAGAGACAGGGAGACAGGAAGGCAGAGAGACAGAGAGACAAGGAGAGAGACAGGGAGAGAGACAGGGAGAGAGACAGGGAGCGGGACGGAGAGACAAGGAGACAGGGAGACAGAGAGGCATGGAGAGAGACAGATAGACAGACAGGGAGACAGACAGACAGGGAGAAGACAGGGAGAGGGAGAAAGATGGAGGGAGATAGACAGTGACGGGGAGAGAGAGACAGTGAGAAGGAGACAGACAGGGAGCGAGAGACAGAGAGAGACAAAGACATAGAGAGGGAGACAGAGAGAGAGACTTGTACAGAGTCTTGGAGAGAGGGAGATGTGTGTGTGTGTGTGTGTATATATATAGAGGGAGAAAGCTGTGTAGCTGGAGAGGGCGTACTTGTTCCCAGCGCACCGCACACTGAGAGGACATGTTGAGAGCCATCATGGCGGCTCCAACTGCTCCAGCACCCGTTCCTCCTCCTTCTCCTCGCCCTCCTGGTGTCTTGTGTTGGGTGCTCAAGTGTCCGCCACCATCTGTCTTCCCGGCGACATGTTTTATTGTTCCTTTTGTTTAGGCAAGGCTGTCTATATTTTATATGATATTATATATTTGGGTGGTGGGGGGTGGAGATGTGCGCTCATAATATGTAGTATTGATAAACAGTTATTAAGCTTTCCAACATTTCCAACAGTTCATGTTTGGATTCTGTTAAAGCATAATTTTAATGTTATCTCGCAAGTCGAGCACAACGTAAGAGTAGAAATAATGACTTGGGACAAACGCTAACACACAATTTGATGTAAGTACACAAGGCTGTGCAATATAACGTGACTTATCTTATTATGCTAATACGGTATGCTAATGAACCTGGATTCAGGTAGGAGTGCCTTTCTCGACACGCAAGGCCAAAACACGCACACACACACATCAAACACACACACACATCACACACACACATCACACACACACACATCACACACACTCACTAAATGAATATTGTGCTGCATGAGATAATATAGGCATAGAACATTAAGCACAGCCAGAATCCGTATGCAAACAAGCACTTGCTTAGAAACCTGATACACTTTCTATGCCAACAATATAATTCAACAATTCATTCATTCAATAATTCAACATCTGTCCATGAGCCAGGATGCTGAAACCAATAGCTTGAAAATATTGATCAGGAATTCAACGGTATAGAATTCATAGTGTGTAGACAGGCTATTTATAGACGTATACGGTGCTATATACAGTATATGGTGTATTCCCTCAACAAGGCCCCTGGGTTGAATAATGTTTTTGAGCTCAAGCATGAATAAAATATAAAGCAGGCTTAATATCCAGTGGGCCACACCTGCATGCAACAGCTTCATGGAAATAAACTAAATATTAAAAAAATGGCCAACGTACATACAGTCTATACCACAGGGAGGGGTACAGGACTACTTCCGGCGCTGTCTCGGGCGGTGCCTGCCAGAGTTGCTCTTCGTGATCTTGTGCCTTCTTAACTTTTCTATATTTTCTCTATTTTCTCTATTTTTATTGTTTATTACTCTATTGTTTATTATTCTATTGCTATGCTTATGTTGTTGGTATTTTGAGCAACCTCTGGCACAAGAATTTCCTTCAGGATTAATAAAGTTCCATCTTATCTTATAACGCAATGCAATGGATCCAAACACAGTGTATTTCTATTACTATTTAGTCATATAGAAACACTTTTTTCCAAAGTGACCTACAGTGAATCAGATACAGGCCATTAAGGAGCAGGTAGCGGTTAGACAGTACAGAGACGGGTCATTAAGGAGCAGGTAGGGGTTAGACAGTACAGAGACGGGTCATTAAGGAGCAGGTAGAGTTAGACAGCAGGTAGGTAGGTTAAGGCATCTCAAGCATGCCCACTGGCTAGGTTGTGGACATGAGAGGGGATCGAACACGTTGTCAGCCGTGCAGTGTGAGGTTCTAACAAATGCCTGCCCACCAGAGCCAGGGTGGGTGTGTGGGGAAGCTAACCAGGTCAGCCTCCAAGTGTCCTGTTGATGAACGTTGTGCCGTTAGCCTGAGTGTGCTACATCCGTCTAGGAGATGCATGCTGTCGGCCTGCGAGGGGCGGTGCACACACACACACACACACACACACACACACACACACACACACACACACACACACACACACACACACACACACACACACACACACACACACACACCTCCCTCCCTACCCCTCCCCTCCTCCTCCCCCGTCCACCACCCGCCACCAGGCAGCACCTAAAGGTTAGCAGGAATGCAGCGGGTGGGGAGAAGGTGGAGGGGCCGGTGGTGGAGAATGAAATTAGTTTAGAAGAAGAAGAAGAAGAGGAGGATGAAGACAAGGAAGAGGAAGAAGAAATAAGGAAAGACCTAGAAAGATCAAACTTGGATGAAGGGCTTCAGGGGACCCGGTGGTGAGCAAAAGAGAGGGAGATAGAGAGAGACCCAGACCCCCTCACACTCACTCTCTTTCAGACATGTAAAGAGCAGCCCTCAAGGTCTGCTTCTTCTCATCTCCTCCCTGAGCTCTCTCCAACAGACACTTTGACCAACAGAACGACACAAGGCGTTTCATTATTTATGGCGTTGGACTCCCTGGTTGTCTCTGCTCTGTGACTTCTGGCTTATGTAGAACTCAAGAGCCGACCAGAATATTTCTGAGTAAAAGTTTGTTTGCTATGTTTCTATGGAAACTGCCAAGTATAAAACAAGAATTTAAGATATATATACACACCTATACGTGTATATATACACAGTGCCAATGATGTCCAGTAGCCTCTGTTCACCCCTGAGGCCAGAAAATGGCCCCAAGGGGATCTTAGACCTTGGACCGTCAGTCCCTGAAAGCAGCCCACAGTTCCAAACAGAAACTCCCAGACAAACCCAAACACACACACACACACACATACACACACACACAACGACTCAGCGCACGCCCCCCCTAACCCTAGATCCCCCCCACTTAAAGGACAAGAAAAAGCTCCCTTGATTAACCCTAACCTTGAGAAGAATCACAGGGAGGGGGTTCCCTCCTTCCAGGGATGGCTCGGGGTGCAATGGCTGCCGTAATGTTGAAAAAAGATGCTGGTTTTAATCTGTTTCGAGATGTGTTTTCGGGTGGTGGTGGTGGAGTTACTTTTGGCCCAGCAACCACCACCAAGTACTTTGAGCAGGAAAATAAGCAAAACAGTCATTTCAAACGCACCCCCCCCCCCCCACATGCCCACAGTGCATCCATTTTACACATCACACATCACCTCTCTGCCCTCCCCTCTATTGTCTGCCTCAGTCTCTCTCTCTCTCTCACTCTCTCTCTCTCCAACACCTGGCTGTCCCTCCCACCCCACCTACCCACACACACATGCACACACACACACACACACACACAAGCCCTTGTTTTCCCTTCGCATCGATGATGAGGGTTATTGTAATTCCTGGGTTGACGCCCCCTTTTTTATATTGAGTAAAAAAAAGAAGAGAGAGAGAAGAAGGCTCATATTTAATAATTCATCGGCGACGCTATTAATGGAGCGCTAAATGGGGAGCGACGGCACTTCTGATATACATATCAGATGAAACGCGCAGAGGACGGTGTGTGTGTGTGTGTGTGTGTGTGTGTGCGCGCACACTGTTGTAACACAGAGCGATCCATATTCATGTAGAGAACATGAACACGGGATTAGGTGTGTTTAGTTCACTTGTGTGTGTGTGTGTGTGTGTGTGTGTGTGTGTGTGTGTGTGTGTGTGTGTGTGTGTGTGTGTGTGTGTGTGTGTGCTGTGTGTGTGCTGCCATCACGCATTCATGCTTACCATTCATGTCGCGATTGGGGTTAGCGGTGGAGGAGGGGGTGGTGGTGGTGGTGAAATTACAGTACAGTTTCTGCCTGCCTGAATGCAGGAACAGAGAGAAGGAAAGGGGGCGTGTCCCTTGCAGGTGCCGTTGTCATGTAATGCTCTATTCCTTGGTTGGCGGGTAGAGATGCTGGAGTGGGTGGTGGTGGGTGGGATGTGTTGGCAAGGTGTAGCAAGGTGGGGTTCCAGGCAGGGCTACAGCCCTGGGTTCTGGGTGGAGACGGCGATGTAGCGTGCAAGTTAGCATGCGATGGGAGTTAGCTCGGCGGCGCGGGGGGAAGCAAGGTTCGCTAAGGCACCACCACGTAGCAACAACAAAACATGTCCTTATTTGATATTCTTTTTATTCTCCTTACCCATCAGCTTTGATGGCGAGTAGCTTGCGGTGGTTCTAAGCACTAACACAGTGTTGTTGTTCAATAGAGTAGGGGATAAGTCTCCATTAGCAACCAGTTCATTATTTGTGTGTTTTTTAAATGTTTTTATAAATGCTGTAGGCCTATGATTGTTCATTTATTCATGTTTTTCCTTAAAAAGCCCCCGTGTAGAATTTCTTAATAGATCGATTTACTTTCATATTATGCTGTGTTTAAGATCTCTATCCACATCTAAAAACCCAAACGCTGTCGGTACTACTGTCGGTTTAAAATCCTGTTCAAGGCTTTGAACCAATTCTCCACGAAACTAAATGCTTTCATGCATATAGTGCTGTAATTCAACGTAAACAAACACACCGTTCTCTGTTCCCTGTCCTCTGCCAGCCCGGCGCGGCCTTGGAAAGAGAATTTCAAATGAGATGAACAATCGCCAAGCCTTCCTCACAATACCGCTCTGGCACCAGCCTGCTCTGTACACACTATAAATAGCATGATCAAAAGGACACGGCTGCTATTTTCAACCCACGAACTCTCTCTCTCTCCCCCCCTCTCTCTCTCTCTCTCTCTCTCTCTCTCTCTCCCCCCCCTCTCTCTCTCTCTCTCTCTCTCTCTCTCTATCTCCCCTCCGCTCTCTCTCTCCTCTCCATCTTCCCTCCCTCTCTCTCCCTCTCCTCTCCCTCTCTCTGTCCTTGCTCTCTCCTCTCCTATCTATCTTTCTATCTCTCTCTCTATCTCTCTCTTCCTCACTCTGTCATCTTATTTTATCTCCATTCTCTTGATGTTTCATTCTCTTTTCATGTGAAACATCTGCCCAGGCTATTTTTAGACGTCCTTATTTTAGACATGCATGGCCTAAGCATGTGTGCGCACGTGTGTGTGTGTGTAAGGAGGTTGGTTTGCTGTAGTCTAATGGTTCATTAGTATGCAAGAGAAGAGGAAGTGGGAGATAATGGCAGCCAAGCATCCACCATTAAAAACATTAAAGTGTAAAAGTGAATAGTAGCATATGAGCATCAGTGGCGTTGTTTCAGTGGAAGCTTTAATATACAAACAGGGAGAATGTGTGAGACGATCAAGACTCCCGCTAGCCCCGCTCACGCTAGCCCATCTCACGCTAGCCCCGCTCACGCTAGCCCCGCTCACGCTAGCCCCCGCTCACGCTAGCCCATCTCACGCTAGCCCCGTTCACGCTAGCCCCGTTCACGCTAGCCCCGCTCACGCTAGCCCATCTCACGCTAGCCCAGTTCACGCTAGCCCCGCTCACGCTAGCCCCTCTCACGCTAGCCCCGTTCACGCTAGCCCCGCTCACGCTAGCCCATCTCACGCTAGCCCAGTTCACTCTAGCCCCTCTCACAGTTCATTACCCCCCCCCACACACACACACACACACACATATACACCACACCACCACATTAGCAGCCAGTAGCTAGCTAGCACATATCGGCTTTAAACATGTGATTAAACACTGGACATAACATCCAATGGGGTTTTTACACAGAGAGGAAGGGGGAGATGTGGGGGAGAGGTTTGGGGGTGGGGGTAGAGAGGTGGGGGTGGTGTGATTGCCAGGGGTCAAATATCCCCCAAAAAAGAACAGAATGCATGGCGCTCTGCACCATGAAATGTGCACTTACTCACACACACACACAACACACACACACACACACACACACACACACACACACACACACACACACACACACACATACACACACATCCTATGCACACGTATGCACAAACATACATCATATGCACATGCATGTGGAAATATATGCTCGCACACACATTTGCAAAGCCACGCATGCACGCACACACAAATGCTCCCATGCACACACACACACACACACACACACACACACACATAAGCTGCCTGAAGCCTACAGAGACAGCCAGTGCACATCATGCTAGATCCTACAAGGTTATATGATGTTGTCGTCTCTGGGAGGTGAGATTAGGCCAGGACAAGAGGATGTTTACTCCTTCACTCCATCCCTGTGTGTGTGTGTGTCTCTCTCTCTCTCTCTCTTTCCGTCTTAATTCCCTCGCCCGTCACATTGAGTACTCATTGTTTTCGTGTAACCCTGAGATCCACTTATAAGCGACTGAAAGACTTTTAGTTCAACATCCGCCGCTCACTCACTTATTTATCTTCTACACTTAAGCAGGGTTTGCCCACAAGACAAGAGGCTGTGAGGACTCCTGCAAACCACACCTTGTTGGATGGTTTGGAGATGCAGTTGGTATCAGCTATGTAGCACAGAATAACACCATTAAAATATCTATTTAAAAGTTTTAACACGTAATATGTATCGGACAAAATAACAAAACAGTCTTTTGGAGAACTTTGCGCCTGAATCTCGAGGCAGACTAGGGGTGAGGGCTAGCTCAGATTGTCCTGTAGTGTCTGTCCAGTGGTCCTTTAGTTCAGTGTCCGGACGGTACTTTGTGTCTTATTCTAACAAGGTCCTCTGGTGCGGCTGTACCAAAGGTTGTCTATCCTCCTGAGAATAAATACGTAGCATTAATAAACTCCAAACTACCCGCTGCTGAGTGGCATCGTGCGACATCACCCATGTGGGAACTCACTGGTCTGTCCATAATATGAGGGAGAGAGAGAGAGAGAGAGAGAGAGATAGAGAAGAGAGAGAGAGAGAGAAGAGAGAGAGAGAGAGAGAGAGAGAGAGAGAGAGAGAGAGAGAGAGAGAGGAGATCTTGCACAATCTTCTACAATGGACCATGCATGTGTGTGTATGTGCTTGCTTGTGTGTGTGTGTGTGTGTGTGTGTGTGTGTTTCTGAATCCTATCTGAGAACCATTATCAGTCATCTGATGCATTATGTTTGTGTGCAAAGTGTCCCTTATAGCATGTGTGTGTGCATCTCTCAGTCCAGCTGTGATGCAGACATAACGGATGCCCATCAGTCAACAGCTGGCGGGTGGCCAGACGGATGCTCTCCCTCCTCCTCCCTGCTGGTCACCCTTCACGCAGGGGAGGAGGGGAGGCGCGCGCCATGGCAACGCCTCAGTTGATTAAAGTCCACCCACACGTATCTGTCATAGATTGGCCAATATGTCTCTTGTGTATGTGTTTATGTGTCTGTGACAGTATGTGTGTGTACATCGTGTGTGTGTGTGTGTGTGTGTCTGTGTGTGTGTACAGTGTTTGTGTGCGAACATGTTTTTATATATTCATGTATTCCGTTTCTCCCGTGCATTGTGCCAATCTCTCCCTCTGTCTTCATTCTCTGAGACTGCACTCTGTCGGCACAAATAAAGATGAGATTGATTGAATTGGCAATTCATAGTATTCCGTATTCCGTATTCCGAAGTGTTTTCCTCACGCTGTGGCTGGTCTCTGTGGTTCTGTCGTTCCCGGCAGGTGGAGGGCGAGGAGCAGCAGAGGCGCTTCGAGGAGGGCCGGGAGCGCTACCTGCAGAACAAGGCCCGGCGAGCGGCCGACCGGGAGGTCCAGCCGGACACCGGGAAGAAGGACTAGAAGAAGAAGAAGATACCCCCAAAGATACAAAGAGTGAAAACTTTATGTAAACTTAAAATGTAGCGTTTTGTTTGTACCACTGGTTTTATTGAAGGCTACACACCAAAGTGTCTACCAACAGCTATTTATATAAGAGTAAAGAAAATATAATTCTTACATATATTACATATATATACTGTATATATACGGTGTATATATTCCATATATATGTATATATATATATTCTATATATATATTTATATATGTCTATATATACAGTATATTATTTTTATTAGTATGAAGACCTTGATTTGGGTCAAAGGGATGGTCTGACTGTGAAATAAACTGCATTTATATTGTATGATTATGAAGGAAATGTGAGTAATAAAAAACGGCTTGAAACTCCAGTCTGTGGTTCTGTAGTGCTGTTACAGGTCATCTATTGATGACACCCCCCACAAACCTAGCCCCCCCCCCTAACCCTAGATCCCCCCCACTTAAAGGACAAGAAAAAGCTCCCTTGATTAACCCTAACCTTGAGAAGAATCACAGGGAGGGGGTTCCCTCCTTCCAGGGATGGCTCGGGGTGCAATGGCTGCCGTAATGTTGAAAAAAGATGCTGGTTTTAATCTGTTTCGAGATGTGTTTTCGGGTGGTGGTGGTGGAGTTACTTTTGGCCCAGCAACCACCACCAAGTACTTTGAGCAGGAAAATAAGCAAAACAGTCATTTCAAACGCACCCCCCCCCCCCCACATGCCCACAGTGCATCCATTTTACACATCACACATCACCTCTCTGCCCTCCCCTCTATTGTCTGCCTCAGTCTCTCTCTCTCTCTCACTCTCTCTCTCTCCAACACCTGGCTGTCCCTCCCACCCCACCTACCCACACACACATGCACACACACACACACACACACACAAGCCCTTGTTTTCCCTTCGCATCGATGATGAGGGTTATTGTAATTCCTGGGTTGACGCCCCCTTTTTTATATTGAGTAAAAAAAAGAAGAGAGAGAGAGAAGGCTCATATTTAATAATTCATCGGCGACGCTATTAATGGAGCGCTAAATGGGGAGCCGACGGCACTTCTGATATACATATCAGATGAAACGCGCAGAGGACGGTGTGTGTGTGTGTGTGTGTGTGTGTGTGTGTGCGCACACTGTTGTAACACAGAGCGATCCATATTCATGTAGAGAACATGAACACGGGATTAGGTGTGTTTAGTTCACTTGTGTGTGTGTGTGTGTGTGTGTGTGTGTGTGTGTGTGTGTGTGTGTGTGTGTGTGTGTGTGTGTGTGTGTGTGTGTGTGTGTGTGTGTGTGTGTGTGTGTGTGTGTGTGCTGCCGCATTCATGCTTATCCATTCATGTAGCGATTGGGTTAGCGGTGGAGGAGGGGGTGGTGGTGGGGGTGAATTACAGTACAGTTCTGCCTGCCTGATGCAGGAACAGAGAGAAGGAAAGGGGGCGTGTCCTTGCAGGTGCCGTTGTCATGTAATGCTCTATTCCTTGGTTGGCGGGTAGAGATGCCGGAGTGGGTGGATGTGTTGCAAGGTGTAGCAAGGTGGGGTTCCAGGCAGGGCTACAGTCCTGGGTTCTGGGTGGAGACGGCGATGTAGCGTGCAAGTTAGCATGCGATGGGAGTTAGCTCGGCGGCGCGGGGGGAAGCAGGTTCGCTAAGGCACCACCACGTAGCAACAACAAAGTCCTTATTTGATATTCTTTTTATTCTCCTTACCCATCAGCTTTGATGGCGAGTAGCTTGCGGTGGTTCTAAGCACTAACACAGTGTTGTTGTTCAATAGAGTAGGGGATAAGTCTC
>PIJE02000191.1:486767-500159 GCA_002895965.2 Coryphaenoides rupestris
GGGGGGGGTGCTCCGTTAATTGTGGTTCTGATGGGGGGGGTGCTCCGTTAATTCGCGGTTCTGATGGGGGGGGGGTGCTCCGTTAATTTGCGGTTCTGATGGGGGGGGGTGCTCCGTTAATTGGTGGGGACATGTCCCCAGCGTCCCCACTAAATTCTACGCCCATGCTCGGTACCATGCGCAGTTGCTATTAAACATCCATAAACGACAACTCGGTTGCATCTCTTTATTTCAATATTCCTTGGCTAAGAATATTACAAGGTTAACGTTGCGTTGCCAAAGTGGTATCTTCGTGGTATTTCCATTAGGCTACATTTACGACTATTGTCGTAAATGGGTCTGGATTTCCAGGCTAGCAGGTTGTAGCAGGTTGTGGTTGAAGTTAAAACACGAGAGCTTCCCCGACTCTCTCCGCTTTTGGGCTGATTTCTCTTATATTTGAATCGGGTCGGATTTCGTGGGAAAATGGAACGAAGTGAGATGTAAGCGCGGATAATTAAAAAATATATATATTTCATAGCTTTTTAAAATGTGTACAATGTTTAATTATGATTAGAACTAATATTAATTTCTTATTAGATTGTTATTGTCTCAAGCCACAGAGCTCAGAATACACTGATTCTTACTTATAGTACTTTTAAAATTCAGTTAGATTTGAAATGACAGGCTTGAGGCACCACACATATTTTTCTCCAACTAGCAGCAAAGTAAAAGCGCTTTCAACTCCTACCCCTCTGGTTGACACTGAACTAAACGGCCCCCTTGTGCAGTCCTATTCTGTTAGAGCGTTTCCACACACACACACACACACACACACACACACACACACACACACACACACACACACACACAGACACACACATACACACACATCCTATGCACACGTATGCACAAACATACATCATATGCACATGCATGTGGAAATATATGCTCGCACACACATTTGCAAAGCCACGCATGCACGCACACACAAATGCTCCCATGCACACACACACACACACACACACACACACACACATAAGCTGCCTGAAGCCTACAGAGACAGCCAGTGCACATCATGCTAGATCCTACAAGGTTATATGATGTTGTCGTCTCTGGGAGGTGAGATTAGGCCAGGACAAGAGGATGTTTACTCCTTCACTCCATCCCTGTGTGTGTGTGTGTCTCTCTCTCTCTCTCTCTTTCCGTCTTAATTCCCTCGCCCGTCACATTGAGTACTCATTGTTTTCGTGTAACCCTGAGATCCACTTATAAGCGACTGAAAGACTTTTAGTTCAACATCCGCCGCTCACTCACTTATTTATCTTCTACACTTAAGCAGGGTTTGCCCACAAGACAAGAGGCTGTGAGGACTCCTGCAAACCACACCTTGTTGGATGGTTTGGAGATGCAGTTGGTATCAGCTATGTAGCACAGAATAACACCATTAAAATATCTATTTAAAAGTTTTAACACGTAATATGTATCGGACAAAATAACAAAACAGTCTTTTGGAGAACTTTGCGCCTGAATCTCGAGGCAGACTAGGGGTGAGGGCTAGCTCAGATTGTCCTGTAGTGTCTGTCCAGTGGTCCTTTAGTTCAGTGTCCGGACGGTACTTTGTGTCTTATTCTAACAAGGTCCTCTGGTGCGGCTGTACCAAAGGTTGTCTATCCTCCTGAGAATAAATACGTAGCATTAATAAACTCCAAACTACCCGCTGCTGAGTGGCATCGTGCGACATCACCCATGTGGGAACTCACTGGTCTGTCCATAATATGAGGGAGAGAGAGAGAGAGAGAGAGAGAGAGAGAGAGAGAGAGAGAGAGAGAGAGAGAGAGAGAGAGAGAGAGAGAGAGAGAGAGAGAGGAGATCTTGCACAATCTTCTACAATGGACCATGCATGTGTGTGTATGTGCTTGCTTGTGTGTGTGTGTGTGTGTGTGTGTGTGTGTTTCTGAATCCTATCTGAGAACCATTATCAGTCATCTGATGCATTATGTTTGTGTGCAAAGTGTCCCTTATAGCATGTGTGTGTGCATCTCTCAGTCCAGCTGTGATGCAGACATAACGGATGCCCATCAGTCAACAGCTGGCGGGTCAGACGGATGCTCTCCCTCCTCCTCCCTGCTGGTCACCCTTCACGCAGGGGAGGAGGGGAGGCGCGCGCCATGGCAACGCCTCAGTTGATTAAAGTCCACCCACACGTATCTGTCATAGATTGGCCAATATGTCTCTTGTGTATGTGTTTATGTGTCTGTGACAGTATGTGTGTGTACATCGTGTGTGTGTGTGTGTGTGTGTCTGTGTGTGTGTACAGTGTTTGTGTGCGAACATGTTTTTATATATTCATGTATTCCGTTTCTCCCGTGCATTGTGCCAATCTCTCCCTCTGTCTTCATTCTCTGAGACTGCACTCTGTCGGCACAAATAAAGATGAGATTGATTGAATTGGCAATTCATAGTATTCCGTATTCCGTATTCCGAAGTGTTTTCCTCACGCTGTGGCTGGTCTCTGTGGTTCTGTCGTTCCCGGCAGGTGGAGGGCGAGGAGCAGCAGAGGCGCTTCGAGGAGGGCCGGGAGCGCTACCTGCAGAACAAGGCCCGGCGAGCGGCCGACCGGGAGGTCCAGCCGGACACCGGGAAGAAGGACTAGAAGAAGAAGAAGATACCCCCAAAGATACAAAGAGTGAAAACTTTATGTAAACTTAAAATGTAGCGTTTTGTTTGTACCACTGGTTTTATTGAAGGCTACACACCAAAGTGCTCTACCAACAGCTATTTATATAAGAGTAAAGAAAATATAATTCTTACATATATTACATATATATACTGTATATATACGGTGTATATATTCCATATATATGTATATATATATTCTATATATATATTTTAATATGTCTATATATACAGTATATTATTTTTATTAGTATGAAGACCTTGATTTGGGTCAAAGGGATGGTCTGACTGTGAAATAAACTGCATTTATTGTATGATTATGAAGGAAATGTGAGTAATAAAAACGGCTTGAAACTCCAGTCTGTGGTTCTGTAGTGCTGCCTGCTGTGATGATGATGATGATGGTGATGGTGGTTGTGGTGGTGGTGGTGGTGGTGATGATGATGATGATGATGGTGGTGGTGATGATGATGATGGTGGTGATGATGATGATGGTGGTGGTGGTGAGTGATGATGGTGGTGGTGGTGATGGTGGTGGTGGAGGTGGTGATGATGTCATTGTCTTGAGCATGCCTCGGCAGAAACGGCCCACGCCATCCCTCTCTGTTTCAGCACTGTGTCTTTCACAGAGCTCAAGGGGGTTGGGGGGGGAGGGGGGAGGGGGTTACTGTGACTCAACTCACATCTCTCTCTCCCTCTCCCGCCCCTCCCCCCACCACCTCCTCCTCTGTTTCCCCTGCCTGGCTGTCACTCGCCCTCTGACTTTAATCACTCTCTCTCTCTGTCTCTCTCTCTCTCTTTTGTTGTCTTTCAGAAAACTACGCATCCCCAGTCGAAATAATTTGACATGTATTCATTACTTGAATACATGTCAAAGTATTGAATGAATGTCAAATCATATATTTATTTAATTTATTCATGTTAATGTTTTCTTTCTGCACATTTTACAATGATATTGTCAATTTAGTGGATGTTTGAACACAAGTTAGCATGAGTAACGCCTAGCATTAGCAGCGGCTAGCACTGCCACAGTCGGTGTAGTTAGCGAAATTTGTTTGCTCAACGGCAACGGCTGCAATGGCTTTCAGAACGCATCTCATATTATCTTCGTTACGCAACGTATTTCCCAGTAAAACATCATCAGTGCCGAAGAAGAAAACAACAGGAGGATGTGATTTGATCAGTTGTGATTTGATTAGATCGTGTCAACAAGCCAGTTTGCAGGCTTCATATAATAATGAGGAGGAGAAACATGACATATTAATGGATGGAGGTTAATCCTGCCTACTGTCACAGGTCGTTGAACCACACAAATTGCAGAAGAAATTAATTGTACGTGACATTTGGATGTCAAATATCCCAATACACAGATATGTGGAAATGAGCTAGAAAGGATTGAACAGTGGATTTGCCTCTGCTTGGTGACTCTAAAGGGAAGCCGTGGTCGGTGGCTGTTGTGTACGGTTGCAGGGATCAGCACAGATGGGCTCCAGGTGTAACCCGAACACCCAGGTCACCGGTGAAAGCCAATAGCAACTTAGCCGTTGTGACAGTGGCGGCGCGCCCCCTCCACCATGTCGGGTGGTGGCTTGGACGAGTGCCATCTGAGTCCCGGTAACGGACACCCGAGAATATTTCTATTTATTTAGAAGCGCGTCTGAAGGCTAGCTCCACTCTTACTCATCTCAATCGCCCCCCTCCTGAAAACGTCCAATCTCTGAGACACTTTCTAAAACAAAGTCAACCGCTGTTTAGAGGCCATATGTATGTGGATGTATACGACATAACCCCATTAAGTCATCAATGCCGTGCCATGTCCCCCTTTCGACTAGCAAGTAGTCACCAGAATAAAAGATTGCAAACTAAATGTAAACCTTATTTCCTAAGCCCCCTCTAACGGTCAAATTCTAGAGTCGCCCCCGACTGACAGGTGGAGTTTGGCGCTTGAACGTGTCTACCCCAGAGACATCAAGCATAAAGGAATCAGCATGAATTGATGAAGACCCTGGGAGCTATGCTCATCCAGACACTGACCAAATGATGGTGTTGTGCTTCAACATTATCATCATCATCAGCTTCCAACGACTGGTAGCCCGGAACACCAGGACATGGAGACTCATGAAGAAGTGAAGAAACCTTCAGGTTACTCTGCTCTGCTATCTGTCACTTCAGCTGTAGGCTGTGTGTGTGTATGTGTGCATGTGTGTGTGTGTGTGTGTGTGCATGTGCGTGTGTGTGTGTGTGTGTGTGTGTGTGTGCATGGGGAGGAGGATGGGGTGTCTATTTTTATCCACGGTGAAGTCCAGGCGTCTGCTCGATGGAGGAGAGGTGGAGACAAGGAAGGAGAGAAGAGTTGCATAGAGACGAGAGGAAGAGAGGAGAGAAGGAGACAAGGAAGGAGAGGAGGAGGAGAGGGAGGAGGAGGAAAGGAGAGTTGCAGAGGGAAGAGAGGAAGAGGGGAGAGGTGGAGAGGAGGAGAGGGGAGAAGGAGACAAGGAAGGAGAGGAGGAGGAGAGGAAGGAGAGGAGATGAGGAGACAAGGAGAGGAGAGCTCTGATGGCTGAGGAGGAAGAGAGGAGGCAACGTGAGGAGATAGGATCCGTCTCCGATGGAGAAGACAAGACTTGTGGGAAATATGAGCTTATAATAGAAAGAACCCCCTCCTCTCCCCCTCTCTCTCTCTCTCTCTCTCTCTCTCTCTCTCTCTCTCTCTCTCTCTCTCTCTCCCTTCCTGTCTAACATGAGCATGGATGAATGACCCTCATCTGGAGGAATATTTGTGCTTTCGTCACAGCAAGGCTTCTCTGGCCGTGCTTTCACTGCTGAAGAGAGAGAAATGCACATGCAGTAGCCATGGTTACTAATGTTGAATAATAGACGTTTGTGAGTGGAAGAGAGATGACATCATTGAGAGGAAGTGGTCAAGATAGAAATGTGATTTCACCTTCATCAGACCAGGCATGCTGCTATTGAACCTGACCCTAACTAACCTAATGTAACGGTCCACTACAGAACAACATCACTTCAGAACAGCAGAATAGATTCAGGATCGTCTAGCGGTGGTGGATGTTTGACTCAAAAAAAAAATAACACTCGACAAAACTAATAATAGTGCTAGAGGCTATTATTCATAAAAAATGTACCTCTAAACATATTTGTGGAGTGTGTGTGGTTGATGGCTGGTTTAAGCAGCCTCACCTCACCTGAGTCAGGCTGATTATAGACTCTGGGGCTGGGCGAGACTGCACACCTCTGGTGCATTGGGCCATCAACACACACAGGATAAACCAGCCATCACCACACACACACACACACACACACACACACACACACACACACACACACACACACACACACAGGGAGAGAGCATGTCAGCGTTTACCACCTGCGCTGGCTGTAACATCTTGCCAACTCTCCAATAAACCACTTTCAATGCTCTCCTGTGTCCTGTGAGTCAGAGGAGTCCAGAAAAGCCATCTAGGTGACGTGTGGCAAGGGTTCCCTGCTGCAACATTCATTTCTACAACAAGGTCATCTTCTGATATAGAAGCCAATGCCATTAAACCATTAAAGAAAGAACGGCCCGCATGGAGGAGGAGGAGGAGGAGGAGGAGGAGGAGAAGCAATCAGTCTGGTTCACTGCATGCCAGCCTGGAGGAAGAGGAGGAGGAGAAGCGACGAGGCTGGTTCACTGCATCCCAGCGCGGAGGAGGAGGAGAAACGATGAGGCTGGTTCACTGCATCCCAGCGTGGAGGAGGAGGAGGAGGTTACTACTGTGCTGTGATGCTCTGATGGCAGGTTGGGAGGGAATGTCATTACGGGGGTGTGAAGGAGAGCTAAACGGAGCAGCCAGACAGGCGGGGCGAACACGCCTGGTGTAACCCCGGCAACCTGCTTCCCTTCACCTCCCTCACTGCCACCAAAGTCGCTGTGTGTGTGTGTGTGTGTGTGTGTGTGTGTGTGTGTGTGTGTGTGTGTGTGAGCGGGTGGGGGGTGACGTCCCCCTCATCCATCATGCTTTTGTTATTTATAATTTTTTTTTTGACAGGAGGAAATCTGTTGTCATGCAGGGAGGATGCTGATGATGCTGTGTGTGTATGTGTGTGTGTGTGTGTGTGTGTGTGTGTGCGCACGTGTGTGTGTGTGTGTGTGTGTGCGTGTGCATGTGTGTGTGTGAGATGCTTTGGAAACTTTGATCAATATCTTTACAAACCAAAATAGCTTTTGTTTGGATTCATGAATGTTTCTCTTGTTTATCTTTGGCAGCCGCTTTGACTCTACTTCTTCCTGAAATATATCCGTCTCAACCAAACGTGTACATGTGTATTGTTAATGGCCAAATATGGAAAATGTTGATCCTTTCACTTTGGCAGCAAATAGTGATTGTACCTCTTCTTGGCATACCCTGTTTACGTTTGGTTAACAGAGGACAGTGCATTACATCACACACTACCTTTAATACCGACAGTATATCGACATTCACATCACAGTCAGTTAGCCGACACATTCATCCAAGAACAATCAAGGCTTAAATCAATATTAAACGACAAAAAATAAGTATGCGCAGCTATAGGAAGAAGAACAGTGGTTTTAGTGGAATTGGGGTTTTTGTATGAGTGGTACAAAAATTATAACTTAGGATAATATCCTTCTGATGATGGGATAATGGAGTCCTGAGGCTGGTGGTGGTGCGACTGGATGGTGCTAATGCTCTGGCAGAAGAGAAGAGAGAAGAGAAGCAAGCGGCCATACTTATACTGGCAGACGGACTTTCATCATGTCAGAGGTGTGCGATGCAACAAATTGCTGCATGAACCGTGAAGGTCACCGTGGTGTCTTTTCTGTTTCACGCCGGCTTGCACGGTTCACGCACAGACTAATTAGATTTTAGGGTGCAGAGGGATTCTCTTAAAGGACAAGTAGTCTTCCTGTCTGCACCTTCACCATAGGTTCATGGCATTTCGGCCAAATCACATTTTGTACAATCCGTATTGCTATACTGTACTCAACAAAGTCACAATACACCCCACATAAAGTGGTTTTTATGGGACTCCCCCGATGAATAGGACACAGGCACTTGATGGTAAACTTGATGGTTTATTGCTGAATATGAAGACTATGTTTGGGAGACAGAGCAGGTGGTACAATGCTAGCACTCTTCCTTGAGTGTGTGTGTGTGTGTTGAAGGCTGGTTTAACCTGTGGGCATTGCTAAGCCAATGCACCACAGGTGTGTCTAATCAGCCTGACTCAGGTGAGGCTGATTAAACCAGCCAGCAAACACACACACACTCCACAGCACCATTTAAAAAACCCCCCAAAAAAACAAAGATGCGCACCGCTCAACCGCTCGGTAGCTCTTTAAACAACGTCGATGTGCGCTTCTCATCCCCCAGCTTGGAACACTTTCAGAGACAGAAGCTCAGGGAAAAAAAGTGCCTGTGAAAGAGAGCGAGAGACACACACATAGACAGAGAGAGAGAGAGAGAGAGAGAGAGAGAGAGAGGAGCTATATTCGTATACGTTGAGCCCTGCGAGCTGGGATGTGAGCCAGGTGAGTTTCCCCCTGCAGGGGCGGATGCAGGTAACGGGTCAGTCTCTTTGTTTAGCGTGGGCTCCCCCACGGAGTACCCACAGCTGGGAGAGTCTGCTCAGTGCTTCCCAGCCTAGTAGTGCGCCCACAATGCACTGGGGCGGGCCTCTGTGGCTCAGATTAGAAGCTGACAGGGAACACTGTGTGAGTGTGTCAGTGTGTGTAAGTGTGTGTATGTAAGTGTGTGTGTGTTTCTGTTACACCTGTGCAGCTGCTGTTGATGTCAGTTATATGGCTGAAAAGACTTATGTTTTGAAGTTGGAAGACAATTTGAGGATGTGTTTGTGTGGTGTGTGTGTGTGTGTGTGTGTGTGTGTGTGTGTGTGGTGTCATCCATTGAGGACCATCACTTAGTTGAAAGAAAGTGTAAACCATGGGTTTGCTGGTCAGTGTATGGGGCTCCCAGAGTGGGGCTAACCCTGGGCGGGTGGAGCTAGTGGGGCCGGTGAGGTCGGTGGAGCCGGTGGGGGCGGGTTTGCCTTCTGTTTTGATTTACTTCCAGGTCAACTGAGTGGAGAGGGGGAGAATGGGTGGGAGAGAGCGAGAGAGATGGAGGGAGATAAAGGGAGAGGGAAGGGGGGGAGATAAAGGGAGAGGGAGGGGGGGGAGATAAAGGGAGAGTGGGAGGGCAAGAGAGAAGGAGAGAGAGGAAGGAATTGTGAGAGTGGGAGAGAGAGAGAGAGAGAGAGAGAGAGAGAGAGAGAGAGAGAGAGAGGGGGGGGGGGGGGGAGGGACGTACCGTTGGGCCATGTGACTCCGTCAGCCCCCAACATGGCTGACCGTGAAGTGGATGATTCATGAGATTCACAGAGAAAAAAAAATGAACAGTCATCTCTGCATGCGAGACATTGTTCATGGTGATAAAGTTTATAAAATCATTGCTTGATCATCAAACAGGTGTTCATTTGTTTAAAATAAATACACACGTTAATTGTGGTTCGACATTTTCTGTTGCATATGCTCAATACGTAGCTGTAGCCTATGTCAGCGACTCATGGGTGCGAGATCGTGGTGTGATGTAACATCGTTGACCCCGACTCGTGGTCCACATTGCGCCGTTTTTGCATGAATGAGAAAAACGTCTCCGCCTCTCAGTCCAAAAATCGCCATTCTTGTGCCGTTGAATTGAACGTTTTTTTTCTCTCTCTGATGTTGCCGCCGTCTCCTCCCACGTGCCACGCTCGAGCTGGCAGCGCTGTAGCACGTCTCCTCCTCGCTCGGCGCGCGAGCCTGGAAGCAGAGGGCAGGGCGTGTGTGCGCGTGTGTGTGCGTGCGCGCGCGAGACAGCCCATGCCTCCTCCAACCCACGCGCCTGCTGACGGGAAGACAGACATTGCGATGAACTAACGGAACTAACGGTTATCTTCATCCGTTCGTCGCGCAGGACGCTCAGTGTTCCGAGGCGGATGTGAACGAGCCTTATTGAGAGCGCGCTTTCGTCCTTTTCGTTTTAAACCGTCGAAGAGACGAAGACAATGAGATAGAGTTATGGGAGTACTGCTGTGGCGATATAGTGACACTTAATAATACTTTGAGTTCCGTCTCCGTCTGGTTGTTGTTGTTGTTGTTGTTGTTGTTGTTCATGCAAACTCCTGAATCCCTGCTTAGTTTGGAACGAAAACGACTTTTCTTTTGAACGGACTACAACCAGATGTGACTCACCGGAAAAACATCACATCATCTGCATTAAGGGGAAAGATAACGACCCCGTCCATCTCCTGGGCACAGGTAGGACACGTTCATGTGATTGTAACGACGTGGGGGGTGGGGGGGGGCATTAAGCAACGTATTTGTATTTGTAAATTGTGACAGCGAGCCTCCATCCATACAGGTGGCAGCCCCCCCAATAAAGCGCATCGTGGATAAACACGACGCTTCCGTCTTCTTTAGAAACGCCGCAAAAACGTCACGCAAATATATCGTTTATATACACGCCAATTCACACGTTGCCCAGGTGGACGGATCAGTCGTGAAATGATATGATGACCGTTTAGACCTCATGATAAAGTAGCCCGAGTCAAAGACACGGGGCAACACACACACACACACACACACACACACACGCACGCAAAACAAGCTTGTATATACTGTACGTTTTCTCCTTCCCCTTCTTTCAAGATCGTGAGATGATGTCCCCCCCCCCATCCCCCCGTAAACGGAAAAGAAAAAGCCATTAATTATTCTGTAAATATAAACACATTAATTAATGTAATCACATGTAAAGTGACGCTGCTTTGCTGTGTCGATTGAACGCTTGTTACACCGTTGCGCACGTCGGCACCAATAACATAATTGATAATGGGTGGTAACAGGTGAGTGGATGTGTGTCTGTATCGTGGGCTCTGTGTGCGGTCATGTGTTCAGCATGGTGCCAGTAAGGCCTGATCATGATCTGACCGACTAACAACTACAACCGTTTATCTGTGCACCTTGCTTTCGGTTTTGACGTGTTTCGTGTCGCCGCGACGCCCGTCAGACGATGTTGATTTTGTGTGGTGGCTCGGTCACAATACAACATCATACGTTTTAATGTAATTGCATAATAATCTTGATTGTGTATTGGACCCCATCCAGCCATCGCGATTAATCTAAGCTCGTGTTTTGTTGTTGAATTTACACTTGTCATTTACTGTATATATTTGTGGTCTACACACAGCGCCATACTGTCCACTCATAGGAGCACATTCGCGTTGTTCAACACAGTGTGGCGCACAGAGAGGGACACACACCGGTACTTTATTGCGGGTGGTGATCTGGTTTAGCCTACAAACATAACACACACACACACACACTGTGTATAGTGTGTGTGTGTGAAGGTAGAAAAGCAGTATAACGAGCTGCTGCTGTCAAAACACGAGAAGCTGCAATCGTAGCTTCTCGTGTTGCGTGGAGTAGAACGAGAGTGACAGGTTCATGCTGCCACCAGAGGGGTCGCCAACGAGTGCATCCACTGTAGAAATCACAACATTTTATAACAATATTGTACAATCTATAACAATTTTTTTTTTAGGTATGTTATCAGTGTACATATGGGGCTTGCGTCTTTCTTTTCTTCTGGTTAATAGCATATTTATATTTGATTCAAACCAGAACTTCATGGGTTTCCAGAGCACATCCCTCAGAGTGTTTTTCTACAGTTCACAATCAATCTTTAGTATTCATCCCTGTCTCTTTCTGTGTGCCGCTCGTGATTGTTCTTTAAAACTGGAGTCGGATACCGATCTGCAACCCTGTACCGCGTGGAGCCGTCCCACTCTTCCCATGCGCTGTCGTTGCCCTGCTGAACATGAACAGGAGAAATACATAAATGCTCAGCTGATTGCTCTTTTGTTATTGTTGACTCTGAGCAGAAGGAGGCTGACGCCGTGTTTGAGTACACCAGGCACCAACAACAACAACACAACACTTCACCCCAAACTAACCTCCACTTGTTACTCCATTTGTATTATACTCCACAATAGTGTTATCGTATTAGAAAAAACAACCTTTTGGATGTAACATGGAGAACATAATCTCGTGCGAAGTAAACAAGAGTTGGATATGCTGTTTTCTGCTCTTGAATCTCACAATCATACTATTTTATATGAAAATACACAATACCATAAGGACCAAAAGTATCAATGATTACCTTACAATATTCTAATATATATCAGTGATTACGTTACTATGGAGGATTTTTCTACATTTGCTTTTTGTTGACTTAATTTGACAGGCTTGTCAATTTATTCTGTTTTCCAATGCTTGTTCAGGTAGATCGTTAAGGGTAACTGAATGAGATGGTTGTTGAAGTTCTCCCTATTTTGCTAAATAATTGACTTTAGGGTTGTGGTTAACTTCTGTTGATACTCAACACCTCCCATCCCCTGCACGCCACACTGGAGTCATACCAGAGCACCTTCAGCCATAGACTGACATGACCGAGGTGCACCACAGAACGCCACAGGAGGTCCTTTCTGCCTGTGGACATCAAACTCTATAACTCAGTTAAAATACAGTTAAAATACAAGACAATGAACACAGCAATATAATGTGCAATATTACCTCTCAACATCATGTGCACTTTCCTCAGTATTACGTGCAATATTAAGAAGGTCTTTATTAATCCACACTTGTAATGGTCACACAACACACAGCAGGAAGTGGTGGCTGCCAAACATAATGTTGTCGTTCAATGTGTTTTATGTAGGGTCTGCTACTTTTATTTTATGATCTGCCGATTCTTGGCAAGGAAGGTAAACTCAATAAAAAGTTAAATTCAAGTGACAGAAGCAGCGCGATAGTGTATTTAGTATGATTGATGTTTGCACTCCCTTGTTCAACAGCTGCGGTACATCGTGGTAGTCCGCTCCTGTCCTCCTGCCCCCGTGTGGGTGACTGCTGTGCTGCCAGTCTGTTCCCAACAACCGTCAACAAGTTACATACTCCTGGAGCCAATCAAAGGGCATTTATTGAGACGGCACGTAAAGATTCGTCATCGCAAACGAGACAGTACATTGATTACGGGGGGCTAACTTGCTGATGCATTAACAGAAGATGGAGGCAGCCCAATAGGTTCGCGCTGAGAGGGTAGACTGCATCCGGCATAGTGAGACTGGGCACAGTGGTGAATGCCATTCACACGGTAATCAAGGGTACTTTTCATATATATATATATAGTCTAAGTAATATAACTGTGGGTCAACACATTGAAATACTGTATATCACAAGCTCACAGAGCGACCACAGCTCAAACATTGGACAAAATTATATTCCAGATGAACGCGTTCATCTCAGCCAAACCAGCCACCACCACCACCACCACCAAGTGTGTTTAGAGCGCTGGGTATAGATGAGCACAGCCATGTGCTGCTGACCTACATATCCCACAGTTGATTCGGAAAGAAGCGCCGCAGGGTGGAGGTGGTGGTGGTGTAGTGGAGGAGGTGGTGGTGGAGGTGATGATGATGGTGGTGGCGGTGGCGGTGGCGGGGGTGGCAGGGGACGCCCCCTTGACAGCTCCCACACTCCACACTGACAGTTGTGAAGCACGAGGCGCCAACAACAACAACAATGCGCTGCTCCCCTCGCTCTCCAAAAAAGGGACTGGTTCTGAACCGGGGAGGAACACTGGGCTCCAATGGGTTTACAGAACCGCACCTCCC